>BSQZ01000105.1:1252500-1262500 GCA_033239005.1 Lamellibrachia satsuma
CACTAAAGCGTCAATGCCAAGACTCACAGTTACCTTAACAACACATATTCACAAAACAGAATTTCCGCAGTTTTTTGCGTGGTCGATCGGATCGCTGGTTTCTTCTTACACCGTCAGTCCCTCCTCTAATTCCTCTCGCTCTCTCCCTCTCTCCCTCTCTCCATCTCTCCCTCTCACTCACACACTAATTTAATCACACGCTCATTCACACGCACACGCACACACACACAAGCACGCACACGCCCAAACACACACTCACACTCACTAATACACACACACACACACACACGCACTCACACGCACACGCACACACACGCACACGCACACGCACACGCACACGCACACGCACACGCACACGCACACGCACACGCACACGCACACGCACACGCACACACACACACACACACACACACACACACACACACACACACACACACATACACACAAACACAATTACCACAACACATCAGTTATTGTTATGACATAATGCTTCAGTTTCGTCGAATGGAACAGCCGGGAATCCGAATGGAACCACCAATGGGACGGGTCAGTTTCAAGATGTATTTATCGGTTGAACTACTAATGGTGTTATTTTACCTCTGTCATAAAAATGCTATGTGTCTTCTGTGTATCAAGGCCGACGTTTCTATTCATGTAACATAAATGTTGCTGAAAATAACTCACATCTGCGAAGGCGTAAAGTTATTTAGATTATGACCAACCTTTTTTCAATGTGGCATTTGGTACTGTTAATTTTCAAAAATGTATTGAATATATCGTGATGAGTAGAACAAAACCAATATTTCTTTGCATAAACAGAAGGTGTTAACGTAGGTAGCACATGTAGTTTTGTTGCATACAACTGTGATTGTTGTAATAATATCGTCGTTGTGTTTAGTCACGTGCCCACCGCTAAGATGCCTGCGGTGCAGTTCAGGGTTCCGCAATGTGGTCCTGAGGGACTCGAATGGCTGCCGCGTGTGCAAATGCAGAAGTTTGTGCAAGGTTCGTTGTTTTCTCAAACAGATTTCTTTTTGGTGTGAGAAACATTCAAATTAGTACATGTGTAGCCTACACTTGTTGTATTTTACATGTGTGTTTTTTCTCGATTTGCTTTGTTATGTGTAAAATGAGGTGGACATTGATAAGATTGAGAAAATAATTTCGCAAACCGGACACTTAGAATATGTTGACCACTACAATGAATGTCACGGGTTGACTTGTTAGACGTTATTTACAAAACATTTGACATTGTATAAACATATTGAGTTAGTTTCTTTAACATGTAATATTTCAGAACTTCAAATGTCCTCCTGGAAACACGTGTGTCTTGAAGAAATGTTATGCTGGCATGAGAAGAATGAGGCCGACTTGTGTAGGTCGGTATACGAATTGGATACATTTGGTTTACTTGTTGCTAATCCATTATTCTACCACCGCATGATACGTGCGAAGCCGATTTGCACAGGTCGGTTTTGAATGCTTAATTGGTTTGTTATTCTGTTTCACCAACGTTTGTTGCAGAAATGTGTTGTATGTTATTTTTAATGAATATGTAAATAATATTATCATTTGCAAACGTAGCGGGATAGGGTTCTATTATAAGGAATTTATCGGACTTGCGAATGTAGAAGGACGAAACATAGCAAAGTCGTGTATGATTTCAGTTCTATTAACATACTTCCGAAGTCCCACCGATCCACCAGTTGCATAATGCATCGTTTATAGTGATGAAATATATAATGTTGTAGTTTCATCGAATGGAACAACCGGGAATAATCCGAATGGAACCACCAATGGAACGGGTGAGTGGCATAATATATTTATAGTTGGAACTGTTAAAACAGTTATATATTGTATACATACAACGACAGATCAGTTCTGCTACGTGTCTTCTTTGTATCAAAGTCGACTGTTTCATTGCTGTGATGATAGACGTGTTGTGAAGATTAACCCAAATTTGTCACGGCCACCCTTTCTTAAATGAGTCAGTCTGTAATGTTAACTTTCAAAATATAATTTGTGCGTGTGCCTGCCTACGTTCGTGAGTGCGTGCGTGCGTGCCTGAGTGTGGGCATGTGTTTCCAAGACAAAAGAGAAACCAGTATGATTTTACTATATTACTTGGCATCCAAAATGCTCTAATGATAAAAGTAGGCATAGCAAATTAACATTAGCGGTATACAACTATTATCGTTTATCCAGTGATATCGTCGTTGTGTTTAGGCACGTGCCCGCCGCTCAGATGTCTGCGGTGCAGTTCGGGGTACCGGAATGTCTTCCTGACGGACTCTAACGGCTGTCGCGTGTGCAAATGCAGAAGTTTGTGCAAGGTACGTTGTTTTCTCAAACAGATTTCTTTTTGGTGTGAGAAACATTCAAATTAGTACATGTGTGGCCTACACTTGTTGTATTTTACATGTGTGTTTTTTCTCGATTTGCTTCGTTATGTGTAAAATGAGGTGGATATTGATAAGATTGAGAAAATAATTTCGCAAACCGGACATTTAGAATATGTTGAACACTACAATGAATGTCATGGGTTGACTTGTTAGACGTTATTTACAAAACATTTGACATTGTATAAACATATTGAGTTAGTTTCTTTAACATGTAATATTTCAGAACTTCAAATGTCCTCCTGGAAACACGTGTGTCTTGAAGAAATTTTATGCTGGCATGAGAAGAATGAGGCCGACTTGTGTAGGTCGGTATACGAATTGGATACATTTGGTTTACTTGTTGCTAAACCATTATTCTACCACCGCATGATACGTGCGAAGCCGATTTGCACAGGTCGGTTTTGAATGCTTAATTGGTTTGTTATTCTGTTTCACCAACGTTTGTTGCAGAAATGTGTTGTGTGTTATTTTTAATGAATATGTAAATAATATCATAATTTGCAAACGTAGCGTGATAGGGTTCTATTATGAAGAATTTATCGGACTTGCGAATGTAGAAGGACGAAACATAGCAAAGTCGTGTACGAATTTAGTTCTATTAACATAATTCCGAACTCCCACCGATCCACCATTAGCATAATGCATCGTTTATAGTGATGACATATTTAATGTTGTAGTTTCGTCGAATGGAACGACCGGGAATTCGAATGGAACCACCAATGGAACGGGTGAGTGGCATAATATATTTATAGTTGGAACTGTTAAAACAGTTATATATTGTATACATACAACGACAGATCAGTTCTGCTATGTGTCTTCTTTGTATCAAAGTCGAATTATATTATAGGATCATAGTTGTTTTTTGCGTGGTCGAATGGCTCGCTGGTTTCTTCTTACACCGTAGGTCCCTCTTCTATTTTCCCCTCTCTCCCTCTCACTCACACACTAATTTAATCACACGCTCATTCACACACACACACACACACACACACACACACACACACACACACACACACACACACACACACACACACACACACACACACACACACACACTAACACACACACTCACACACACTCAAAAACACACACACACACACACACACACACACACACACACACACACACACACACACACACACACACACACACACACACACACACACACACACACACACGCACACACAATTACAACAATATGTAATTTATTGTTATGACATAATGTTGCAGTTTCGGCGAATGGAACAACCGGATATCCGAATGGAACCACCAATGGAACGGGTCAGTGTCATAATATTTTTATCGTTTCAATTGTTAACATATTTATTTACCTGAATTAATGTTTAATGTGTATTTATACACACACACACACACACATATATATATATATATATATATATATATATATATATATATATATATATATATATATATATATATATATATATATATATATATATATATATATATATATATATATATATATATTATTTAGGATACGGCCAACCTCATCTTCATTAAGACCGTTGGTATTGTTATTTTTTTATTATAACGAATTTATATTTATAAATATTGTGTTGAATATAATATAAATAATATTTCCTAACCCCACGAGAATCTATTGATATATATATCTGCCTTGACAAATGCACTGGTGGTAAATGTTTGCAAAGCAAAGTAAGATTTGTTGTATACAATTACGGTCGTTGCATGCAATAATATCGTCGTTATGTTTAGTCACGTGCCCACTTCTAAGATGTCTGCGGTGCAGTTCAGGGTTCCGCAATGTCTTCCTGAAGGACACTACCGGCTGCCGCGTCTGCAAATGCAGAAGTTTGTGCGAGGTTCGTTGTTTTATCTAACATATTTGTTAGGGTAAAAACATTCAAACTGGTACATGGGTACTCATATGTGTCTTTTACAAGTGTGTTTTATCTCTTCGTACTTCGGAACGTGCAGCAAGCATCAGGTGGTTTGATAAGACAAAGAAAGTAAATTCGCTAAGCGGACTCTTAAATGATGTTGAACATTTCATTGATGGGTTCGCACATAACTTTATTTATAATCCATAAGTGATGCCGTTTGATATTACGGGTTTATCGGTAGTTATAGACATATGCATTTCGATCCATTTAACTTATGCTATTTCAGAACTGGAGATGTACTCCTGGCCGCACGTGTGTCTTGAAGAAATTGCACCCTGGCATGGGAGGAATTAGGCCAACTTGTGTAGGTCAGTACAAGAACAGCACACATTTAGTTTGTATGTTGCTAAACCTTGAGTCATAGTGTTCAGTCATGGCTAAATATGTGCAACGCCGATTTGCATGGGTCCGTTGTTTAATATTTCTTTAATTCGTTTGTGTTGCAGCATATAAATTTAACTTTGTAGCGTATTCTTAATATATGCAAAATTACACATAATAGTCGTCTAAGGTTCCTGTGCCAGTACTCACCTTTACCTTAACAACACCCATTCACAAGCCAAGATTCCCGCAGTGTTTTGTCTGGTGGATCGCTGGTTTCTCCTTTCTCCGTCGTTCCCTTCTCTTATTCCCTCCCTCCCTCTTTCCCTCCCCTCTCCAGGGGCGGATCTAGGCGTGTTGGTCTCAGTCAGTCGTAGCCATATGTCATCCTACGCACGAACCGACGGGGGACGGGACGACACATGTGTCTTTCGACTTACAGAAGGCTTATTATTAGGTGGCTGCTAATACTTCAGTCTTCACAATGACACTAGTTCCGATGTAGGCCTATATACGTTGTCCTTTACGTAATATTTGCCATGGACGAAGGGTTGGTCTAAGATCCCCCTCCTAGACCCCCCTCCATGACCTAACGGGTTCTTGAGACCCCTAAGTGCTCCTGGATCCGCTGTTGACTCCTCCATATCTCCTTCCAACATTCATTCCTGCACCGTCTTACGCGAGACGAAGGCGTGTATTGCATTAGTCATATGACCCTAATTCCGAACGCAAACCTATCCCAAATGTTCACGATATATCAGTTACAGCTATAACACATAATGTTTCAGTTTCGTCGAATGCAACTGCCGCGAATCCGAATGGAACCACCAATGGGACGGGTCAGTTTCAAAATGTATTTATCGGTTGAACTACTAGTGGTATTATTTTTACCTGTGTCATAAAAATACTCATCATTTCTACTATGTGTCTTCTGTGTATGAAGGCCGACGTTTTTATTCACATGAAAGAAATGTTGCGGAAATTAACTCACATCTGCGAAGGTGTAAAGTTATTTAAGTTATGACCAACCTTTTTTTAATGGTAATTTGGTAATGTTAATTTTAAAAAAATGTATTGAATATATCGTGATGAGTAGAACAAAAACAATATTTCTTTACAGAAAGAGGTGTTAACGTAGGTAGCACATGTAGTTTGATTGTTGCAATAATATCGTCGTTGTGTTTAGTCACGTGCCCACCGCTAAGATGTCTGCGGTGCAGTTCGGGATACCGCAATGTCGTCCTGAGGGACTCTAACGACTGCCGCGTGTGCAAATGCAGAAGTTTGTGCAAGGTTCGTTGTTTTCTCAAACAGATTTCTTTTTGGCGTGAGAAACATTCAAATTAGTACATGTGTGGCCTACACTTGTTGTATTTTACAGATGTGTTTTTTCTCGATTTGTTTCGTTATGTGTAAAATGAGGTGGATATTGATAAGATTGAGAAAATAATTTCGCAAACCGGACAGTTAGAATATATTGAACACTACAATGAATGTCATGGGTTGACTTGATAGAAGTTATTTACAATACATTTGACATTGTATAAACATACTGAGTTAGTTATTTAATTTGTAATATTTCAGAACTTCAAATGTCCTCCTGGAAACACGTGTGTCTTGAAGAAAGTATATGCTGGCATGAGAAGAATGAGGCCGACTTGTGTAGGTCGGTATACGAACTGGATACATTTCGTTTACTTGTTGCTAAACCATGAGTTAAACTGTTCTACCATCGCATGATACGTGCGAAGCCGATTTGCACAGGTCGGTTTTAATTGGTTTGTTATTCTGTTTTAATTGGTTTGTTATTCTGTTTCACCAACGTTTGTTGCAGAAATGTGTTGTGTGTTGTTTTTATGAATATGTAAATGATACCCTAATTTGCAAACGTAGCGTGATAGGGTTCTATTATAAGGAATTTATCGGACTTTCGAATGTAGAAGGACGAAACATAGCAAAGTCGTGTATGAATTTAGTTCTATTAACATAATTCCGAACTCCCACCGATCCACCATTTGCATAATGCATCGTTTATAGTGATGACAAATATAATGTTGTAGTTTCGTCGAATGGAACGACCGGGAATCCGAATGGAACCACCAATGGAACGGGTGAGTGGCATAATATATTTATAGCTTGAACTGTTAAAACATTTATTTACTTGTATCATACAAATTACTCCTAATTTATGCTATGTGTCATCTTTTCATCAAAGACGACTTGTTATCATTACTGCGATGGTTTATTAGTTGCAGAAACGAACTCGAATGTGTGAAGGCGTAGAGCTATTTATGTTACGGACAATCTTTTCTTCAATAAGACAATTGGTAATATATATTGAATTCATCGTGATGTGTATAATACAAATAATATTTACGAACCGAAAAATAATTCGTCATGTTACATACCCAACTAATTTTGTTCTCTTTCTTGGTATCAAAAACTTAGATTTGTGCATGCAATAATATTTGCATGCAATAATTATTAATACTGTCGTTGTGCTTAGTCACGTGCCCACCGCGAAGATGTCAGTGCAGTTCAGGGTTCCGACCTTTCTTCCTGAGAGACTCTAATGGGTGTCTCGTGTGCACATGCAAGAGTTTGTGTGAGGTTCGTTCGTTTTCTCAAATATATCTTTTTTGGGGAACAACATTCACACTGTTATATACGTGTCTTTTATGTGTGCAGTTTCTAACTTTAATTCATTATGTGCAGTATATTGGACATTGGTGACACTGAAAAAATAACTTTTCAAAGCGGACACTTATACGATGTTGAACATAAGACAGGAGGGTTGATATATGACGTTATTTATAATCATTAAGTTATGGCATTTGGTATGATATAATAACATTTGGTATGATATAATAACATTTGGTATGATGTAATAACATTTGGTATGATGTAATAACATTTGGTATGATATAATAACATTTGGTATGATATAATAACATTTGGTATGATGTAATAACATTTGGTATGATATAGTAACATTTTGGGTATATAATGACACATTGATTTAATGAAATTAAAATTGTAATATTTCAGAACTGGAGATGTCCTCCTGGACGCATATGCGTCTTGAAGAAATTGTATCCTGACACGAAAAGAATGTGGCCGGCTTGCATAGGTCGGTTATAACAGCTAAGTTTTGTTTGCCTGTTGCTTAAAGATCCGTCCTCAATTTGAACGTCCTCATTTTGGCGTGAACGTAATTCCAATTTATCCGGCTAGTTAGTCAGTGATTTGTTTGGCAATGTTTGTGAAAGTGAGTTATATATTATGAAAAGGAAAAACATATTTAGAGATGATACTTGAAAATCGGCTTCGCACGCATCTTGTAATAATGGATCCGTTTAAAACTTCTCAGCTGATTTAGCCTATCGCAAATCCGATTCGTTTATGTCCAAATATGTAGTATGTGAATAGTTTATGTAGCGTCCGCAGGCGATTTATATAAAAATGCGTTTTATCGTTCAAATCATCGACATAATTCACTTTAGTCGTTAGATCTGGTAAGCCTCAAAACAGTGGTTATCCAAAATAGTAAACACTGTACGGGGCAATGCCAATCACAGGCGTGACTTCCATCCTCTCGCCGATCACTTGACAAAGTTACGAAATGACACCAAATTAAATTCATGAGTTGGCAACATTTCAATTTTCATTTAAATTAATACTTGACCAAATATTGAGTAATGTAATAGTCTGTCTGATGATTTCACAATAAAATGTGAGTTAGATTATTGATCCTAGGCAATAAACACGACAATAAAAAGAAAAAATGTTCGACATTCGTGGTCTGTTTTTACCAACGTTTGCAATAATGTTTTATGGTTTTCAAATTGAAACGAATAAATATGCAAAATAGCAAACGTCTTCATCAAAAGAAACTTACTGGATTTGTGGAGGTAGGCCTATGTGAGCGAGAGTCCTGTATTTCTGTAATTTTACGATCACTGTTTTCAACTTCCATCATTCCCAAATTTGTGGAATACTTAATTTATTATGAAGGCATCTAATGTTGCAGTATCGTCGAATGGAACAACCGGGAATCCGAATGGAACCACGAATGGAACAGGTGAGTGTCAGAATTAATTGATTGGTTGAACTGTTAAAACAGTTATATACAGGTGTCATATAATATTATAGATAATTTCTTCTATGTATTTTCTTTGTATGAAGGCCCACTGTTTTTCATTGCTGCGAAAGACATGATTCGGAAATTAACTCAAATATGAGAAGGCGTTATTCATTCAGAACCTCTTTTCTAATAAGACCGTTGAAAATGTTCATTTGAATTCATCGTGATGGGTATTATAAAAATAATATTTCCTAGCCCATAGAGAAGACGTTTTAGTAAATAACCACATTAATTTTGCTATCACTTGCCATCAAAAATTCACTGATGGTAAACGTATGCAGCACCTGATTGTTGAATATTACCGTCGTTATGTTTAGTCACGTGCCCGCCGCTAAGATGCCCGCAGTGCAGTTCAGGGTTCCGCAGTGTTTTCCTAAGGGATTCTAACGGCTGCCGAGTGTGCAAATGCAGAAGTTTTTGTGAGGTTAGTTGTCTTATCTAACATATTCATTCAAGCAAGCTATTGAACGCGTGCACACATTGTCTTTTACAAGCGTGCCTTTTCCTATATTTTGTCATTTTCACTGATTGAACTAGAAAATAACTATGCAAACCGGACACTTAAAATGTGTTGAACACAACACAAATAGGTTGCAGTAAACATATGATCCTTATTTACAATCATTAAGTTAATATAAACATATTGATGAGTCAATGGTGACTATATACTAACATATTCATTTCAATCCTTTTAACTTGTAATGTCGCAGAACATCAGATGTCCTCCTGGACGTAGGTGTGTCTTGAAGAATTTGTATCCTGGCATTACGACATTGAGGCCGTCTTGTGTAGGTACGTGTAAGAATTACATTCATCTTGTTTGCCTGTGACTAAACATTGAGTTATGGCATTCAGTCATCGCAAGATACATATAAGGCCGACTTGCACAGGTCGGTTTTGAATGCACGATTTATTTGGCTTTAATTCAAAATATAAATTCTAATTTGATTAAGGCTTCTATACCGCGACCCACCTTTTCGCTAACAACACATATTCACAAGGCAAGATTCCCGCAGTGCTTTGTGTAGTGGACCGCTGGTTTCACCTTACTTCCATGTTCACTCACTCACTCACTCACTCACTCACTCACTCACTCACCCACCCACCCACCCAATCACTCACTCACCCACCACCACCCACCCACTCACTCACTCACTCACTGACTCACTCACTCAATCACTCACCCATCCACTCACTCACCACTCACA
>BSQZ01000105.1:1265000-1674944 GCA_033239005.1 Lamellibrachia satsuma
TTTAGATTGTGGCCAACCTCTTCTTCATTAAGACCGCTGATAATGCTAATTTTCAAAATATGATGAATTTATTGTGATGAGTATAATATAAATAATATTTCCTACCCTCACAAGAATCCGTTGTGATACGTATCCGCCTTGACTCTCCTCGTTGACGTGGTATCCAAAATGCACTGGTGGTAAATGTTGGCAGTGCAAAGTAAGATTTGTTGTATACAACTATGGTCGTTGCATGCAATGATATCGTCGTTATGTTTAGTTGCGTGCCCACCGCTAAGATGTCTGCGGTGCAGTTCAGGGTTCCGTAATGTCGTTCTGAGGGACTCTAACGGCTGCCGCGTGTGCAAATGCAGAAGTTTGTGCGAGGTTCGTTTTTTCTATCTAATATATTTAGGGGAGAAACATTCAAACTGGTACATGGGTACTCATGTGTGTCTTTTACAAGTATGTTTTTTCTCTTCTTACTTCGGAACGTGCAGCAAGCATCACGTGGTTTGATAAGACAGAGAAAATAACTTCGCTAAGCGGACTCTTAAAAGATGTTGAACACTTCATTGATGGGTTCGCCATGATTTTATTTACAATCCATAAGTGATGCCTTTTGATATTGCGGGTTGATGGGTAGTTATAGACATATGCATTTCATTCCATTTAATTTATAATATTTCAGGTATGGAGATGTCCTCCTGGCCGCATGTGTGTCTTGAAGAAATTGCACCCTGGCATGGGAGGAATTAGGCCAACTTGTGTAGGTCAGTATAAGAACAACAAACATTTGGTTTGGCTGTTGCTAAAACTTGAATCATAGTGTTCAGTCATGGCTAAATACGTACAAGGCCGATTTGCATGGGTCCGTTGTTTAATATTGCAGCATTAATTCGTTACTGTTGCAACATATAAACCCAACTTTGTAGCGTATTCTTAATATGTGCAAAATTACACATAATAGTTGTCTAAGGTACTCACCTTTACCTTAACAACACACATAATAGTTGTCTAAGGTACTCACCTTTACCTTAACAACACACATAATAGTTGTCTAAGGTACTCACCTTTACCTTAACAACACACATTCACAAGCCAAGATTCAGTGTTTTGTCTGGTGGATCGCTGGTTTCTCCTTTCACCGTCCTTCCATCCTCTTATTCCCTCCCTCCCTCCCTCTTTCCCTCCCTTCTCCAGGGGCGGATTTAGGCTTGTTGGTCTCAGTCAGTCTACGTACGAACCGACGGGGGACGGGACGACACATGTGTCGTTCGACTTACGGAAGGGTTAATATTAGCTGGCTGCTAATAATTTAGCCTTTACATTGACACTAGTCCCCCCCTGGATCCGCTGTTGACTCCTCCGTGCTCCTTCCAACATTCATTCCTGCACCGACTCACACGAGACGAAGGCGTGTATTGTATTAGTCATATGACCGTAATTCCGAACGCAAACCTATTAAAAAATGTTCACGATACATCAGTTACAGCTATAACATATAATGTTGCAGTTTCGTCGAATGGCACAACCGGGAATTCGAATGGAACCACCAATGGGACGGGTGAGTGTCATAATTTATTTATTGGTTGAACTTGCTTCACACATTTATTTACCTGTATTAATGTTTAATATATATTTACATATATATATATATATAATGTTTAATATATATAATATATATATATATATATATATATATATATATATATATATATGTATATATATATAATATATATATATATATATATATATATATATATATATAATATGCTTAATATGTTATGTATTAGTGTATATGTTATGTATTAGTGTGTGTGTATATATATATATATATATATATATATATATATATATATATATATATATATATATATATATATATATATATATATATATATATATATATATATATATATATATATGTGTGTGTGTGTGTGTGCTATGCATTAGTGTATTAGCACCAACACTATACAATGATATTCTTTAGTGCTGTAAATATAAAAGAAAAATATTACAGTTTCGACAATTGATATATATATATATATATATATATATATATATATATATATATATATATATATATATATATATATATATATATATATATATATATATATATATATATATATATATATATATATATATATATATATATATATATATATATATATATATATATATATATATATATATGTATGTCCTCCTGGAAACACGTGTGTCTTGAAGAAATTTTATGCTGGCATGAGAAGAATGAGGCCGACTTGTGTAGGTAGGTATAAGAACTGGATACATTTGGTTTACTTGTTGCTAAACCACTATTCTACCACCGCAGGATACGTGCGAAGCAGATTTGCACTAGGTCGGTTTTGAATGCTTAGTTGGTTTGTTATTCTGTTTCACCAACGTTTGTTGCAGAAATGTGTTGTGTGTTGTTTTTAAGGAAATAATACTAAATAGTAAATAATATCCTAATTTGCAAACGTAACGTGATAGGGTTTTATAATAAGGAATTTATCGGACTTGCGAGTGTACAAGGACGAAGCATAGCGAAGTCGTGTATGAATTTAGTTCTATTAAGATAATTCCAAAATCGAATATATTGAATTAATCATGATGTGTATAACACAATATATCTTCTTAGCACCCAAACTACACTTATGGTAAATGCTGGTAGCAGACGTTCTATAAAGTTGTGCATGCAAAACATAGCAACCTGAAAGCAACTGCAATGTTAAATGTTCTTAATTCCCGTTATAATTTGTCATTTGTTGCTGCTTTATGGAATATTACATCACAGTTAAATGCAAAACATATAACATATCTTCGTCGTAACAGTTTTTCTAGTCTAAGTCACCTCTCAATCACGCGTTATACTGGATCCACGCAATAAACCCATTAGCTACCGATTAGAGTCCTTAAGAGTGTATGTCTGAAATTAACATGAACATTTGCAGTATTCGTACTCTACTTTACAGTGTTGCAGCATATATGTAAGGTCTATCGGATTTGTCACATGTGTACTGTCTAATATAAAACTGACTGTACTGCCCAATAATATCGCAGTATTGATCCCTAGTCCCATCTGCATCCTGAATTAACACCTGTATGTGTAGGCATATAAAACCTTAATTACAGCAGCCACACCTAATGTTACAGATGTGTCAGTGACCCGCAACAAACGCGAAGCAGTAAATGTGAACGACGATTCATTCGAACCAGAAGAAGGCATATTGTCCGAGAGTAGAAGTTTACCAAAGGCTGACAACGAAGCTGCATACTCCGAGATGGTTGACGAACAGCCGCCAATCGGTGAAGACGGATCTGAACAAACCAATGAGGCATAACTCGGGTCGGACAAAGGGTTTGAGGAAGAGATTGGTGAAGAATACTTCGATGGCCAACAGGAGCAAGAACTGAAGTCAGAAAACAAAGGGCCAGGACACGAACATGCTAAGGACAGAAATATATATAAACGATCAACAAATTAAAATGAAGCAACTTTTCATAACATAATCTTGTGATATGACATTAATTATACGTTTTCCGGTTCCGGATGTCACAATGGCTAGAACGAGAAGGACAAGATGATGAAATTGAATTCGAATGATGTTGCCGAGAAGCTTGCAATTAAATTAGTGTATTTGCCATTGCATGTAAAAATCGGTCGTTATTCCCTTCTGTATAATCGAAGCAAATATAAACCCCCAGTCCTACACACGTTTATGAATAAGCATATATGCACATAATTCTGTAACATCGTGGGGTTATTAACGATTCATCGTAACATAGGCACAGTATTGATTTAAGTTAATTAAACAAATTGTGGAAAGGTAAAGGTATGTTCTTATATAGCGCTGTATCCGTTCCATAGGACTGCTCAAAGCGCTTTACACTTCACCCCCTGGCCGACCTGTTCATTCCAAGGCCATCTCAACTTCTTTGGGAAGTATTCTCATACACGTGATTGTTTCCCTTTAATAATTTGTCACGAACAATGTTTAATATTAATTATATTATGCATATCTACATTGGACGAACTGGTGAAATAAATGCTGCTTGCACGAGTTATGTTGTGTCATTACTTGTACAAACGACGTGAAAAGTAAGTTAATTAATCTGGAACAATACAAGATCAAGCAATGGTTAGACTTTTCATCGGATGAGAGCTGGCTAGGCCAATGGTTCGTGAAGCGAAGTTTGATTAGTTCTGACATACTCAGTACCGTAACACAAATAGTCTTTTAATCACAACAATACAATTTTCTCACTACTACGACTAGAGGAAGACACATAACTAAACTATATATAAACCTAAATGTGGATGACATAATGGAGCTGCTGAAATTTGCTAGACTGTCACAACCACAAGTTAGCTTCAGGGGTACTATTTATCAGCAAACTTTTGAACTGCGATTATTATTATGTCACACAGTCACTTGTGGTGTTTCATGAATGAAACTTCGAACACCTTTTTTAACAAGATTTGCCATCCAAGCCAAAGGCCTAGATGACATGTGGACAAGGAAGCCATTGGCTTATTGAGAGTCCAACAATGTTCATCTACGTTTAACCCGCACTCCTGAGATATGTGTCAACCTTGGTTTTTAAACATATTCACCCTGATCATAATTACCTCTCAAGAAACTTGCAGTTTGTTTTGGATATTTCGACTGCATCTCGCAGTCTTCTTCAGCAGACTGAAGTTACGGATGTGTCACATGACCAATGTCATGTGACACAAGCTGGAGTGGGAGCTCCTGGCCGACGTCTCGGTTCAGCATAGGTTTGTTTCTGTGGATTTTAATCGCCTCCTTTATTTTTCTCCTGTGCCAGTTCTCCTCGTGGTCTAGAATATTGACGTCCTTCATAGAGCACTGATGACCTGTGTTCAGTTTGTGTTCACTTATAGCTGATAGGGGTTGGCGACAAGATAGATGTTCTTTGATTCTTGTGCCAAGTGTTCTGGCTGTTTCTCCTATATAGTGTTGGTCACATTCTGGGCATTATATGTCATATACTACCCCACACTTTGCTGCCTTTGCTGTTCTGTCTTTTGGGTGTACCAACAGTGACCTCAGGGTGTTGATATATTTGTGGTAAACCGGGATGTTATAGGACTTGAAAATCCTTGCTACTTGTTCTGATAGTTTACTAATGTAGGGCAGACCTATGGCATGTTGTCTTCTGCTGGTTTCTGTGGTAGTGTTCTCCTTCCTTCTCATTGGTTGCGTGGTGTTAAACATCCAAGTTTTGTAACCGTTTGCTTTCAGCACTTTCTTGATGTGGTCCACCTCTGTGTTCTTGTCTTCTCCTTCCGTTATCAGGTTTTCTGCCCTTTGGAGGAGTGTCCTGACTACTGAGCGTTTGTGTTCTAGGTGGTGATTAGAATCCCAGTTCAAATATTGGTCCGTGTGGGTTGCTTTCCGATATATCTTGACCTTGGTTGATCCATCATCATTCAGGCATACACACGTGTCTAGAAAGGCTAACGTATTGTCCTGTTCTGGTTCTACCGTGAACTTAATGTTCTCGTCCATTGAATTCAGATGGTGTGTGAAATGTTCTACTTCGCTCTCTTGTAATACTGTGAATGTGTCATCTACATACCTCAACCAGATGTCTGGAGGATGAGGTGCTTCTCTGATGGCTCTTTCCTCAAAATGTTCCATGTATAGGTTTGCCACTATCGGAGAGACCGGTGAACCCATGGCTGCTCCCTTCTTCTGTTTGTAGAATACTCCATCATAAATGAAATATGTGGTGTTCAGACAGATTTCTAACAGTGTGATGATCTGATTTACTGATAGTTCACATCTGTCTTTCAGTGTTGTATCCTGGTTTAGTCGGTCCTTTATCACTGATACCGCCTCTGTCACAGGGATACTCGTGAACAGGGCTGTCACATCAAAAGACACAATTTTCCTCCCTGGTGGAACTTTCAACTCTTTGATCTTCTTTACAAATTGTGTGCTGTTTTTCACAAAATGTTCTGTTTTTCCAACTAGTGGGCTCAAAATGCTGGCTAGGAACTTTGCTGTCTTGTATGTGATGCTACCTATACTTGATACTATAGGTCTTAATGGTACATTGTTCTTGTGGACCTTAGGCAATCCATAGAATTTTGAGACTCTTTCTGATGTAGGGTAGATCCTGTAGTATAGGGCATCTGAGATCGTCTTGGTTCTTTTCCACTCTTTCATGGTGTTGACTAGTTTACTTTTGTAAACTTTGGTGGGGTCCCTTTCCAATTTCTTGTAAGTGGTGTCGTCTACTAATAGTCCACCAATCTTTGCGTTGTAATCTGTGGCCTTCATAATCACAGTTGCTCTACCCTTGTCTGCTGGTAGAATCTTGATCATCTTGTCGCTACGTAAAGTTTGAAGTGCTTTCTTCTCTTCCAGTGATATGTTAGATCTCTTTTTTTGGCTTTGTGTTTCATCACGGCTTTAGCTACCTCACATCTCAACCCATCGGCCCTGTGTTTTTCTTTGATGTTCTTACATGCTAGTTCTGTTGTCGTTATCAGATCGTCTATGGGAAGGTTCTGTGGGGTAACTGCAAAATTTAAACCTTTCTTCAATAGGCTGACTTCGTCACTGTCTAAATGTCTGTTCGCTAGATTAATGACCCACCTCTCTGCTGAAGAAGACTGTGAGATGCAGTCGAAATATCCAAAATAAACTGCAAGTTTCTTGAGAGGTAATTATGATTAATATTAATAACCAAGAAACCGGATCATCTATCCATTCAAGGATATTCACCCTGGTAGCAGTTACACAATCCATAGAAAATTTTTTCCATTCATTTATTGTCTTCTGTGAGAAGGCCTACTATCTTTCTTGAGTGAAAAAACATATTTCTATCAATATTTTCATACCCATGCAATATCTTAAAAACTTCAATCTGATCTCCTCTGAACCTCCTTGTCTCTATAGTTGTTAAAGCACATTCTTTCAGGCGTTCTTCATAAATAAGGTCTCTCAGTTCTGGAATCATTTTAGTTGCTCTCCTCAGTATGCACCTGTACAACATACATACATGCCAACTCACCATCATTCGTACGGAGTATCCCGTCGTTTTGCCAAAAAACAAAAAAAATCCGTTCCGGAGATTAAAATCTACCTCATTTAATGTTCAACGGGCAAAAAAATGTAAAGACATCTGTTTACCATTTCCCGTTTATTATTCGTGAATCGTGCTGCTTATCTGTAAGGCAGACTGTTGCCAGTCGCATGAAAAGATCAGAAGTGACAAACACAAAACGTCAACAGCACAGCCACGTACCTGAACTGGATATATGGAATAGATGACTGCATACACCAAAATACACCAAGATACACCAAGAGTCGTCAAAATAGGATTATGACCAGCAGGATCTGGCCAAACACGACTCGGTTGGTGATCAATTACCTATCTGCGCACTAGGGTCGGCCCAGCAAAGAAATCCAATAGATATTGGCAATACATCGTCGAGGCACAATCAACGAAATGCGATTGTGGTGAACTCCAGACAATGTCCCCTTACTATGCTGCAGACTACTATTTACAATAGAGGACCTGGCTACCGCCATGGAGCGTGCAAAAAGCAGGTGCCAGAACATGGCAAGACATCTTGTCAAATAGCAATCAAATCGAAAATACTTTATTTTCTGTCTTAAAACCATACATTTTAAAACAGAAAATTGTCTTTGGACTCATTCATTGATTAATTAATTAATTAATTAGCTCTATCAATTATAAAAAAATAAAACATACTCAAACACCCAATATTATTGCATACACATGTTGTAAAGTTTACACATATGTTGTGAAGTTTACAAGTAAAATATATATAAATAACATATAAGAATATGTTAAAAAGAAAACTTGCTATACAACATGAACAGAGACTTGACTAAGTTTAAATGTTTACAGAGCTACAATACCTGCATTGTCAAAAACATACAGTGATAAGAAGTGGTGCAAATAATGTTTGGTAAATGCAGATTAAAGCAATGCATTAAATGATGAGTACATAATATAAACATGCACGTACATTGTCTCCACCACCCCACACACACAAACAGTAGCTCTTCTGACACGTCACTTGAGTGCAACGAACCAGAGTGCAACATTCAAGACAGCAACAGCAGTAGGTACACATGACTTCTTATACACATTCTTTCGTGCAAGAGGAACTTTAATACGTCTGCCAGATGGAAGTTTCTGAAATGCTAAGTTAAGTGGATGGACAGGATCAGTGAAAATGTGAAATGCCTTCCTCGCAAGTGCAGAGTCATACAGACTAGATAGCTGTTTCTGTTGCTAACCAATGAGTTTACTAGCTATGTTAACAACAAGGCCCAGTTTTGTCTTTTGTTTGACAGTAAGAAGTCCAAACCAAGTTATGATGTTGAATGACAAGATACTCTCAACAAGACCTCAAGTTCAATTGTTTAAAAAGAACAGATGAATATATATAAAACAATAACATCTAATGTACTAAGCGACGACATCTTCTTAACAATGTACACACTGTGGACTGCAATTGAATTTAGCAGCAGCAGCAGCAGCAGCAGCAGCAGCAGCAGCAGCAGCAGCAGCAGCAGCAGCAGCAGCAGCAGCAGCAGCAGCAGCAGCAGCAGCAGCAGCAGCAGCAGCAGCAGCAGCAGCAGCAGCAGCAGCAGCAGCAGCAGCAGCAGCAGCAGCAGCAGCAGCAGCAGCAGCAGCAGCAGCAGCAGCAGCAGCAGCAGCAGCAGCAGCAGCAGCAGCAGCAGCAGCAGCAGCAGCAGCAGCAGCAGCAGCAGCAGCAGCAGCAGCAACAGCAACAGCAACAGCAGCAGCAGCAGCAGTGGTAATGGCGGCGGCGGCGGCGGCAGCAGCAGCAGCAGCAGCAGCAGCTTTTGGGTGGGAAAACAGCTATCCCTTGGTCCCTCTCTTTCCTATTTTTTTTACCAAACATCCTGCTTTTTCTAATTTTTAACAACAAAATGCACAGTAAAATCGATTTGTTTGTTGCACACGAGGCCATTCTGTGCACATTTAGGCATAATTGTTTTTATCTTAAGTGATTTAACATTTTCTCACCGCAAACTAGAATAGCATATCAAAATGGCTGCTTGTAAACAAGACTAAATACAGCTACAAATTATGAAAGTTGAGTGGAAGAGGGTGTTTCTTGCTTTTTGGTCACTTTACCACTTTTCCATGAGCAAATTCATGCTTTTCTATGAGCAGATGTTGACACCGATGGATCAGAAACAGTTAACCAAGTATTTATTCGCCATTACATTTACATAAAGAGTCTCTATGAAATAAAAATGGATTGGTTGTGATGTGTGAATTGTTAAAGAACTTTTGTATCAGATAAGTGATTGAATAAGGTTAGTCTTGTATGTATTATCTCATTTATTAGATCATCCATGGCAAATAAAGTGCCTAATCAAAGATTGCTACTTGGTTATGTTAAAGCATAAAATATTTTTCTGAAATTGAAATGTTGTGGCTGAAGATTTGCAGGTGTGGGGTTTCTCCTATATTCAACCACCAAATTAACAAAACTGGGCAACTACATTCATAATTTCTATGCATCATGTTGTTATATATGCAGTGTTTTAGTCACCATCAACTTATCACCTTGCCAGAGGACATTCTATTATCTAAGCCTTCCCTCCAATTCACAGGTTCCTGAATGACCAGTCCACCCCAGTTGGTTAACGTCCCATTCACACATGCTGAACCTGATCTCTCTCAGGCTAGTGACTGGAATAGTGACTACAGGCCTTCTGAAAATGCCTGTGTAAAATGCATATGAACTAACCAGTAATACCAACTATTAAATGAGCACTTAATTGAGAATTAATTGGGAATTTGTCAATTAAATTAAATTAATCCATTTTGGTAAAGTTAATTAATTAAATTTAATTAAATAGCTTTTCTGGAGAAGTGAATTAATTAAATTAAATCAAGTTATTTTTAATATATATATTTTTTAATATATATATATATATATATATATATATATATATATATATATATATATATATATATATATATATATATATATATATATATATATATATATATATATATATATAAATGATTTAAGGGAAAATTACAAATCTAGCAAAGTACTGAAATTTGTAGATGACACAAAAGTATTCAGAAACAAAAAAATTATATAGACAAACAAAGCTTACAGGATGATCTAGATAAATTAGTTAAATGATCTGAAAAATGGCAAATGTTATTCAATTTTGGGAAGTGTAAATGCATACACATAGGCCATGGAAACATGGATGAAGAATATGAAATGGGGGATGCTATACTAGGTTGAACCAAAAAAGGATTTGACAGTTTCAGAGCATTGTGGGATTAATGTTTCAAAAGGTAATGGAATTCTAAGGTTAATTAGGAGAACTATATCTTATATAAGGAGAAACAGCTAATTGTACCCTTTTACAAAGCAATAGTTAGACCGCATTTAGAATATTGCATACAAGCATGGAGGCCATATCATGAGAAAGACATAGACATGCAAGCTAGAAATAATACAACGAAGAGCAACTAAAATTATTCCAAAATTGAGAAACCTTAGCTATGAAAGCCGCTTGTCAGAATGTGGTCTGACAACACTAGAGACCAGGAGACTAAAAGAAAACCAAATAGAAGTGTTTAAAATAGTGAATGGTTATGAGGATATCGATAGGAATATCTTCTTCAAACTTAAAGAAGGCAGTAGAACCAGAGGACACAAAGCAGCATTAGAACAAACTGTCAAATGACTGTGTTAATGCTTGTAGTGTGAATATGTTTTAAAATATCTGATAAGGGCAGGCTATACATAGATGATAAAATTATTTCGATAAGTCAATGGTTTCCTTGTCCATTTGCCATCTGGAACGTGATGTTTTCGATGGCAATCTTGTTAGATCGTGTTAAAAGTAACTGTGGTCTGAACCCACCTACCTAAAGATTATCTTGCTGTGTAGACCAATAGAAATCAGTGATACATACTAACACTGGCAGTAGCCGGACCACGTTGAGCACTGATCAAAGCCGAAGGAAGTTTTGTTGGAAGATTAATTTTTGTGTAATAGTCGCTATGCCTGTTGACATAGACTTATCGTCGTATGCCGAGGGACAAGCTGAAGCAACTCTGCATTTACTGCCATGTAGAATAGAGCACAATGGCGAAGCCAACGTAGCAAGTTATTTTACCACCGGCATCCGACCAGACACAGTCACAGACAAAACGCAAAAAGGTAGGCTAGATTCTCTTTTTTCTTCGGTGTTATTGTAGAGTTATAAAAATATGTCGAACTGTAGTGAATAGTAAGTTTATTTAAACATCGACATAACGATACAAGTTTACATCGAGCCCGCGCTTGCGGTCTGCCCAGTGTCAGTGTGTGGGGCGCCGCTCGAACATTTAACGGGCAGGGTATGGGGGCGCCGTTGCCGTTGGCGTTTCTCAGTCTCAAGTGTCAAGTGGTTTAGTCCAAACAGCCCAAACCTGGGCTAACGCAGGAGTTTGTGGTGGACTGTGCGCATGCGCTGTGGGTGGTACTTTGACACATGCGCCTGTGTAAGATCGGTCTAGTACCCCTAGCCCCCGTCCCACTAGCCCCCCGAGGGCTACTGGCACTAACGGGCGGGGGGCTAGTGGCACTACTTATCATTTTGCCAAAGCCACCTGGCTGTTCCATTCAGTATTCTATCCCATCTTATAATAATTTGTTTGCACATATAATACCATATCCATATGCAAGCATGACTAGTCAGTGAAATTAAGTGAAATTGTCCATCATGTGTCCAATGGCACTGAGATACGACTCAATTCCCCGGTCACAAAACATGTATTCCAGTCCAAGTTGGTCCAAACGAGCATCAAGGTTGATGTACTTCTTCCTGCGCTTGGGAGCGGTCTGATCCAAATGTAGCTGGAGTATGGAGACGAGTGATGCGGCTTCCTCTTGGCTGAACAGTTCAACCACCTCAAAGATATTGGGGTGTATCTTGCCTGCCTTCTGCATGAGTCGTGTATGATACTCTTCAACGTGATTATTGGTGCGAGGGCCGTCATATTTAAAGAAATTCCACATTTCGATTGGATACTGCCTGTTCATCCATGTCCTGTCGAAGTAGTCATTGAAGTATCGTACACGGGGTGCATCTGGTGCTGTGTTCTTGATAAATTGAAATGCGTCTTTCACATGTGGCATGGGGACGAATGGCATCACTAGTAGCATACGAAACCAATTCCTGTGGTCAGCGTTCTCTCTGTAGCTCACGGATAGTCCTATACTTTGGATTCTCCGCCACAGACACTGGGCGTAGTGGAAGTAGCACCCCTTGACAATCACTCCGGGGAACACGTGTACGCAGGCATTCATCAGACCTTTCTCGAAATCCTGCATGATACGTTGGGGGCTGATGGTGAATCCGATTGATTCAGACTTTTCCTTCACCAAACTGAGGAAACGAATGTAGGTGTTCCCGTCTTTGTTGGGGAGCAGACCAAACACAAGTGGCAGCATCACCCCAAGAACGAATGCATGCAATGTGACTATTTGATAAAACAGCCTTGGTGCTGTTGCAAACGTCCCATCCATGTGATGGGTATCAGCATTCGCTAGCGCATGCAGAGCGGAGTTGGATGCAAACGCTATTATTTTGTCGGCTCCATCGCCATCTTCGCCAAGCAGGAACCGATCTCCTTGAACCGTAGTTGTCCACTGGCCATCCAGGTCAATGTCACCTCTTGTGGAACGCATTAGGGGGAAGCGTTTCCTCCGTTCACGGTACAGTGATGACTTGACACGCTGGTATTGGGGCAGAGCAGATGCTGTCTCACCTGGTGAAGCCGTCGCAGTCGAACTTTGTTGAAGCAGTTTCACCTTTTCCTGATCGTAATTCGCCTGCATTGAAGTCGTTTCATCCCTGTCTCGCTTCCTCATGTTTCCTCTCAATTGTCGCGCTTGTACGTCACCTGGGTTGGGTTGGTGATTGTGGCTATATTCAGCTTTCACCACAGTTCCATCATCGCTGACCACCACAAATGCCTTACACTTCACACTTTTTCTCTTGCTACATGTGAACTTCATGCCATTTGTCAACGCTTTCGATTTGTGATAGGTATAACTGTTCAAAACAGCAACAGGAAGTTCCCTAGCACCTTCGATGAACTCAACACTTGCAGCCATGTTTCACGTGTCATTCCGAACTCAAATATAAAATTCAACATGAAACTCAGGCCAGCTAGAGCAGAGCAGCTCAACATATCCTTTCCTTATTGGCAAGAAATGTGTGAACTGACAGGCACAGAACATCACAAATCCATAATCAATAGTTTATTCAGTTAAAAGTTAGGGCAATTGACTTTCAATAGCTTTTACCTGGATCAGGGCAAGTAGCTTTTATGTGTGAGTTAAATTGGGTTTTACTCACCTCAAACAAGCTTTATGTAGAGGATTTACTTTAACTCTTAGGACAGTGAGCTTTTCATACCACACAATTGATGTGTGAAAGTTACGTGGAGCTTCAAATGGTCGACCCTTCAAATGATTAACTTTACCTACAATTAGAAATATCTAGAAAGAGGGGGTGTGTTAAATCAACAGCATACTGACTGGAGGGCTACTGGCACTCAATTCTCACACCTCGGGGGCTACTGGGACGGGGGCTACTGGGACAGGGGTTAGAGACACGGGGGCTACTGGGACAGGGGTTAGAGACACGGGGGCTACTGGGACAGGGGCTAGAGACACGGGGGCTACTGGGACAGGGGTTAGAGACACGGGGGCTACTGGGACAGGGGTTAGAGACACGGGGGCTACTGGGACAGGGGTTAGAGACACGGGGGCTACTGGGACAGGGGCTAGAGACACGGGGGCTACTGGGACAGGGGCTAGAGACACGGGGGCTACTGGGACAGGGGCTAGAGACACGGGGGCTACTGGGACAGGGGCTAGAGACACGGGGGCTACTGGGACAGGGGCTATAGACACGGGGGCTACTGGGACAGGAGCTAGAGACACGGGGGCTACTGGGACAGGGGTTAGAGACACGGGGACTACTGGGACAGGGGTTAGAGACACAGGGGCTACTGGGACAGGGGTTAGAGACACGGGGGCTACTGGGACAGGGGCTAGAGACACGGGGGCTACTGGGACAGGGGCTAGAGACACGGGGGCTACTGGGACGGGGGTTAGAGACACGGGGGCTACTGGGACGGGGGCTAGAGACACGGGGGCTACTGGGATGTTACTGTAAGATCATGTCCTGCGGTAGAAAATAATAATAGGCTTCTTTAGCACAAAGAGCTTTGACTTTGAACACATACAATGGAGGGCCTAGGTGTTATAGGTACTTCACCAGCTACCAGTTCATAACTGGTTAGCCAGCGTAGATGTTGAAACATGTCCTTTGTGTGTGTTGTGAATGTGTTGAAGCTGTAGCGGAGCAACAAAGGGGGTAATTAACTAGCTAATCCTGCGTTGTATGTTTTGCTTATTCCGACTTTTGGGAATAACCCCGTTAGTTCAAGTGTGCTGTTGTGAAAACGTGTGTGCCGACGTCCTTTTTTTACTGGATGACCATATATCGTGTATAACATTAAAAATACTGACTGTATGACAAACCAACGGAATGCAATATTTATAAATGACATATAAAGCTTATTCCCACTTTGCCCCCCCGACTTAAAAGGTGCAGAGTTGGTATTTCGTTCAAACTTACATGTAAAAGCGTGGATTTCATAATGTTTCGCCTAAAAATGTGTGTGAAATTACAAATGCTAACTGTGTGACACCAACGCAACGCACTACCTTTGATTAGCGTGTAGTTATAAAGCTTATTCCCACTTTGCCCCCCGACTTAAATGGTGCAGAGTTGGAATGATACCTTTAATTAGCGTGTCTTTGTCACGTCTTTCATGGAGCACAGTTGTGTAGGTAGGCCAATCAGTTATTTGTTAGAAAATTCCAATAGCAAGTGGAAGTGAGGCCGGTCGGTCCGCATATAAGCGGGCTGGAAGACACATGGAAACATACACTTTGTATGACACAGCTATGGCGAAACTTCTTGTGATCGGCCATTCATTTGTGCGACGTTTGAAAGAATACCTGGGACGAGAGGGACTCCGGCTGGAAGGACAGTTCAGCAGTACAGTTATACGAGGTTTCGGCGGAATGAGGCTCGCAAGTTTGAGACAGCACCTTGTGTACGTGAAGAGACAAAAACCGACAGTGATCGTCGTGGACATCGGTACAAACGACTTAGCATCGCCGATGTGCTGTCCACTGCATCTAGCGAACGAATTGGTTTCCGTTGCACGACAGTTTGCGGCGGTGCCGTCTGTGCAGCACATTGTCATTGTGGACGTCATGTGTCGCGTTGCCATGGGCGTACGCAAGGAAGTTCGCGCGGACTTCAATAATGCGTGTACTGCCTACAACGCAGCGTTGCACAGATTGATGGACGGGCTGGCAAACATACACGCATGGAAACACCGTGGGATGTCAGAAGAGTGGCAGTCGTACCTGCTCCCAGATGGTGTCCATCTCAATGACACGACAGGGATACGTGAGAAACATTAGAGGAGCAGCGATGTGGCATTCACGCCGCTAAGCCGACGTTAATACGAAGAAAACAACGGCTCTTTTAAGAGCCAACAAAACAAACAGTTCTTTTCAGAGCTAACCACTTTTGTGGAAGAGTTTGTTATCGCTGAAGTGTTGGTAATACATACGTTTGTGCACAAACATTACCAAAACATAATTGCATTTCCTACACGTAAATAAGTAGTAATATGTTATTGATAGATCGCATGGCATCTTCTGTTGCATGTTTTGTTTGTGTGATGATGTGTTGCATCCATTGCTAAGAAAGTTAGGTTAATGACATATTATCAACAATACATAATAGTAATGCGTGAACATTACCCATTACAGACTCCAGCCCAAGCTCGAGGTGTAATGGGTACTCTACAACGACCACTGAACAAGTAGGAACAATCTAGGGACACTAATAATGTGATATTCTCTCTCTCTGTCTCTCTCTCTGCTGTCCATCGTGTTCGATGATGACATCAATGAAGGGGGGTATCCTTGTGCTTAGCTCTTCGGTGAGAATTTAAGCCTATTTGTGCCACAAAACCTCTGCCGCAGTCATCGCAAAAGACGGCAGGTATAGAAGCACCTAGAAGGCCATGCCGACGATTGTGCTCATGTATATATTTTTGAGTTAACGTTTCTTCTATATGGGTCTTTCCCAGATGTATGGCCCGCCTCCACTTTTGTCGGTCATGCGCAATAGGTTCCCAGGTGTTTACAGGGATGTGTGTTGCTTCGAGATGTCTTTTCAGCACATCTTTGTATCTCAAACGTTGTCCACCACGAAGGCGTTTCCCGCTAGATAATTCCCCATAGAACACCGCCTTTGGGAGTCTATCGCTGCTCATTCGGGTATGTGAATGTGATATTACAGCATGAATGAACATTACCTAGTACAGACTCCAGCCCAAGCTCGAGGTGTACATGTTTAGTCTACAACGACCACGAAACACTACTGGCCAATTATGTTTTTGGTACATTTCACGCAAATCCAAGTGTCACTCTTGCGAGGCTTCATGCTTACTCCTGTACACTGAGCATGGTACCATGCATTGCAGTTGGCACATTTTAACATTAATTTGTGATCATCTGGCATTCGACAATCACAATACACCCGCACATCTACATGCTTCAGAACGACTGGGTTGCGAAATGAATCATTGGCCGGGAAGGATGAGAGGGAATTGTTCTGTAGACAACGGCTGAAATGGTGACGCAGGTCTTTGAACGTCAGATGTGATGGATTGTGGTTGTCTGCCAATGCAGTGGCAAAGGCAATGGCGTACAGACCAGGGTTGGCTTTCTTCCGGGAAGAAAGGTATTTCTTCGCTTCCGTGGGAAGAAACATGGGAAAAAGGGAAGAAACACGTTTCTTCCCGGAAGAAATGGAAGAAACTAGGAAGAAACTGGGAATAAAGGTGTGTTATTCTTTATTGCATCACTGTCAGCAACTATAATATAGTTTAATGCAATAAACACACAACCCCTGACAGTGTTCATACTTCAAAGTATAACATTTACAGAAGTTAAGATAATAATATTTACATTAAAATCAGCACGATCTTCTCACAATTAGCACAATGTTCGTATCATGTCACACACAATCTTCACATCAGGTATATAGCACACTGTTCATGTCAAACAGCAGTTAATAATCAATCTCAAGATCACCTCTCAGGAGACGGAAACAGAACACTAACTTTCCTGCAGTTTGATTTCCTAGTCTGTTCCTAATTTTGCTGTGGATCTGTCCAAAGTTGGAAAATATACGCTCTACTGAGGCTGGGGAAGCTGGTGCCTGTAGAAGACGTATCACAAAGTCTACAAAGTCAGAATTTACACCACTGGATTTAGTTGCTTTCCACCAGGTAACTGGATCCATCCGAAGTGCTACCTCATTGAAAAATGCAGCAGGGTATGGTGTGGATTTGGCTTGAAAGGCAATCAGCTCAGTGATGAAGGCAGGACTCTTGGACACAATAAAGTCATTAACAATCTCCAATTGGCCAGCAGAGAGTTTAACACCCTGATATGATGGATGTAGTTTGTAGGCTGTAAAGTGTTCTGGTATGGTTGCTTGCTTAAACCGTTTCGTGACAAGGGTCTTGTGCACTGGTGACTGAAGATTGGGATTATCCAGACGAGACAGCCATGTATGACACGCTGATGCCAGAGAGGAGTAGTCTGCTTGGCAAGCATCAATTGCATGTGCTACAGGGCGAAGCAGGTCTGCCATGTCCTTGGCATTCCTATAGATATTGATATCCTGTATCTTTTTGGCAATGGTTTTGTCAATCTCATCCTCATGGTCCTGGACAATCTTCATGTAGCTTGCTCTGTTGGCAATATAGCTGTCCAAACAGGTGAGTTGGGACTTCCACCATGTTTCTCCAGGGAGCTGTGGTTTCTTACTTTTGGCACACTCAGACAGCCAGGCACATGGCTTATGGTGGTTGCGAAAATATTTCTGTACTTCCACAACATGCTTCATTACTGACTGTGAAGTTAGATCCAGCCCAAGTAAGTTGAGCCAGTGGGCAGAGCAGCCATACACAGTGAGGTCTGGATCATCTTCTTGTAAGGCAGCATGCATTTTTTCCATGTTCTTAGCATTGTCAGTACATACTCCAGATACAGTGCAGTTGTAGTTTTCCTTTGCCTTTGTGATTGACTCCTGACACAACATCTTGCAATTGTCCCCTGTCTTTGACATAGATCCAGTAGGGTGGCTATCCAAAAGATAGGATTTGTTTTCAACCTGGAGGCAACTTGCAATTATAGGTTCGTTGTGGCAATTACTCCAGCCGTCTTGTACAAGAGTTGCAGTTTTGCCGCCAATGACATGCTTCATATCCTCCTGGAGTTGATCATACACAGTGTCTAGGAGGTTTCCGGCTATCTGCTTCGTGTTAGGTGGCTGATATCCTGCTCGTAGTGTGCTCATCATCTTTTTGTACTGTGGATGGTCAGCGGCATTGACTGGTATATTGCAAGCATAGAAGAATTTGGCAATCTCCAAGTCGATGGCATTTTTCTGGTTTAGAGATGTCTTCACAACACAACTGTCCATGTCTTGTTAGATTGAGATAGCCTGTCGTTTGGTTGGTGGAGGAGATGGAGATCTCGGTCTTTTGACTGACATAGGCTGCTCAGGGATCTCTTTTTCTGCTGGTAAGTGGTGTGCTGCACTGCATTTCACACAATGGAATTTGAGACGGCAAGCTTTAGGAAGCTGCTGGTTGTCACAAAGCTTGCACTTAGCATACTCTTTTCCAGCAACTGTCACAAAAAGAAAGTGTTCCTAAATGGTGTCACAAGGTCTACCACCCTTATACATTGTGATTTGAATAGAACTGATGAGAAAAATAAATGTCAACTTGGTGATAAAGGTTTCCAGTTTAACGCAAAGGCACTGTCAGTACATGTTGGAGAAGCATGTAGGTCTGAATTTAAAATATTTCTCTCACCTGGTTATATAGTGAATATGTAATCAATGGGAGGTCACTGGATAAAATGAAGCCAGTGTAAAAGTTGTTTAATAATGGAAATGCCATTGTCATGTATTTCAATAGGAAGCTACTGCAAAAGATGAAGCCATTTCACCTTTTGAAAAACCCTTTATTGTTTCTGGGGGAAAGGAAGCCAATGCACCAAAGAGCTGTATCAATGTGTTGTGTTATATTTTACACAGTGAATGTCACTTTGAAATAAAATTACATGTTTGCCACTTTTAGAAGTCCACAATCTGTCAATTGAAACATATAACAATAGCTAGTAATTATAACAGGTTGGTTTGTGTGACCCAGCTGATGGGACTTATACAATGTAGGTGACACCTGGTAATTGGACTTGATCACCAGATGTTTATTGTTGAAGCATTATTAATCATTATATATACATTTTATGTATATTTATGTACATTTTATGTATATTTTGTATATTTTGGACATATATTACTAAAAAATTTGACAAAAAGCGGGTTTCTGGGTTTCTTCCATTTCTTCCCAGTAGTAGGGAAGAAAGGTATTTCTTCCCTATAGGGGAAAAAACCACGATTTTTTTCCCTATAGGAAAGAAACCTGCCAACCCTGGTACAAAGCTGGGGGCAAATCTTCCCTACGTGGGGGAAAAGAAAGGGGAGAGAAATATGCCACCAGATGGCGTGAAAATACCGCTGATACTACTTGTACATCTTCAATACAGCTGACAGAAATCATTCATAAAGTCGTTCTTTTGTTTTAAATTGAAATAATCTTTTTACTTTTTTGCGCAAATACTCTCACTGTCTTGCGGGGCCACGAGGTAATTTGCCCACTTTGCACCGGCTATAGTACTAATAACCTCGGGAGGGAGTCGAACCCTCGTACAAGACAGTGAGGTGTTTTCATTTTCTTTTGCAAATAACATTAAAAAAGCAAACAGTCACGTATTTACACAATGCAGTACCTCGTCCGACAAACAAAAAGTGACATTCAATCGATGTGTGATTCCGCACATAAATCAATGCAGCCAGAAGTTAGCATAGTAGGAACATCATTGGAAGTTGTGGAAGTATGCAGTAAAAGCAAGCCGTTGAAGCATGAAAGTAGCATTTATCATTAAAAGAAACAAATAGGCAGACGTTTACACAATGTAGTTAGTGTTAAGCCAGACAAATGGAAAATGTAGCCAGTTAGCACAATCAGATGCTAGCTGTTAAACTACGATGGCTTCTTGGTATCTTCGCTGCGACGCAGTGCCAGCCACTCATGTTTGGGCAACTGTCCGGGGACAAAGGGGCAGTAAATTTTCCCCTTGTACTGGGAATGTCCGGCTGACCCAGTCAGCTGCTGACACAGCTGGCAACAGCGTACTTTGCGTGGCCTGGACGGATTCTTGGTCTGGTGTCGCCACAGGGTGGTGCGGGAAAGTGGTGCAGGCAGAACAGTGCGCACTTTGTCTCTCTGCGCTTGCAGGGCACTGACCAAGTGCGGTGGAAGTTTTGCTCCCACTTGAGTTGCAAGGTCACTGTCTACCTGGGTTGTGGTTGATAGAGCAGAGCCAGCATCCAGTCCTGCATCCATCGGTGCAGCTGTGGTGGCTGTGCAGGTTGGCAGCAATCGTCGCCTCACTTTTGCCTGGCCGCTGGTGTCCTCGTGGCACTCGAACACCATGTGTGGACCAGGCAATGTCTCGGCCACTGCAGGATGAGTCTGGCACGGAGGTAGTGGTTGTCTGGAGCATAGCGGCTCGACAGGCACATTAATACCTTGCTGCAGCAGCTGCACCTCCCTACGACGCTCGATTGCCTTATACCATCGTACCAACGTGGCCTCATTTATGACGAACAAGGCCAGGTTGGTACCATCCAACAACTCGACGCTGTTGAATAGGCGGGCGCGCACCCTATTGTACGCCTCGAGGATCAGGCGCCAGCGGGAGACGTACTGTGACGATCCGTCCGGTCTGGTGTCGGTGCGTGGCAGGGTGATGGAATCACAGAGGCGCATGCATATGGCCTCCACCAGCCGGCTCTTCGAGGGCAACATGGCGGGGGATCCTCCAGACAAGAAGCACCTGCAACACAGTTGTATTCACAAACATTAAAATGCTGCAAATCACTGGAGACATCTGAAAGAAAATTGTATGAATTGTGCACACAATTGCGGACATGTGAAAGAAAATTGTATGGCTATATTTGTTTTGCATTTTTCGCTTGCCTCTTCGTGTTTTCGATAGTGGTGTGGCCGGATCAATAGCCCTTACTCCGCACGAATCGACCTCGTGTCTTCTGTGGTGACGACTGTGGCGAAAATGACAGCGTCCTCCTGTCGTATTCACAGCCATGCCACTTAGTGCCAAGAGAGCCTCAGCCAGAGCATCCACCCTGTCCCAGCCACGAATACCTTTGGAGTCTGACGCCTCGTCGTCTCCGCTGTCTTCCTCTGGGGGTGCCTGCATCAAACACACAGTTGCGTAAATAACGTGGTCATTTGTGGTGTATTGTCATTGCATGCTGTTGCTGCCGCTGCAATGTAGAACATGTGCACACATGGCTGTTATGGGAATGTGTTATCTTCACGTCGCCTTCCTCCTGGTCAACGGGCAATTCGACGGGTGCCGAGTCGACATCCTCCATGACATCGGCTTCGGACGTGTCGTCCTCGACCATGTCATCGAAACCCTCGTCAATTGCAGCGGTGATGTCCTTGGGGAACGACATGTCTGTCTGTTGGAACAGATAGTCCACCCCAATTGCTTCGCCGGTGTATTCCATCGGCACACGGAACTGCTCGAAGAGCGACGGCATGCCCAGCAATCGACTGAGTTCGTTCAGGCTGTATTGCAGACGCACATCGAATGTGCGCAGCGGGGTGTCGGCTGCGTCCTTCCCTCGTTTGGCGTTCCAGCGCGTGATGTCGTCCAGCAGGTACGCGTGGAAGTTCGTTGCATTTGCCGAGGTGCCCGGGATGAAACGCGCCAAGTGGAGATGAAATGACTCAAGCGAAGTCGTGCCGCGTGCACACCTCAACACGGGAAGCCGGACGTCACCCTTCTTCAAGCTCCCTGTGACGGTGTAGAGGTTGACGCCCTCTGGCACGCAACATGTTTTCGCTGCTCCGCCCAGATGGCGGTCATTTCATCCTTCAAGAGGAGGATGCTAAGGCTGTCTGTGGCTCCAGTAAGTGACAGCAGTAGGTTCTCAATAGCTGTCACGGTAGCGTATGAGCCGCGTGTCTTCCTGCGGCAATGACGTGCCAGCTCATCCTTGGTGACAGCCTTGCGTACAGCCACTTCGGATGGCGACGTCATGCCGGCAGCCACCATCATACTCTTCTTCGCCGACAGCAGTAGCCTGTGATCTTGTGCGTCCCACTCGAAGATGCAGCGGCTGAGACGCTGCATGAAGATGCCATACAGTGGGTGGGACTCACTCGTCACACCGCCGGCGAGGCGACGCATGAAATGCCACACGTCGAGTCTCACTGGCAAGCCGTCCCATCCGGCGAAGAGAGCGTTCAGCTTCGAAAGCCCCTCCATTGTACAGCAGTCACGGTCGGTGTACAGGACAAGTGGACGAGGCTTGCCTGATCTGCGGTAGCGGTCGACGAGGCCACTCGCCATACGTTGTAGCCCAATCGCACTTTCTGACTCTGTCAGTGCAGTAATCAGTACCTCGCCACGCTCGTTGCCGACGTTGGTTGCCCACGCAGCCATGTTAACACTGGCTCCCTGCAGCTTCCTACAAACCTTCTTCGTTGAATCTATCTTCAGGATCTCTCCGAATGTGGATGTCACTGCAGCCTTGAGGGTGGATAGCCGTGACCAGACATCACGCACGTAGGCCGCCAGGAACCACTTCGTTGACCTGAACATTTCGAGCTGTGGTGGTGGCTGAAACGTAGTAACTGACATGCCAAGGTTGGAGCGGCTCGACCTGAACGTATCGCAGTCGTGCAGGTACTGCGACACCTTGCGGAAATGTTCCTCGCTGTGCAGCTCCTGCAGGTTGTGCTTCATTGCACCGGGACTGTTCCCAAGCGTGCGTGCCCGAAGGAACACGATGACGGCCCTATCGCACGCGTACTTGTACGTGAGTACGACAGGGAAGCGAGCGCGCACCCCGTCCGGCAGCTGTTCCAGGATGCGCTGATCCCAGGCGATGAAGGTGCCGCTGCATGCACGACAGTCCATGTACTCTGCCGCGAGGTAGTACATGTCGCTGATGTCCACGACACGACGCACGTGGTGGTACACGCCCTTCGACCGAAGCTCCTTGTCGACGCCACAGTGTGGGCAGGTAATGACCATACGCCACATCTTCCTCGGCATCCAGAGGAAGAGTCGCCGGGCGAAGTAGTTCGGCAGGGATGGTTTGGTGTTGTGACGCACCGGGGGTGGGTTCCACCAGTTCACCAGATTAGCCGCCATGTTTCCCTTGGAAACGAAAAGTGACTGACCAATCCAGGAATGGTCGCATTCGTGCAACGTGGCTACCCACCCCTTCGGCAGACGGTGGCTGTAGTCCGTTGGTCGTCTCTGTACAAGGCTGCACGGATTCTGCAACAATAATATGAATAATGAGTACTGCTGTAAATAACAACAACAGGGTGATAAACAACTTACATACATAAAATGATGCAAATCACGCCGCCATATGCAAGCAATACTACATGACATACATATATACACAACATAACCAGCAGCATGTTTTTTTCATATTTACCCCGTCGCTTGACAGCACTTGTGTTGGACTCACCCCAACAGTCAAAGCGGACGAAGTAGCCACACTTGCACTCAGTGACTGAAACACACCAACCACACGTGTAAACAGCGACTGTAGTGGCATTTAGTAATTTTCAGTCAGAGTAACTTACCTGTATCGAGAACACACGTGACCTGCAGAACATTTGATGTACCAACAACGTTAGTAATGTTCAGAAACCTTTTACAGTTACCCACATGCATCAATAAGGCCTGGAAGTAACACAAACTGTAGCATATTTTAGTCATATTTACCCCCTGGCTTGACTGCGCTGGTGATGCTTGTGCTTCAGTTCCCCCTAGCGGTCCACGAGAGGGTCTCACGCTGTGTGACTGAAACAGCACGCCACCACTATAGCAATTTGCAGAAATACGTCAGAAAGCGGCAAAAGCCTTAATTATGAAATTTTACCAAGGTACCTGCAACAAAACAATGTCCCATGTAGACGATGTGAATGTCAAAGACTGAGCTTCATATAATTTCATAATATTATATACAATACAAAGTTATATGATCAGAGTATATAATTATATATTTACCTTGGAGCCATGGTAACCGCACCGACAGACGAGGGCATTGCCGAACGGGTCACGGCAGACAGGAGCCCTGTGCATAGGACATCTTTCGATGTCATGCAAAGAATGGGACCACCTCGAGTTCTGCCTCGGCTTCTGCCCTCGCCTGAACGTAAACACGCTGTCAGCGTAACGCTGCAGTCGACATCTCCACTCCTTCGCCGACATTGCGTCTTTCGGCATAATGGCAGATCCGAATAAGTGTATCTCAAAGTTATAGTGAAGGTACTAAAACAGAATAACCACTAGACAATTTTATCAATTTAATCTGTAAAGTATGCATGCATGGACCATCATCAAACGTGTGCCGAGTCTTTGAATGTTTGTTTACATTTGCAAAACGAGCAAACCAGGCATTACCCATGTAATCCCTTGAAATGGAAAAGGTATTAGATATGTTAAACATCGATTAGATTGACATAGATTATTTACGCAGCTGAACGACATCCCTACCTAATTTTTAGAGCACATTTGCGGTCGAAATAACTCCGCAGATTTCATTCAAGCCACGGTGAGCGAAAATACAAGCAGTTCCCAGCTTCAAACGCGCATAAAAGTACTTTTCACGAACATTTTTTAATGGAGTTTTCGATGATGACATGGAATAGTTTGTGAGGAAGACATACGCTAGTAAATTGTGTGTGAAAAGGGCGATATAATTCAGTTTTGAGAACAAATAAACAAACCTAAAAAAAATGGACGCTTACCGGAATTTGAATCATCTGCCGCATCCCCATCTAGGAGATGGATTTCTACCTCCAGGCCAGGAGATGTTCCAAATCGTTCCAAATTGTTCCAAATTCCAATTGTTCCAAACTTTGGAGAAGTTTAGCTGGAGTACTGCGCAGACCACAACTGTGGGGATCAGGTTGCCTGTCCACATTCATCACATTCAGCTGGATCTCGTCACTGCTCGTGTGCATGTAGCTACATGTGACATGAATGGTTTCGGTAGACGGTGTCAACATCATTGAATCATAAGTATTTACTGTACTGTCACCTACACTGGAAATTGTAATCCAATGACAGTTGTCAACATGAATGAACTGAATAAATTCAGTTGCTGCAAAGTTATTTTGCTGCAAAACTGTATCTTGCAGACCAGCAATGTGAGGGTGGGCACTTAGCAGAAGCTTAGATGCTGCTGTCATGTGAACGTCATTTAACCAAGTGGAACTGCCCTGTACTGTTTCAATGTCAGACTGTGGCAAACATTGCTTACAGATGGAATGTGTGGCCTCACAATCCTTGTTCTCACACATGCGTGAACCATGACAGTGAGTACTGCACGTGATGCCAATTTCCTACATGGACATCATTAATGTTGCTGAAATGGTTAAACGAAAATTTTGAATAGCTTGGTTATGTGTATGGATACTGTCGCTGCCTTGCCACATGCACACATAGACAGCCTCCACACACCATAGATAAGTTTACGCTGAGCTCTGTGTTTTAGAGGAGGTGTGGTGAAAGGGAGTTCCATAGGATACAGGTCAGAACAGTGACAAGTCGAAACATTCACAACCAAAATGGCGACAAGCCAACACTGTGACAAACCAACCATTGGTCAAAACGGCGACAAATATTCTCAAAATGACGACAAAAACGGCAACAAACCTAAATGGCAACAACGGAACGGCAACAAACCAGATATAATATGAAGATGATAATTGTATACAACGGTTAATGAATTGCATAGATATTATAATATTATATGTTGTGGGAAATAAAAATGTCATCATGAGATCATACCCTAACTATATTAATATTGTTTTTGAATGCAACGAAGCCATCTGCATAGGTTTTGGGTTATCCACTATAAGCTTGGCCTCCCTTTGATGACGCGAAGGCCTGCTTTTTAACGTTACGGTTAAAATAATTTGAGTAATGACACCTGTAATGTCAGTTAAACATTAAAAGAGATATAACAAGATTATTTCGTGAATATTCAAAATGAAATGAAATATATTATAAAATGAGCCACAGTTTTGATGCAAAATGCAAGCTGAATAATAATAATCAGAAAACCTTTCTGAGCTTTTGTAAACTTCATTCTAGTGCTTGTTGTTTTTGTGTGTGTTATGGTTATAATAAATATCCAATATGCAGGTATCGTAACGTACGTTATTTGTGTTTTGAATTATATTTTTGACTAACGAGCAACAGAGCAAAAGACCGACGCCATTCGAAACACATGCCCTATCTAGACACGATTATTATTTATTCGTGTCACTTATAACATAATTTAATTTGGATTCCATTAAATTTAACAGCAGGGGTTATCCATATCGGGTATATGCAGCATTATTATTTATTTATTTTTGCATGTGTACGTGATGCTTATACACAATGATTATTTATTTTTGTCGCCGTTTTGGTTTGTCACCATTCTGACAATTACCCTGCCATACATACGGCGACAACATCTGTCCGTTTTATCAAAATTTGTCGCCGTTTTGATCAGTGTGTCGCCATTTTGACCATTGGGTGTCGCCTTTTTGACTCGACTTGTCGCCATTTTGACCAAGGATGTCGCCTTTTGGATCTGTCGCTGTAATGACCAGTACCCGTTCATTAATAGCTTCTTGAAATGATTTTGGGTTTTTCATGTTGGTAATTTTTGGTGGAAGCATATTCCATATGCGAATGGCTCGGGGATAAAATGAAAAGACCATTGCATTTATACGACACCTGGGGGCTATGTATTGTCCACGGGTTCAAGAGCGGGTTAGTAGGCCTGGAAGGGGGGTGATCTCAATAATGTTGTTTAGAATTTTGTAGAAGGTTGTGGCTTGTTTAATGATACGTCTTCGTTTGAGGGTTGGCTATCCAAGGAGAGTGATTAGATCTGCTGGATTTGTGTTCCGTCTGTAATAATTTTTAACAAATCTGGCAGCAGAGTATTGCACTATTTCAAGGCTTTTAACTTGTGAAAAGGTGTGGGGATTCCATATGGGTGAACTCATGATGTGCTATCAGTATCATAGCAGTGGAGGACCCGATCCGTAATATCTCAAAAGATTTGACTGTGCATGTGATACTTGAACCTACTTGAATGCGAATGTTCCGTATCTTCTGCAGTGGGTAATAATGATCTTACGACTATATACACATACATATATACATATCCTCTTCGGTCTTCAGGCAAAATCTGCCTATGTACCGCTCTTGGCTTGCCTTAGTTTGGCTTTGTAGTCATATTTGAATGCCTGGTTTCGCCAGTGTTTATCAAGTCGATTTTTTAGCGTATTTGCTGATGGCGCTGTAATGACGCTGTCCGGAAGTGAATTCCATAGATTAACGACTCTGGCTAAAGAGATGCCCCCTTACTTCCTGTTTACTCCAGTCCTTGAACAGCTTTAGAGAATGACCCCGTGTGCCTTCGTATAAATCATGATTGAACATATCGTGCGAAAAGGTAAAAATGCCATGGAAGTATTTATATACATCGATAACATCTCCTCGTAAACGACGATAGGTCAATGTTGGTAAATTTAACACCTTTAGTCTAGATTCATAATCTAAATGTTTAAGTATTGAGACCATCCATGTAGCTCTTCTCTGGACAGCCTCCACAGCGTCAATATCATGTTGATACTGCAGTGACCAGACTGCCACACCGTATTCCAGAGTAGGACGGACAAGTCCCTTATATAGATGAAGAAAGATTGTCCTATCTAGGTATTGATATGTTGGTCATATTGTACCCAGCAATCTATTTGTATTTGACACTGTCTGCTGTACCTGTTGCGTAAATTTTAACTGGTCATCAACTAGGATGCCCAGGTCTTTCTCTACATGGCTACGCTCCAGATGATTTGCACCTGTTGATGTTATCAAAGTATATGTAAATTCTGGGTGCCCATGTCCAATTCTTACTCTTAGAACTTTGCATTTATCTAGGTGAAAGTGTAACTGCCACTTCTCAGCCCAGTCCTGTAATCTGTCTATGTCTTTTTGTAGGTTTATACAATCTTGCCTTGTTGAAGTTTTGTGATATATTTTTGTATCATCCATGAAAATCTTCATGTCACATGTTACAACATTACTTATATCATTTAGGGTTTTTGTTAAGGGCCAGGACCCCTGTAATTTACCCGGCTATGGCGGTCCGTGTACCCGGCTGTCGTAGAGGAAGGCCGATTTATATTATCCTTTGCGTCAGCTAATGACCAACCCGCTTTTGCGTTAAACATTGCAGCGTCGACATTTCACAGACGGGTCAGCGATCCTTGATGATCACGACGTGTGGCTGCAAAACTCGCCGGTCAACAAATGTCATTTTGCATTAATAAATGGCAGTATAAAATCATTCGCACGTACATTTTACGCATCACAAAATCATATTTACTTCCCACAATTCGTAGCGTTACTTGTGGTTCATAGTTCAGCAAAATAAGATGTCTAGGAGACAGTCCTCCATAGGGCATTTTTTTAAAGCAAACTTGTATCCTGAAATGTTAAAATCACTGAACTTGGCCAACATTATCCTTAAATAACGTCTGAATATTCCACTATTGCCAGAGGCAGAGTTTTAAAAACTGGTTAGCATATGCTGCTGGCGCATGGCGAACCCCTTCTAGTGACCTAGTCTGGTGCTATACTGCCATGAAATGGCAAAAGGGATCAAATGACGATGAGGTGTTTTTGAGATATCGGACAAAACATAGTATTGCTTTGCTCTTTTGTGCACATTACGGCACAGTAATTATCCACAATTCTACGGACTATTTGACTGTGAATTTATAAAAATGAGTTGTGTACTGGTTGCTGCACCGTTTGGTGTAGCCTAGCCCTAGGTTAAAAATAATGTGATATATTATATAAACATAATATACGTATATTAAACATATATAGTCACAAGAAAACATAACACCAATATAAATTAAGAGAACAATGTTTAATTATAAATACAAAACAGGAAAATCAATCACAGGACGTCACCAAACAAGTGTCCAGACCACCACTACTCTGCAACAGTGTCCACCTGTTTCACTGAAGCAGTGAATCCGGCATGCTGCTTCTTAATCGTCCATATCTTGAATGCTTCCTCGTACGGAAAAGCATGGACGGAAGGAGCTTCACGGTTGATCATTACCAGGGTCTGGACAGACGATACCTTCAGTGAAGCTCTGCTGTCCGTCTTGATGTCGTTATAGGTGCTAATTGCCTTCTCGCAGTTCACAGATGTTTCGTGACAGTCACTGCAATCATTGCTATCTTGTCCAGGATAGGGAAGGAGTTGAGTGCCGGGTAGATCAGCTGGGCATAAAATGCCTCTTGTGACAGTGCCTTATCCGCAGCCTGCAGCAGAAGTCCACGCATGGCGGTCCACTCCTACTTAGCGTCGATGATGGTGTCTGCGTCTGTGAAGTGGTCCAGCAGTGCTGCCAACTTCTCTTCCCCGGACCTGCCAACATCACATTGCTGGATGTAAAATAAGGCTAAAATGCGTGGCACACGTTCTCCATCATCTAATAGTTTGGTCCAGTCTTCCAGTGTTGAAATTAGCTGTGTGATACATGATCTCCCACCAATGAAACCATGCTGCTGGTCTGCAGTAAATTAGCTGTGTGATACATGATCTCCCAGCAATGAAACCATGCTGCTGGTCTGCAGTAAATTAGCTGTGTGATACATGATCTCCCACCAATGAAACCATGCTGCTGGTCTGCAGTAAATTAGCTGTGTGATACATGATCTCCCACCAATGAAACCATGCTGCTGGTCTGCAGTAAATTAGCTGTGTGATACATGATCTCCCACCAATGAAACCATGCTGCTGGTCTGCAGTAAATTAGCTGTGTGATACATGATCTCCCACCAATGAAACCATGCTGCTGGTCTGCAGTAAATTAGCTGTGTGACACATGATCTCCCACCAATGAAACCATGCTGCTGGTCTGCAGTAAATTAGCTGTGTGACACATGATCTCCCACCAATAAAACCATGCTGCTGGTCTGCAGTAAATTAGCTGTGTGACACATGATCTCCCACCAATGAAACCATGCTGCTGGTCTGCAGTAAATTAGCTGTGTGACACATGATCACCCACCAATGAAACCATGCTGCTGGTCTGCAGTAAATTAGTTTTTTTCCATGTGTGTTATTGGGGCATCTTTGACCAGGGATTCCATGACTCAGGGTCTCTGGTGAAAATCTTCTGGCTCAGGGTCTTTAGTCAAGTCTCAGTCTTGACAGTTACCAAAATCACAGTTTCACCAGCTGATCCACAGCAACCCGGCGAAAGGCCACCCTATATACTGCTGAAGGCCAGCTCTGTTGCGACTATTACATCTGATAACATGTTCTCAGCATCGTCTTGATTTAATCTGCTAGTTATGAGAAATGTAACCCTATGGCTATGCATATGAAGTTCAGACCAAAGTTGAGTTAACGCATTCACTGAAGTTTTCCAACCATCCAATCAAGCTACTGGTTTCCCAAATGGTTTTGAGACAGAATTTAGAAATGTCAGATAATTTCTTAGAAAACAGTGCTCACTATTGTTGACGAGAGCGTGTCTGAATTGATGAGAACTGGTTGAAGAAATACTTCTCATTAACTGGTCACACTTTTGGTGGATCAAGCAAAAAAGATCATAGTACCATTTCCACCTTCTAAACTGTCAACATCCTCATTCGTCGTCAGTGTCATCCTCAGCAGGGTGGTGGTATGACCATTCCTGTCTTCTGAACTGTCAACATCCTCATTCGTCATCAGTGTCATCCTCAGCATTAGGTTGGTGTGACCATTCCTGCCTTCTGAACTGTCAACATCCTCATTCGTCATCAGTGTCATCCTCAGCAGGCTGGTGGTGTGACCATATTCACCATCCGAACTGTCGTCATCCTCTTCATCGTGTTTCAATGTGTGCCAACCTCTATAGTGACAGTGTCCATCTGTAGCATCAGCGCCCGTCTTGAAGGCCAAATGAACGCACATGTTTTTGTGTTCCGTAAAAATAAGCATCTTTGTTTTGCAACTCTGGCAGCTGCTAGTCTGTATAGTATAGTTAGTCACTGTTGTAACCTGATAAAACATTTACGCAAAGCAACAACACCAAGACTGGATAGATTTGAAAAGGGCCAGACTTACTGTCTGACATTTATTATCTACCATGTTTGGTAGAAATTAAACGTATTTATATACAAACAAATGTGGGCCACTCGGTGTCTTTCAGTATTGTCCCATGTACTTAAAACATCACGCTCTAAAACTGGCCCACATTGCGGGTATGAACAAAAACATACCGAACTCAGTGCGGTACATAACAATACTATTGTGGTGTAATAATAAAATTAAATTTAACATTACAAAAAATTAATATATGACCCAGATAGGTGGGGCCACTACCCCACCAGGTCACCTAGACATTTGACCGCCCCACCAGAAAAGTTGTGTTACTGAAACACTGTTCCTATAGAAGGTCATGCCCGAGACATACCCCTATTAAGAACATCTGCTGTCGTCTGAAATTAGGGTAAATTCATATCTGCCAGAATGTTGACTCGACCAGGTACATGGCGTGACATGAAATTAATGTTAAGACTCAGGCATGCAAGAACCATGCGACGAATAAGGGCCATAATGTGTGGCTCGCAAGATGTTTGCTTATTGATCGCATGTACCAGTGCTTCGTTGTCAGTGAAAAAAACACACACTTTGGTTCACCCATGTATTACCCCAAACTTCGACAGCGGCCACAATTGGAAACAGTTCAAGAGCTGAAATGTTGCGACACTGCCATGAGGACGGCCAACTGCCATAAAACCATTCCTTGCCATACACTGCTCCATAACCTATACTCCCAGATACATCAGTGTATAACTCTAAGCAATTACCACTGTGGAAGTCCTGATTAAGAAAGAAAGCTCTGCCATTAAATCTGCTCAGAAAAACCTGCCACACCCTCAGATCTAGCTTAACCACCTGTGTAAGTCTGATATGATAATGTGGCTTGGTTACGCCAATCGTCACATCTATTGCACGTCTAAGGAAAGCTCTGCCATATACAATAACAGAGCAAGCAAAGTTTAGAACATCTATGAGGGACTGAAGCTCCTTGAGGGTGACTTTTCTCTTTGTCAAAAATTCGCGTGACAGTGACCTGCATTTATCTATCTTATCCTGAGGGAGTCTGGCTTCTAATTTAAGTGTATCCAGTGTAATACCCAAAAAAGGAAAAGTTGTATCAGGGCCTTGTGTCTTATCCTGTGCCAAGGAACCCCCAACTGGCCACAGAGTCGAATAAATGCCTTCATATCAGCTGAACATTTTTTCGAAGAGTTGGCCAAAAACAGAAAATCGTTAATTACATGGACCATCTCTGTTATTCCAAGTTTGGTCTTCGCCACCCGCTCCAGCGCACTACTAAATGCTTCAAAAAGTTTACATGAACTAAAGCATCCCATGGGAAGAACTGCATCCATGTAGAAAAAGCCATTCCACTTAAAACCCAACAATGGTGTGTCCAGCGTGGACACTGGAATTATGCGGAAAGCAGATTCTATGTCAACCTTACCCAAGTAGATTGTGGAAGAGGATTTCTTAACTCTTTCGCTACGGAATTTTTGGCACCTTTTTTCCTTTTTTGTACGGAATTTATTTTTTGCTAGAAAAAAAACTCTGGGCATGGTTACAAAAATGGTTATATCTCGGTTAATAATAGAGCTAAACATAAAATATATACATCATTGGAATTGCGAATAACAAAGCAACAAGTTGCATGCATAAGATCATGTGTGGATTAATTAGTATAATTGGTACATTTTTTTTAATTACAAAAATTAAATATCACCCAAAAAACATTTTTTTTTCTGCAGATTTTCATTCTATAATTTTAGTTATTTATTTAGGCACAGCCACAAGAGTCACAAATCATGAAGACACATACATTGGCAACAAAAACACACAAAAAAGTAATTAGTTTGCACCAAAACAAAAAAGTTACTGCTCATAAATGACATGGCGGTCACATAAAAAATATACCTGTATGACCAAAAAATTATTATTATTCTGCTTACTTCTAAAGCTACACCTAATTTACTGTGGAAATAATAATTATTAGTAAATACCAATACATTGCTATACTACATTCTAAAAAAACATACATGTATGAGTCACGAGTGATATTTGACGAAGCAGTCATTCGGATGAAGATGAGGCTTGGCGGAGCAGCCAGTGCAGATGAAGTTGGTGCGACGACGTTTGTCACTCGTGCTGCACACTACACAATTCCGGTCCTGTGCGACATGCCCGACTAGATGCCTCTTGCGGTGTAAACGCTCGATGTCTGGGCCGGCCCTTGGACGTCCGACGACACGTGCTTCCTCATCCTCCGGTACCAGCGTTGCCGCTTTCTCTGCAAGGGCCGTCAACAACATTTGCTTGTACCTCTTCAGACTGATTTTGTCTGCAGGGTCAGTGCGTGTGAGGCAGTAGAGAATGTAAGAGTTCACCTGACATATCTCCAACAGCCAGAAGAATATGCGCTTCCACCATTTGATGGTCTTGCGCGTGAACTGGCCGTAGTAGGCCACACTCTGGTCGACTCGGTCACACCCGTTCATCGACATGTTGTAATCATGAATGCGGCTAGACAGTGTCACCTCATTACCCTGCTTCCGAGTGACTGTCACATGCTGAACAGTTGCCTTCGTAGATACGAGAATGCATGGCTTCTTTGCCTTCTTGTTTCGCCACGCGACGCAGAGGATGCCGGGCTTATCGCCTCGATACCATCTGGACTCACTATGCTCGAGTTTCAGTGTTTTCAGCTGAGGAGGAAAGTTCTTCCTGTTGATGTTCAGTGTGCCAGTGTAGTACATGTTTTTGTTGGTGAGGTAATCTAGCAATCTGTAGGTGGTGTAGTAGCGGTCAGCAATGACATGATGACCTGGTCCGAGTGGTCGCAGCAAGTACTCGAACACCTTTTCTGCCTGCCCGGATGACGGGTCCAAGTCAGGGTCGTAAGACGTCTCCGCGCCGAAGTATGTCAGGATGTTATGCACGTAGCCTGTGGTACTGTCACACAAGCCGAATGTCTTGATGTGGTATTTCTTCGGCTTGGCTGCATTGTACTGTTTGTACTTCCATCTGCCTTTCCACCCGATGACCATTTCGTCGATCGCAACATTTTCGAACGGGTAGAATGCAGCCTGGAATTTGCCAATCAGTTCGTTCATGAATGGCTCAATCTTCACTTTTGATTCCGAGCCAATTTCCGAGGCGTGTAGCATTGTGTGGTAAATTGCCTCGAATCGATCTCTTGCGAACATCTTGTGGTACCATGGGGTGTAGTCAGCTGGGAATGTGGACCAGTAGTCTTTGATTGAGGGACGCTTGTTGAGGCCCATCGCGATCAAGACCGACAGTAATTTCAGCAGTTCGCTTTTCGTGACCGGTTTCAGGTTTCCAAACACAGACCTGCGTCGAGCTGGAGTGTTTTGTTGTTTTCTCTCAGCAGCGTACTCATTGATTAGCCTGATGATATTGTCCAAAACGTCAGGAGTGAGAAGCGTAAACAGACAATCGAGGGGTGTGGCACTGTCGTCCAAGTTGGCATTGATGCCTGACGGTCTCGGGGGTAGAAAGCGGAACGACTGACCAGGCGTGTCCGTAACACTGGTAGACACATCTACCCATGGGTTAGGCTCAACCACTTTCTCAATTTGCCCACGCTTCGCCTTCTTCGCTTTCGGTTTTGCCGTCGAGCGAGTCGATGACGACGTTGAAGCCGTTGCCGTTGGCGTTGCGAGTGTTCATGGACACGGTGACGGCGCGTACCGACGGCGACGGGCACTGCCACAGCTTCACCTTCACTGTCACTGCTGTCACTTTCACCAGCCGAAGAACTACTAGTACTGATGTCACCATCCTGATCATCATTCCACTTATCAAGCAACAATAACGCCTGTTGTGCGGAAAAACGCTTCCGTGAAACCTGCCTGCTAGGTGCCGCCATTTTGACAGCACTTTGTTTTGATCGGCGAAGTAGGTTGGCTCAGTACACAATTAATGTATGTGTAATCAATTGGCCAATCAGGAAATGAGTTACTGAAACATTTCGGGAAATATTGTGTCGAATTATTTGATTGGTTAAAAGTAACTGGTGCTGAAGTCTAGCGACCATAATAAAACCATTTAATCAATCCGCTGTCAGCGGCTCTCCGTACGCACGGGTTGAGAAGCTGAGCCGTTGTCAGCGGCTTGCCGTAGCGAAAGAGTTAATGACAGCAATGGCATCTTGTATTGTAGCATAATGCAGAGAAGAAAATTTGTGTGCAGTAAAATCGTTCACTGAATTACCTTCTGGATAAGACAAATGTGAATCACACGGTATTCGCCTTGGGACTTCTTTGGAACTACTCCAAGTGGAGAAAGTCGAAAGTTCGGAAAATCAGGGAGAGCACTGTACGGACCTAGGATACGACCTAAAGCCAACTCCTTCTGTATCTTAGAGTCAACAATATCTGGAAAAGACAAAGTGGATAACAAATTTGTTACTGGTCTGTTTGTCTAAACTGGTATGCTAAGACAGCCTAGCCGAAAACCATGTATAAATCCATGATTTAGATAGTCTGACATAATGTTATCATACCCCTGCAATACATGGCATAGAACGTTAGTGGAAACAGGTGATGGCAGCGGTTCACTGTTTGTGGCTATTTTGGGGCATAGCAGATGGTGATTTATTTGCAATTGTATTGGCCCGTCTGAGATGGGCTGAACATTGCGACACTGGGTGTCCTGCGCCACATCGTCTACACTTATGACGGTAGTGGCATCTTCAGCAATCGCATGGCACGCCTTGGTTGTACGCGAAACAGGGGTTGTTTGATGGCTGGTGGGCCACGCTGTGGAGCTTGGGCATTAGCAATTTGTGCTGCTCTCAGCCACGGCTCAGATACCACTGTGTCCCAGGCCCACATATCACCTCGATGTACTTGCACATTTGAGGTGCTTCGTAATAGTGAAGTGGCTGGGACAAGTATAATGACATATAAATTTGGAAGGCTTTCGTCCACTGAGTAAAACAGGTAATTCCTGGCTTGGCTTTGGGCCCATAACATACACCTGATGTCCCATCTTCCCCTTGTGGCTGCAGACATAGGGAGACCTCCTGACTAGTGGACCTGGACTCTGGTAACAAAGTTGATAACTCAACAAACTCGCCAGCCCACACCTTTGCCTTCACTTTCTCTGGTATGTGGGAATGCAGGGAGATGGAACAAGCTGTCAACGCTCTCACCCTGTCTCGTGTTTCTGCCGGGGAGGTTATTGATAACCTCATTCACACCGGGAAGAAGCCCCCCTCATTACCCATTTCTTCCCCAGCTGACTCGTGCTGCTCATTTACACCCCCCACCTGACCAGAGGCTGTCACTCTGGGCATATCTGTGGGAAACATGATTTGTTGTTGTTGTTTGAGCCGAGGCTGTCACTTGAGTAAGTTGCGGAATGGGTGGTGCCAACGCACCAGAATTGACCTGTGGGGCAACAATATCAGGGTTTATGTTGTTAGTATGTTGATCTGTCACCATTCTGTTCATTTCCTGCAGCAACTGGTTGGTTTGCTCAACCCTCTCTTCCCTGGAAAGTTCCCACTGTTGTCGGGCTGTCATTTGTGCAGCTGTCTCCAACAGGGGTCCTGTCATCTGGGGTGTGTCATGGCTAGTTGTTGCTGATGATGGAATGTGCGTTGTTGCTGGCTGTCGTCTATCCGTGCGCCCCGTTAGTGTCCGCCGTGGTGCAGGCGCTGCTATAGTTAGGCTTCGAGTCCTGGTAGGCTCCACAGTAGCTGCCACATGATGAGTAGCCTGCTGGCGCCGTGCCCTCGTGGGAGCCTTCCTGTAACCGTTACAGCAAGCCAAGTGTTGTACCAGGTATGGGATGTAACCACCTTAGATATGCTATGGCACCCTGTGATATAAACATCACTTACATGCCAATCAAAAGATGAATTATTGGACCTCAGCACCAAAGTGGTAATTCTGGCCGAATCTCCTATAAAGGGAAGAATCGCCCGGACACCAACCGGCCAGTTCGTCAAAATGTGGAAAACCTGCAAAACAGAAACTATTGGACTGAAGCGCCAAGCTAGTAATCCAGGCTGAAACTCCAACGAATGGAAATTTGGCCTGAACTCCAACTGGCCAGTTCGTCACAATGTAAGAACTATTGGACCGAAGCGCCGAGGCCAAAACTGTAACGATTGGAAAATTTGCCTGAACTCCAACTGGCCAGTTCGTCACAATGTTTAAAACTTGCAAAACAGAAACTATTGGACCGAAGTGCCAAGCTAGGAATCCAGGCTGAAACTCCAACGAATGGAAATTCGCCTGAACTCCAAATGACCAGTTCGTCACAATGTTTAAAACTTGCAAAACAGAAACTATTGGACCGAGGCGCCAAGTTAGTAATCCAGGCCGAAACTCAAACAAATGGAAAATTCGCCTGAACTCCAACTGGCCAGTTCATCACAATGTTTAAAACGTGCAAAAATTAAGTATTGGACCAAAATGCCAACCTGGAAACATGCGCTGAAAAGCCACTTAATGGCTGATTTACGCCAGCTGGCTATTGCGTCACAGTGTCGCCACAGTGGAGATTGCGCACATTAATAGAATAACTGTACAAGGGCAAATGCATGCTGGGCCGAAGCGCCAAGCTAGCAACCCAGGTCAAAGTGTCAATAAGAGGCCAATGCGCAGACACTAATGCAGTTGGCCATTGCTCCACTGGGAGTAAAAATATGAACTTTCCCCATCAAGCCATTGTTGTTAAGCACAGCTTGTCATACTGGGGCCGTATGCATGAAGGCCGGATAAAAGTTAAACCCGGATAGGCCCTATCCGCGGATTGCTATCCGCGTTTAACTGCGGCTCCAATTTCGTATGCACGAGTCGTAAATATGGTAGCGTATAGCTATCCGCCTGTTTCTATTTTTACACTGGGAAATTCCATGCCGCGCTTGGGATTGTGGAACTGTCTGCCTTACTTCTGTCTGTAATCCCACAACTAGGACGGTCAATCATACGTCACTAATGTCGGGTCTCCCGGGAGACAGTAAATATAAACAATCTAGCGCGAGTGTTAATCACGTTAACGTTCGCCCCGAGTCGCTGTCAGTAATGAATATCTGCAATCCACTGTCATCTAAAACACATTGCCGAACGACAAATCCACGAAATCGTTTATTAACATAATAGCAGAAACATGGGAAAGAATGTAAACAATTTAACCTCTCAGTTCCCGCCAACCCCAAGGGCGGATGCTGCAAGGTGACTGCATCAAAACATTTGTGGCAGTCGCTTATTCACTAAGCCTATGAAAATGGAAAAACAGCCAAAAAGACCCAGAAAGGCGAACTTCACTGACACTGAAGTACGAGTGTTGTTGGAGGAGATCAATCTTCAGCATCACATACTGTTTATGGCCAACACTCAAGCTTTTACCAACAAAGTGAAAGCTGACGCTTGGAGAAAAATCACAGATAAAATCAGTGCATGTGGTGTGGCCGTGCGTTCTCCACAAGAAGTGAAAGATAAGTGGAGGGCTCTGAAAGGGGCGGTGTTGAATAAGTGGAGGGCTCTGAAAGGGGCAGTGTTGAATAAGCAAAGGCAGCAGGGGAAAACAGGAGGAGGACCTGAAGAAAAACCCCTACCATATGAGAATCTCATCTGGAACATCATTGGAGAAAATTCCAACTTGTACACTGGAATTAACGGTAAGCTTACGTCGACTAGTTTAGACTACTTCAATCACTCTTTCTCTATGTCACACGTATAAAAATATACGGTATATGAACTTAATTATAAAGTTTTAGCCTACATAAACAATTATGATTGAGATTAGGCCGTGACTCTTGGTCCTGATAAATGGAGTAAAACATTTTACAAATGAAAAAAATACAAGTCTGCATGTTTGGTGTTGGGGGTTCGAAAATTATGCATACATGGGGAAGGTGGGGGTCATTTTCCACTATTTTGTGCGTACGTAATCAATTATATTTTCCAAAACTTGTTCTTGTTCTGTTTCACTAACTACACATATATGATGTTTTGTTCCAATAAAAAAATTGTACAATACAATTGAAAATAATAAAAAATCCATTACATTTTCACCACACTTGACTCACACAGTGGACATTTACAAGAACTAAAAAAAAATATTTGTTGTACTTCTGCTTGACGTGTTAACAATTGAACAGCTATGCTGATTGAAAATGATTAACATAGACTTCTCTGCTGTAGCAGTGATACTGATATTGTGGTAAAAAAAAATTTAAACGATGGCTGATATCAGACAACGATCCTCAAAAGAAATTGCTGATAACTCGCTCGCGGGCAGCTCTACCAGCAGCAACGCGGGCCCGTTCTGACATCGGGTTGTTGGCAGAACGAAGTTGCTCTGCCTCTCCATCAGAATCAGCATCTTCTGAAGATGATTCAGAGTCAGGGTCGCTGTCACTCTCAGAGTCTGAAGGGACCTCCAATTTCAGCAGCCTAGCACGGTTGTGAAGCATGACACAGACTGTAATTACTTGACAAGCCTTGGCAGGAGCCAAACGAAGTCTGCGAAGACTGTGCCACCTTCTCTTCAACACCCTGATGGCCCTTTCAACAGCTGTACAGGCAGAACTGTGCCGAAAGTTGTATGTCCTCTGTTGACGTGTAGTGGGGTTAGGAAGAGGTGTGAACAGCCAGTCAGGCATCATGTACCCGCTGTTACCGAGGATGATTCCTCTCAGAGGCTTTTGTATCTCGCTCTCAAACACATCAAAGAGGGATGACTCGCGTAGGACTCGAGCATCGTGAACGCTTCCAGGTCATTTGGCTATGCAGTTGATGAAAAGAAGGTCTGCATCACAGATGACCTATGAACAGAATAACATCTCAAATTAATAAAAAGTAAAAGAAAAATGGTACACACCCAGCCGCACATACACAGACAAACACCTATAAATGTAGGCATACCTTTTATTGTTTTATTGTTCAACATTTACAGCAAAACTTGATAATGGTTCGAACACAAGCAAACCTGCATATACCACATATACACTTACACACATGCATAAATTTATATACACAAATAGGCATAAAATACATTCATGAAAATGTTACATGTTTACATACATGCTACATTCGCCATGCAAAGACAGGTGTGCTGTTATTAATTATTAGTAGTTAAATACACAGATATAAAAATACAGAAACAAACTCCCCTCACCTGGACATTGATGGAATGATAACCCTTCCTGTTGATGAATTCATGCTCATTTTCTGACGGAGCTTGTATACGGATCTGCGTTCCGTCAATGCACCCATCTACATTGGGGAACCCATTGGTGTCGTAAAATTTTGCCTTCGTCCTGTCTGGTTGGCGCTGATTGGGCAATCTAACGTAGTTGGGAACTTGACGGAGGAAAGCGACTGTAACTCGAGTCACAGTGCGGCTGACTGTCGACTGATCAATACCTATCAGCTCACCACATACATCCTGAAAACTGCCGCTGGCGTAATATCGGAGAATTACAAGCACTTGCAATAGAGGTGTCAACGAACCCGACCTATTTGCGATGTTGATGTCTCTCTCAATGTCGTCTGTGATTCCTATTATGTCATGCCGTCTGAATCTAAACTTTCTAAACAGTTTCTCGTCATCGAATGCTTCAAAAGGGTGGGTTCGATCTCTAAATATTCTATTCATTCTCAACATTCGCCTGCGTCGATATCGGTGTAGAATTATGGCAGCCATTTTGATTTCTGAGTTATCTGGATAGGCCACTTAAACAGGGGAAAACGAGTGAATAACTTTATCCGCGTTTAAGCCCTGCGGATAGTCCTATCCGTGCGACATGCATACCGACTTTGTACATTTAACCGCCGGATAGAAGATAACCGCGGATAAGGGAGCTATCCGGCCTTCATGCATACGGCCCCTGGACAGCATCTAATAAACCATGGCTAATCAGTACTTCTTAAAGTAAGCACATGAATGCGTAAAATAACTGATATCCATGCTACAGCAGTTAATTGTTACCAAGACCAGCAAATTCGTCTGCTCCCGTGACACAAACTTGATTCACATTGTTAAGGATTACAGTGGCGAAAACATCAGCCAATAACATACGATGGTAAATCAAATACGATTTGTAATGCGACCAGGTCTCAACAAAGATGGAACAAACAAAGCAATTATGCTGGTCGGTATTTATTTCCTACTGCGAAGGTTTGACACCCCGCCCCTCGCTGTAATCATGAAAAATAGCGATACCCGAATTTATTCCCCTGTGTGATATTGCCTGTCGAACTACAACAGACTGACAGCTCGAAGGATGGTGCCCCTTATACTACGATACAGCTTATAATTACCCAAATCATTTAAATGGACGCCATCGTCCCAAAATAACGTGCTTTGTGGGTTCCAGAACCCTTTACGCTTCCAAACAGAGACCTGCTTGCATCCCTCGCACGCCACCTTTACATAATCGTTCATGCAAGCCACCCGAACGGCCCCAACTGCCGGTGAAAAATGGCGCCAGCTGTCACGCCTTAATTAATTGGCAGATGATGACGTGGCTGACGCCGACTACCACCAACTCATTGGCAAATTCAACGAGCTGTGCCCCAACTTGCTGAGGGGACGGGCCGGCCGATGAATCGAGGTCATTTCCCCCAGCATGCAACACGACTAGTTGTTGGACGCAAGATGGAAATGCATTCCCACTGCTCATCGGTGCGCAAAGATGGGAGCCTGGCTCCACAGACGCCGATGTAATGGATACGGCATCCGTGGCCATCAGCAGTAAAATTCGAGGACACCCTGGGTCAGGATGGACCAGCCGACTCAATGAACCGTCGAAGGCAGAAAATATGGCTATGCCCCATAATCAAGGCCCGGGTGTCTACACCGGGAACGGCCGCCATTTCCCCTGAACAGAAGAGGGGGGCATAACCGGTGTAGTGATAAAGATGGATAAAACAATATACTCAAGTCTCAGACGAGCAGCAGTGATGTCCGACACAGTGGCTACCAACAATCTGATGTGTCAAATAAATTTTTTTAACACGAATTGAAAGTTTGCAACTTCAAGGCATGGAAGTTGGAAAAAACGTACTGCTGCCTCGATGTTCAACTTGCGTGTCCCGTCAACTGCTCGTAGAGCAGGACAGATGGTCATCTTGCTTAACGGTGATTGCTTAAGATAGGTTATACAGCCATATATTACGCAGAAGTTGCAGGGCTAGTTTACATAATTTACATATCTGGTGCAAAGTCCACCTCCCTATAAGCCAATCATAATGTAATCAGTATAGCTGGGGTGTTGTTGCCTCGCGCAAAGATTAGTATGCAATCTAATTGCATACATCCATATCCTACATTCAGGTTTTGCTAAACAGGTCACATAGCTATAACTGGCCATTAACACATGTGCTATGCTTACTTTGGTTTCTCTAGCTGGTGATGGTTGTACAGTTTATAAGTGCCGATAGAGCTGTCCGAATCATTCAATGAATGCAGCCATGTGTGTAAATAAAAATTTGAGCTGTGATAAATGATGTTTATCGTATAACATGGCAGCAAAAAATTATTTGAATTCGGTGCTCCCGTCTCCTGCAACGTCCCCTGTGTGCACCGCTGTCACGAGCTCAGTTGGAGTGCCTGGGTAAGCTTAATTAAGCTTCTTGCCAAAGGTAGGCTCTTTATGAGCAGTCAGACCATTTGTCTGTCTCTGGGTGGTAGTGCTCAGTGACTGCTGGTGTGAGCTCAGTTGCTAAATCACCCTGTCAGCAGTATATGACCGTTTGCTGTGTATGCAGTAATCATTATTTACTGATGTCACCATAATTTTTATGAAAACACTTAATGCCATAATCATAGTATGTCCACCTGTCTGTCACTGGGTCATAGTGCTCAATGGTCGCTGATGAGAACTCAGTTGCTGTTTCTGGTCCAGCTTATTCAGAAGACTCGTCCAGCTGCCACTGCTTATATCACAGACACTAGTGTGTCAATCTTATCCAACAGAGGGCACCACTTGCCTGATGTGGTGTCAGGCCTATGTACAGTACAACATCTTGTTGTGATATTGCAATTACCAAACATATAGACCATATCACATAAGTATCGAGGACATATACTTTACTGAAAGTCTCACAGACAGTGCCACAGTGACCAGTGCCAGTGGCAATGACACTGTCACTACTGCACAGTACAGCCACACTCCCCACACACAGTCGCTACGATTACGTCTGCGCTTATGGTCTACCTTTGCAGTGATCAATGTTCGGTCATTTACTGACAGGTACTGAACGTCTCTCACCCACCCACACATGAAGTGGTTGTATGATATCGATAATGATGTAAGCTGTATGCCCCAGGTGAGTCGGTTGTAGTTTGACCCATAAAGTGGCGACGGTCGGAAAACAACCCAGATGTTGTGACGTCAGTGAATAACATGTATAGACAGCCGTGCAATATGATCCTAACAAATGCACATTACTAAAACAAGGTGCATGGAAGTCATAATTACAACCAGTATGAAAAAAACATAGGATCAAATTGCAAAATGCACACATAAAACTCCTGAATAGGATATTGAAACTACAATACAAACATGTCTATGAATCACAGATAAAAAATTCAAACATTTCTTCTAGGAACAGATATTGGATATTTGCATTTTTATACTGAAAAAAATTTATGTTGCACTAACGTAGTTTTGGAATACCATAGTACACATCACTGTTAACTGTGATGTGTCGTGTCTGACTGCTCATTATGTCTGTGGCCAAGTTTTGGAACACCATAGTAGACAATAGTCATCACTGTTAACTGTGATGTGTTGTGTCTGACTATCTCATTATGTCTGTGGCCAAGTTTTGGAACACCATAGTAGACAATAGTCATCACTGTTAACTGTGATGTGTCGTGTCTGACTATCTCATTATGTCTGGCCAAGATCTGGCCACCTCTTTGATGCTGCATTTTGTAAAATCATATCATAAACTTATTTATGTGGGACAATGCTACTTGACTCGGAATCGTGGCTAGTTTGCTGAAGACAAAAGTACAAGACAGATGTATGTTTGTATACGAGCTTTTATAGTAAGCCAACTGATTATGCAAGAATACAATATGCATATATAATATAAAATGACATCATCAACTAGGTAATTGAAAATTCACCAACTAACAGCAAAGGTGGGGGAACCGACCACACGCAGGTGGAGGACCCCACCATACTACAAACAAGGGTAAAAACCTTGTGTACACATTACCTACAAAAAAGGGGAAAGCGTCAGTACCTGACTTCGCCCTAAAACCCCTGATGATGATTACGATAGCAATAACAAATCACTGTATATTTAACTATAAAGTATGAATATTATGACAATAGATCCACACATCTGACAAGTATGCAGACATTATTTTTAACCTCCCATAACAGCCAGTCAGTAAAGCGACCCACTTAGAAATCGGAATTAAACAGGTGCAGATGGGGTAGGAGGGTGGGAAACAAATTTTTAGAAGAGAGTAAAATGTTTACCTTTGACTTTGAAAATATTGAAAGCGAGGCCGATCATAGGATTGGATTAAATGGTCACGTGTTTTAGTCGGCCTAGAGGGTTATTTAAAAAATAGGAACCTGGCCGCATTGCTCACATAAACGCCGTTTGATTTTCAATCAAAAGGTGTTTATTCATAAACTTATTATAATAGGGTTGGCTCTTTATGAGCAGTCAGACCACTTGTCTGTCTCAGGATCATAGTGCTCAATGACTGCTGATGTGAGCTCAGTTGCCAAATCACCCCTGTCACCAATATAGTTTTATGGTCATGTCGCGTGATTGCTGGGATATCACCTGTGTACCCAGAAATCATAATTTACTGATGTCACCATTATTAATATTAAATAATATTAATTAAAAAACTTAACACTATAATCATAGTATGTCCACCTGTCTGTCACTGGGTCATAGTGCTCAATGGTCGCTGATGAGAACTCAGTTGCCAAGTCAACAGTATCTGGCTGTACCACATGATTTCAGGGTCAGTTCCCTATCCCTGACCCGGCTTACTCAGACTCGTCCAGCCGTCACTGCTTATATCACAGACACAAGTATATCAGAGGACACCACATGCCTGATGTGGTGTCATAGGCCTATGTGCAGTACAACGTGTAGGTGTCACATTGCACAACTGCATCTGACTCGGCAAATTCGTAATATGTTAAGTAATATCATAAACTTAATAATAAACTTATTACAACATTGGCTCTTTATTGAGCAGTCAGATCATTTGTCTGTCACTGGATTGTACTGTTCAATGACTGATGATGAAAGCTCAGGTGCTAATTCACCACCGTCACCAATATATGGCCATGCCACATATTGATTTCAGGGTCACTGTCCTGTTACTGGTCCGGCTTACCCAGACTTGTCCAGCTGTCCGTGACCTGGTCATATCACAGACTCAAGTGTTAAATATAATAAAGTTGAAAGTTGTCAGTTCTACCTTTGATCAAACGATCAACCTTTGAATCACCATCACTAAAACAGGTCATGCCATAATTGAGATTGCATGAATATGCATACAGCATCAGCTGATTCCATTGAACCAGTAGTGTCACCATGATTAGCAGCGTGCTTATGGTCTGCCTTCCACATTTGATAACTGTCAGGCTCCTAATCCTCTTTCTTCCATGTTATGCAGCCAAGGCAAATGTTTGACATTTACTTTTATTCATAGGTTATGGAGAGTTCAGGTAGGTAGAAGAAACTTACATATAAAGGCAACCATTCTCAACATGAAGTGCTTGCATGTGTCTACATATTTAACCAAATCTTCAATTGTCGGTTGTTGTCCAGTCTCACTTGAGGGTAGTTCTTCCAAAACCCCCTCCACTCCTGTTCCACTGACAATGCTGTCTTCCGCAAACCGAAGCATCTTTTTTGTTAGGGATGTGGCTGTCATTGGAGTGGCCGCAGTGCTGTCTTCTGCGGTTGATGGTAGTTCTTCCAAAATCCTTCTCTGTCCTGTTTTAGTGACCATGTAGTCTTCAGCAAACCATTTGTCTGTCTCTGGGTTGTATTGTTCAATGACTGATGATGAAAGCTCAGGTGCTAATTCACCACCATCACCAATATATGGCTATGCTACATATTGATTTCAGGGTCACTGTCCTGTTACTGGTCCGGCTTACACAGACTTGTCCAGCTGTCCGTGACCTGGTCATATCACAGACTCAAGTGTCAAATAAAAATAAAGTTGAAAGGTGTCAGTTCTACCTTTGGTCAAACGACCAACCTCACCTACACCTTAACCATCAGCAAGCATGCACGCACGCACGCACGCACGCACGCACGCACGCACGCACGCACGCACGCACGCACGCACGCACACAGTACAGATGAGTGTAGGACAAAACCCTTCAAGCCTTCTCTCTTCTGGCGTATATTGCATTGCACATTTGTTAGTTGTTGAACATTGCATGGCATTAACACGTCTTCCTGCTGGGGTGGAACGCTTTCCAATATCACTGGAGACTTTGGTGACGTCTAAATAAGCTGGAAATTTGGACCATGTGACAGTTCAGAAAGTTAGGAGGAAAACATGCACGCACGCACCCCTCATATGCACGCATGCATGCACGCACGCACAGGGTACGAAAATCTTAATTAGTATAATATTTGCAACATCATTAGTATAATATTTGCAACATCAAACTATGTAAAGTGAAATAAAATCCTGTCAATGTCATACACCTTGGTAAATGTAATTGAGGGGTTTTGTCCTCCCACTTGAAGGGTTTTGTCTTACCACTTGAGGGGTTTTGTCCTACCACTTGAGGGGTTTTGTCTTACCACTTGAGGGGTTTTGTCCTACCACTTGAGGGGTTTTGTCTTACCACTTGAAGGGTTTTGTCCTACCACTTGAAGGGTTATGTCCTACACTCATATTTACTGTGTGCGTGCGTGCTTGCCTAGTAGGCACTGATGTAATAATCAGTAATCAGTAGGCTACTGATTACTATTGCGATTTGTGTTCCTTCATCTGACAACTGGTTTCTGCTTTTCAGTTGTTTACTAGTGACATTCTGTATAAAATAAATGTATAGGCTCAACGAAAAAAACATGTTTGACACGTTTGAATTACAAATAGCATGCTAGCAATACAGAAATATTGTGTCCTGTTTAGTGATGTATATGGTACTGCCCTGCATGGGCTGGGCTTTGCGGCCGGGCTTTGCGCCCAGGCTTTGCGCCCGGGCTTTGCGCCCAGGCAGTGACCTGTGGGCTGGGCTTCTACTAAATTTGTAGGGCTGGGTCTGGGCTGAAAACAATCTATTGATCGGTAATAAATAGATCAGTAATCTGACAAAATATGGTGAAGTTCTGAACGTTGGAAAAATAGAATGATTCATCATACCCTCGCCAGTTCCCACAACGCTCTGAAAGCTTCCTGACCACATGCATGTATTTCAACATCTTTGATGCTGCCAGGGCATTGTCTGGCTTCATCAAAAACACTGACATAAAAATCTGGAAGGCTTTTGACCATTGAGGAAAAGGACGAATCTCAGACTTTGCTTGAGGAATCACGCAGACTGTCGGATTATCCTCATCCCCTCCCCGAGTCGGATCGTCAGACTGAAGTCCTGTTGACCTAGGCTAACTTCAGGCAGCAACGTCCACAAACTCCCCCACCCAAATTTTTTTCTAATCTTTTCTGAAACATGGGCAAGAGCGTTAATGTCGTTTAACCTAACACTAGGCTCGCCACCCTAGTCTGCATGTCTCTTTCTAGTACATTGATGTCATCCACAATACCTGCCACGGGATTGTCGACTGCATCCATCGGGCCATCCATCGTCTTGCTGATCCCACCGGACCAGATGCAGCTGATGGCGCCCCCTGGCCGCTTGTTGATGCAACAGCAACGCCCTGACTGCTCGAGGCCAATGGCACTGTCGAGGCCACTACAGCGTTGGGCAAGACAGATTGTAATAAAGCAGACGTTCTATGGATTCGAGGCAACTTTCGATGTCAGCCTCCCATTGCCGACGAGCCGCCAAGGACGAAAATAGTGGCTAATCAAACACATTAATCAAAATATCTAACTTAAGGTAGTAGCTTTTGACTCCGCCACTGTCAGAGCCTAGGCTAATCCTTAACTCTCTACCCAACAAATAAAACTGTCACATATCCAATTGTTAACCCAACATATAAAGGGCACTGAACAAGCAACCACTGATTATCTTGTGACAGAATAACACACTCATCTACGGATACGACGCACAGCTGTGACATGGTCACAATCACATAACACAATCTGCTTATTGTCCATAACGGCCACATTCCATCGCACGTCCAGCTACTGTTAATTGATGCACCAATTTCCCTGCACTGAACACCACCCCTTTGACGCTGTGGATCAGCTTATCGTTCCCCAAGTCGTTAAAGTGAACCCCATCGGGACAGAATATTTGTCATTGGACATTCCAAAACCCTTGTGCCTCCAGAACGATGAATATGGATCATCACACACTGCGCTCAAAAACTCGTTAACCTCCACTACCCTAGCCGTACCTTCCTCGTAGGAGATACGCTGCCAACTCAACCACAATCTGGCATACTACCATCCGATTAACACCTATACCTACCAACGCCTGGGCATACTCGCACAAACGCATACAAACTTCAAGGTTTGTGGGGGTCCTGCATGGTCCAAATCGTTTTACCCCCTACTGATGATACAACTACGCTTGGGATCACGCAGACCAACTTCCTCGTAAGACCTGTATTCCCCTCCAGGGAAGCCACAGTACCTTCATGAAGCCCTTGGAGTACTGTGGAACCAAAATATTGTACCACTGTTGCACCGGCAAACTTCTCCAGCCAGACAACGTGTGAATCCTAAGGATCCACGCGACATCTCGACTACCCAGTAGTCGCCATCCTCGATATCTTATGTACTCCTACATACTCCAGTCATGTGTTAAAACACCGCTACACACATGCTTCGAACACGAAACGATCGCAAGTCGAGACAATAAAATGGCAGCTACTACATGCTTCAATGAATACCTGGCCCAAACCCAAAGTGTTTAATTTTTCCAGGCCAGGCTCATAAAATGTACACCCAGGCCCAGCCTGGCAGGACATAATTATCATTCTTCAACAGTTGAGACAGACTAACTTTAAAACGCCAGTTAAGTGACTCTGTCTAACGACCTTTACCCTCTACAACAGGCAGCGTGCATGGATTTCTGTTGGGTGGGGGAAATAATGTGTACATTTGGAGGTGTGATACAGGTTAGGCGTATGGCGACAAACACAACATGGCAACTATTCAGATAAACTGTAGACATTATTTGTTGTATTATTTAAAGTGTTTTAAAGCGCATTATTTAGTGGTATATGAAGACTGCTCTGCAAACCTGTGTGTGACCTCATTACTGTTATCGCAGTTATGTACTTGCGTTACATGTTTAACTTACTATGACAAATAGAACTATGACTCGTCGTATCATGTGTACATAGCATTGTATATCGTTAGATATTAAGGTCAATAAAAACTAAATTAATTGAAACAATTATTGATAAAGAGTAAGATAACACTGTTACAGTGTTATTATTTTTATTTTATTCAAATTATTATTTTATTCAAAATAATTTTAGAGTCCTTGTCCGGCTTTCATACTGTGGTCGGCATCCGCTCCCGCGTCCGGTTTTCATACTGGTGTCTGGGTCCAGCATCTGCTTCTGGGCCTGGCTTTCATACTGGTGTCTGGGTCTGGCATCTGCTTCTGGGCCCAGCTTTCATACTGGTGTCTGGGTCCGGCATCTGCTTCTGGGCCCAGCTTTCATACTGGTGTCTGGGTCCGGCATCTGCTTCTGGGCCCAGCTTTCATACTGGTGTCTGGGTCCGGCATCTGCTTCTGGGCCCAGCTTTCATACTGGTGTCTGGGTCCGGCATCTGCTTCTGGGCCCAGCTTTCATACTGGTGTCTGGGTCCGGCATCTGCTTCTGGGCCCGGCTTTCATACTGGTGTCTGGGTCCGGCATCTGCTTCTGGGCCCGGCTTTCATACTGCACCGTTTTGACTCACAGAAAAAAACATCTCTTGGTGTAAATGGCACCATGGCATAGAGTTATATGCCCACAACTTCCTGAAATCTCTGTCATAGGCCAGAAAAACATTGTTGTGGGAGTGGGAGGCCATGGTGCAAATTATATGCAAATATTTTTGAATTTCTGTTGGGTTTTGCAGCTATTTCCTGGTAGACAGCGATGTAGGTCAGGGACAACATAAGTTTATGGGTGCTGCCATCTTGCATTTTCTGTTCTGGTTTAGCTTCACTGAACTTATGTTTTTTAGGATTTCCAGAACGTTTCTTATTACCAATTGTACTGTCAATGTACGGTCTCCATCGGTTCCCCTTGGTGGTACTGCCCGGCCTGCTGTGCTCTATGGCAGCAGTGTTTTCATGCACATGGCTGTCAAGCCAGTCGAAGAAGGCACTGAAGAATGGGTCTTCTTCTAACAACCCCAGGCATCGCTTGTTTATAACCTTAAATCAGGGCAATACGAGCACACCAACACCTCATTCTCCACCCAACACCTCATTCTCCACCCAACACTGCATTCTCCAGCCAGGTGTTAACAACAAATTCTGACACAGCCTCCATCCTGGCCAACATGATGATAGGCCATCCTGGGCGGTGCACTTGTTGTCCTCCATGTGGCGTCTGGGTGGACCGCATGGTGCCCTCTTCTTCTTCCCAATATTGTGCACATCCTGGGAAGACCTCTACCGGCTTGGAACCCTTGTCTGACATTGGCTGTGGAGACATCTAGTCAATCGTAAAAACATTCAAATCTACTTAAGGGAATTTAGGACTAATAACAACTCGTAATCTGTAACATATGTCAGAAATTTGATGCATCAAATGTGAAAACACAGATTAGAATCACAACCTTTGGCGGCAGGAGGAGCTTCACCCCTGGCACTGTTGTCAAAAACTTAATTAATCTGCTGAGTGCAACAGCAAGAATGATATGTAATGAGCATGTCCAACAGAGGGCACCACTTAACTGATGCATTGTCTTTGAGCTGACCCTGTAGCTGACGACCATGCAGTATGTAGAAATGACATCTCTGTCCACTTGTTGTTGACCAGGTCAATCAGCCAGCAATCGACCTTCATCACACTACCCAGTGCTGCCATTTGTCACCAGTTTCTGGCCATGCCACATGATTTCAGGTTCAGTTCCCTGTTTCTGGCCCGGCGTACTCAGACTCGTCCAGCTGCCACTGCTCATATCACAGACACTAGTGTGTCGACCAACATTGAGCTTCTCCACTTACTTGATGCAGTGTTGTAGGCCTGTGTGCAACACGTCTTGTTGTCACATAGCGCACCTCTGCCTAACTCGGCAAGTTCTTAATATATAAACTTTCTAAAGTAATATTATCAACTTTATTAATAAAACTTATTATAACAAGCTTTGCTCATTACAAGCAGTCAGACCACTTGTCTGTCTCTCTGGATTGTTGTGCTCAATGACTGCTGATGTGAGCTCAGTTGCTAAATCACCCCTGTCACCAATTTATGGACATGTAACACGATTGCTGGGGTATCACCTGTGTACCCAGTAATCATCATTTACTGATTTCACTATTATTAATATTAAATAATAATGAAAACACTTAACGCTTTGATCATTGTATGTCCACCTGTCTGTCACTGGGTCGTAGTGCTCAATGATCGCTGATGAGAACTCAGTTGCTAATTCACCAGTATCTGGCCTTACCACATGATTTTGGGGTCAGCACCATGTTCCTGGCTCGGCTTACTCAGACTTGTTCAACCGCCACTGCTCATATCACAGACACAAGTGTGTCAGTCTTATGCAACAGAGGGCACCACTTGCCTGATTTGTCGTAGGCCTATGTGCAGTACAACATATTGTCACGTTGCACATCTATCTCTGACTGGCTGAATTCTTAATCTAAACTTTGTAAAGTGATATGATAAACTTATTATAACACTGTTGACCCTTTACGAGCAGTCTCTGGGTTGTACTGTTCAATGACTGATGATGAAAGCTCAGGTGCTAAATCACCCCCATCACCAGTACCACATGATTTCAGGGTTACTGTCCTTTACAATCGTAGTCAATATCTGATGATGAGATTTCAGGGTCAGTGCCCTGTTCCCAATACGGCTAACTCAGACTCGTCCAGCTGTCCATGACCTGGTCATACCATAGATATTAATGTGTCTACCGGCTGTCCGTGCGTGACCTGGTCATACCACAGACTCAAGTGTCAAATCAAAATAAAGTTGAAAGGTGTTAGTTCTACCTTTGGTCAAACGACCAACCTCACCTACACCTTTACCCTGTTCTATTTCCTGATATTATGTGCCTCCTGGGAAGGCCTCCATTGGCTTGGAGCCAATCATTATAAACAATATCCAATACTACTTAAGGTGACTTAGGCCTAATGACAACTGCTAATATATAATGCAACATGTGACAGATATTTCATGCATCAAACGTAAAACTAGTTGCTATTGGTTGACTTGATACACGGCGCCATTTAGCGCCCTGGTGTAATTCGATTTGAGACCCTTCGTAATTATTTGTGACAGGTCTTAAATGGAATTACAACAGGTCGCAAATATTTATGTCATGTCGTAAATACACATTTGTTTTTTTGATGGGGCCATGCTTTCATACACATCTGCACCCAGTAATCATCATTTATTTTACCGACGTCACCATAATATTCATGAAAACACTTAACACTATGAGCATTGTTAGTCATGCATTTTGCCTGTGTACCCAAACACGTATCCTCTCTACAAGCTAAAACACTGCATAGTTTGTCACTGTCTGTGACTTTCCAGTCAGAACACGTGTATTACATTACTTAATCTTATAAGTGTTGACTTTCTGGGGCATCACCACTATGATTACAGCTGGGTCCATATCATGAGCCCTATTATGAAAACTATTCATCATAAGTACATAAAAGTATATATTTTCTGAATCAGCATACATTAGTCTACACATTACTACTAAAACAACTAGTGTGTGTATGTGTGTGACTAATAAAAAATTAATTTGTATATAATTTGCATATATCACAAACATGGTGACCAAAATAAATTTAGAAAATTTGCTTTTTTGTGTTTGTGAACAATGCAAGTACAACGTCATTGCCTTTTGGTGTACAATATGATCAAATATATGTAATTTCTACAGCAAATTCTACATAAATTAGCATGTATGAGCAGTCTATAGACAATGATAATAAGCCAGCTACCATAGAGCGTTTGAAAGAAAGTGTGTTTCACAGTGAGTACAAATGAACACATCATCAGAATCGGAATAAAAACCTACATAAGTGCAAATAATACTATAAATATGATCATGGATCCTGGTTGTCAAAGGCACTTTTATGGGTCAGCATGTCAGCGTTCAACATTGTGATGCCACACATAAAAGCAGATGCTCCTGCCCTGCTTGTCCATCTCACCAGTGCACAGATGCACATTGCATTTTATGTGGACCATGGTGCTGTCGTTTATGCATCTCACATGTTCTCCGAGAACAAACCCGATAGTCTTAGTTATTCACCTTGCCAGGTTTGAAGACTGTTGTGCTGCCCCACATTGTCCAGCCTCTCAATCTCGGTGAGTCGAGGCCTTCCGATGTGGCGGTGACGTGTAGAAATTATCTATGTAGAGTTGGTGGTGGTAGAATCGGCAGCTGCGTTCGCATCACGTCTGGTGTAAACGCAAAACCATGTGACGAAGCTGTTGCCTGCATCTGCCAGCACACAGCACTTGATCCCAAAGCGTGCTCGTTTGCTGGGGATGAATTGCCGGAATGAGAGCTTGCACTTGAATGGAATGAGGTTCTCATCAATCGATATCTGGCAACACATTGTGTACTTTCCAGGAAAGTGATTATTGATGCGATCGATGAACTCGCACACCTTGTACAACTTGTCGCCGGTCGGGTTACCAGCTGCCTCATCGTTGACATGCAAGTAACGTGAGATCTGTATGAATTAAATCCGCAACGGCATTGACGGCAGGAAGATTGCACAGAGGGCTGTGCTGTCAGTACATCACCAACGTGGGCAGGCGGACAATTCTTGTGATGATCTCCAATAGATCGATGGGCTACCACACCCAGCGTCTTGTGCACTGCATTGCAGTTGATCATGTCCACAAGTAAAGTCCACAACTCCTCATCAAGAAATAGCCCGAACAATTCCTTCTGCTATCCTGTTGCAGGGATGTGGGCCTTGTGTGCCTCCGTAGACTTGGATGTGACGCTCAACATCCTCTTTCACCCACGGCTTCTCATTGGCTGCAGTTGCCATTGCTGGGTGCCTCGTTGTTGGCCTCTGGATGCAACACGACCGACTGGCTCGGCAGGCTGTGGCTAGGCAAGCTGTGGCTCGGCAAGCTGTGGCTTGGCAGGCTGTGGCTCGGCAGGCTGTGGCTCGGCAGGCTGTGGCTCGGCAGGCTGTGGCTCGGCAGGCTGTGGCTCGGCAGGCTGTGGCTCGGCAGGCTGTGGCTCGGCAGGCTGTGGCTTGGCAGGTGGTCCTTCACCTGTATCAGTTATAGCTTGTTAGCTCACACGTAACTTGTACATTATAAATACTTTACAGCACTATCTGTAGGTGTAGAATATGCATATCGACAGAGATAATATATATACAATACGTAATCAACCGGTAGACTAAAAAATATATAATTGACAATGACATATAAATAGTACACAATTATCATATCCTATTATTACCATCTGGCTGCATTGGTCATTGCAGTATTGTGCATACATTCTCTATGATAAATGCACAAGTACACCGCAAACAATGTGTAACAGGCAGCATTCCAAGTTCGTATTGAGCAAGGGTACTCTAATATCACTCACCACACCTCAAACAGGTACGCTGAGTGCCGTAGGTCTGTCATCTGTAACAACATTGGCGGGAATTTGTTTGTGATCAGATTCACTGTTCCGATATCGGCAGCGTCAATCTCAATGTCTACCTCGCTGTTATCGTCGCTGTCAGCCGAATCATCGGAGTGGAACGTAGCACGTCCAAAGCTCTTTCATTGTCGTCAATTCTTCTAATAAGGAATCGTCTATAATCCATTGCTCAGCTTTGAAAAATCTTTAAAAGTCAATAATTGACAAAACAATTTAGGAAATATGTCAAAATGGCAAAAAATTATTCGGCTACATCCGTCTAGTCGTTAAAAATGTGCTTGCAGAAAGTAACTAGTGACATTTAGCGATTAAACTAGTACCACTATCCAAGCTCGAAATATCGGGGTTCGGGGCTCATAAAGCTAATCACTGATGGTGACAAGCCACTCACCAAGTTCCCCCTCCCCATCAGTAGTATGCGTCCATGCCATGCAATAGCTGATACACATTGTACAACCAGCTAACACATGTTGTACAACCGGCTGACCATCAACAATATATTTTATTGTAAACACCTCCTCCATCCAATTGTGGCAGTGGTTGTAATCCACAGTACATTATTTCTTTGGTTGTTCAGCTGCATGATCTTCCTATACCAGCTCAGTGTACCCTACATCAGTAGACAGTACCACGACACTAAGTCAGGCAGGCAGCAGTGATCCTCCTCCTGGCGACTACAGCATTGGCAGTAGGTGTGGTTCACAGTCCTTTCTCCATTCTTCTTGTTAGTCAGTCCACCGAGACATGACAAACATAGTCACTCAGGATCTAGTGCTGAGTGTGGTGTGCAGCGATGACATCTGTGTACATTTATTGGTATCCGTGGTGTGCAGTAGTCAGTGATGACATCTGTGTCCATTGATGTCAGTGAGGCATCATTCCCTTCAAAGTCTAGGTACACCCCCGATGTAAACATTTCCACTATCTTCCGTTTGTGTGGGTAACCCAGGAGGCATTTATGTGAGGCGGGTGTTTTGATTGGTGTTGGAAGGTTTGTTGTATGGGAGTTTTCCTTGATTGGTTGAAGTTGTGACCTGTGCGTAGCATGAGCGGTACATTGGGTGGCTGCAATTGCACTTGGGGCATGCGTGTTTGTATTGGCAGTTGTCTGTGGTGCACCGGACATATTGGGAGTGATAGTTGTAGCAGTAGCCTGGCGGTGGGCGGTTTTGTTGTTGTCGCGATGTGTTGGCCCAGAAGGGCTGAGTGTTGTGAGATGTGAATGTGGGTTTGTTGAGGGTTGCTGTCAACTGGAGATCGACTCGGACTGCTGCCCAGGAACACAGGCTGTACTCCCTGTCAACCCTGAACTGGTGGTCGTAATAGCGCCAGTTGGCGCCGGACCGCATCAGCTCTTTGATGTGTCTGCTGTATGTGATCAGGTTGTTAGGGTGTTTTTGTGTGTACACCACAAGGAAATCATCTCATGCAGTGCTCCATTCGGTTTTTTATTATCAGTCTTTTCTTTCTGGAACAAAATTCAGCGTGGGGGTGTTGTTTGAACTGTTAAGTGACATGGTGTAGGCGGAATCATGAGGAGAGTGTTAAAGATGTCGTGAAAGTCGACATATTTGTGCAGCCAGATTTTTGTTTTGGTCACTGAGATGATAGCCTGCTGGCAAGCCAGCAGCAGAGAGGACCGTCCGTGGTGCCTGGTGGGTCACTACGGCTGGTATTGTGGTGAACTCACCTCCCACTTGGAATGCGGGCCCACTCCTGGATAGGAAGACGCCTTGGCTGTTGGTGACCTCTGGTTCAGTCAAAGAGGCAGTGCTTATTGCCAACCGCTATGATTGGCTGGTTAAAAGTATAATGAAATAGGGATCTGCTTCTGGTAAACGGAACCGTCTTGATATCTCTCACAAAACACAGCAGGGGAAGCCCCAACTGTTTTATGTCTTCATCCTGTCACCAGGTGAACGCATTTGGGATATTCCATTTGATAAATTTCTTGCACCATATCTTTTCAGCAGTTTTAACGGTTACCTCCACTTTGCCAGGAGGCGCCACCGATTTCCTGTTTGTCATCTGTAGATTGCCCATTCGTCCTGTTCACATACTCTTGTTCGTTGGCTGTGCCATCAATGCAGCCTACCATGTTGGGAAACCCTGCCAACTGGTGAAATGTCACCTTCTTCTGGTCAACTTCTTGTTGCATTGGCAGATGCACTCATTCGAGAGACCAACATGCTGGTCTCTCGGTGAATGGTTCTAGACACTGTCAACTGATCAATCCTAACAGTCTTGGTGACTGTTTTTTAAGCATCCCATACATTACATACATACATTAACAGTGCCACCATTATTGTAATGGTGGCTGCAGGGATCTTTGATGCATCATGGGATATTCCAGCTCTTCGCTGATCTTGTCAATGATCAGATTATATCAAGCTGTCTAAATCGGAACTTTGCATGCAGCTTAACATCATCAAAGATTTCTAATAGATTCATTCGATCATGGAATATTCTATTTTACTCACCATACCTTTGCCTCATCTAATGCAGTTGTTGGACGTGGTGTGCATTGGAGCCTGCTGTGCATTGCTTAGTTTATGTAGCAGTAGAAAACACATATTATGGTTGTTAAATGGCAATGCCCTTTAATGACATATAGTAAAACAGTTGTAGACATAACAATGGGCATTGTCGACAATTGCCGTGCATGAGGGGGCTATTTATGTTGGTTGACGGGATGCGAAAAACCTACTGAAAAGCCATGAATCAGGTTGTTCCGCTTAAGCCTTGCGTACCCTACTAGGTACATTGCCAGCTGGTGGGGTAGCACTGGAGTCGGGAGGGTTGGGGCTATTGGACTTGGAGTCCAGCAGTGGGTACAGGCATGCCTGCGTTATCCACAACCGCTGCACGGCTTGAAGGAGCAGTGTCTGGTGCCGTTCCACTGCTGGCACAGTCCGGACCTACTGTTTGCAGCTCCTGTCTGTCTACGGTAGTCCTGAAATGACCGCTGCTGCATTTTCGTTGCCGCCGACCGGGTGACCTCGCCATGTATCGCATCCATGGCAAGGTCCCAATAGGTCACATACCAGGGCAGCAATGGCATCAGGGCATGGATGCAGTGGAACTGTTCGTCATAAACCTGCCAAGCCATCCTGCCATGGCGCTTCTGCATGTCCATGATGTGACATAAGTAAGTGAACATTGATAGAACATCCGCTGAGTATCGGTCAACGTATACGCTGGCATAAATGCTGAACACACGCAGCCATTGCATCATGGTGGTGATTGGTGATGCCCAGGGTGGCATCATAAACATCAGGGGTTGCTGGCTCTGTGCCTGTCTGTGGATGGACGGACCAGGACACTGTGGGTTTGGTGGATGTTGCCAATGTACCCAACTCGACATATTGATGGGTCCAGATCGTGGCCTTAATCGTCGGATCGAGAGTAGCTCCAAAGATAAGGAAGGAAGTCATGGGCGACTCACCTTGCGTGGCCCGTTGTTGGGTTTATCCCGTCATCTGGTGAAGAGTACTGGCCAGCAAGGCCTGGAAGTCAGTGTCATGCCCGTCACTTGCAGATGTCCCTGGGCATCACCATTGATGAGCCAAGGTAGTTGGGAGCGCTGTGAGTGATCGGGGTTGACTGCTGCAGGCCTGTGCTTTGGTCAACTGCTGTTGTACCTCCTGCAGCTGTCGCCGTAGCTCCTGGTTGACAATATGGTGCATCTCCTACACTAGCACTGCTGGTTAATCCATATGGCTTGATTCGTTTCCATTGGTTAATTTCACACCAGGAACAAAATAAACACATTATTTAGCCCACCGGCCCGGCAGGCCCTAAGCCAGAAATAAAATTTTGCCAGTCTTGAACATTTTAAAAAACCTTAAACGTACGAACGGTCAAAATGTCAAATGACAGCTATTATTGGCCGAATTAGGTTTTTCCAATGCCAAGCCAAGTCCGGTTTTACCATTATTGGCCCAATTGAGTCTTACTAGCTGTGCAGTGAAGTTGGCATTATCACACATCAATCATCCAGATTCAGTATTGCCTTTGCCAAAGGTACTGGACAAAAACAATATGAATTTCCTAGACTGAGCACAGCCTAATTGTTCGTTGTTTGCCTGCCATTTGAGTTGAGGAACCAGGAAACTGCTGCCAATAGTATTGCCTACACGCTGGTTACGTATGTGAATCGGAGCACGTATCAGACTCAATTTCGAAGTCTACTGCAGTCGTGCTTGGCCACTGCAGAGTGCCAGTGGTGGGCGACAGTACGGTAGCGTCTTGGTTATTAGCGGCAGGCATATCAATATTTTGGATCTCCACCAACGTAACAAAGGATGCTGACTCGGACTGTTCAGGGACAACTGCAGGAACGCAGCTTTTATTCATGTTTATAAAAAAGGCATCCTGATCCTTTCCATTCAGGTTGACTAAACACCACACAGATTCCACGGACGCATCATTCATTTGATGGCATTCTGTTGCATCAGTTAAGTCGTGTGTGTAAATACAAACCCATCTTTTTGCTGTTTTCAAATTATTTATGTATCTGTACCCTTCTATATTCAGTTCTACTTCATGTGTCTTTGTTGTACAGTTTTTTGGGGTCACTTCTCTTACTCCAACCACCAATGAGTTATGCTCGTCAATTTGTAGTTTCAATTAATTTCTCTTGTTTAGTAGAGAGTCCGCATTAAAGTACATACATATTAAGGCATTATTTACACTATATACAGGTTTGTTGTTGGAGGTGGTTACTCCCGGCTGGCGGGGGGGGGCAGCTCGAGCCTGATCTTGGACTGTATTTGGCTCATCTTCTCTTCTTTGTCTGTTTTTGCAGCTTTTCACCACCTCCGCTCTCTCTAAAGGGTCATGTCTCTTTTCAGATATACCTTTCTATGAATATCATTGCCAGATTTTGTCAACAACTTGGCTTTGCTCAGAAGCTGCATTCTCGTCTGCTCTGTCTTTAGTCGTATTCTCAAAGGTCTTTTCTTCACCTTTGGACCTCACCTTCTAGTTCTCCGTCCGGTGACTCCAGTCACCTCAATGTTTTTAATTTTGAGTTCTTCATGTATTTGTTTGACGGATTCATGATTGTGTTGTTTACGGTTTTCGCTGTCATCAGAGTTTCCCTCAGGCATATTGAATAAGATAATGTTCAGTTTACGCAGTTCTCTTTGGGTAATTTCATGCGATTTGTCTTCTTTGCTTCTTTCTAGCTCTGTCCCCATTTTTATTATGAAAAAATCTCATCTTGTAAAAATAAAAACCCGTCTTTTATTTTGCCCATCGTCATAAGACGTTTGCCTGTCTTCAAGATGGGCAGGCAGGTCCCTTGCTAAGGGCCTGCTGAGTAATGTGTAATTGGTACTCAAATACTACATGCATTCAATATACCTAACCAGTAAACATAATAGGTGAATTATTAAACTAAGCATGCGTGCCTGGGCTGGGGATAATGATTATCCTGATGTCGGAAGGAAATACGAGATGTTTAAGAAACAACAACACAGTGGAGGAAACTTTGGCTCCAAGTCACCCTATCTATGTTCAGTTTAGTCCGTGTGTGAGGAGCTCCTCAGCAGACAAATCACCTTCCCGGGCATTCATGGTGATGCCGCGGGCAACTTCCCTGCCCCCTGCAAGGGACACAAACAGCGTGGGATCACAGACCCAATGGTCCACTTTCCCGTACACCACTATCGTAAGCGTTCTCAACTTATCCGGGTTCAACGTCAGACCACAGTGTCTCAACGCCTTCTCCAACTGCCAACTCAGATGCTGGATGCCAATCTTGCTCCTGGCCATCAGGACGATATAGTCCACAAAGGCCAGGTCAAGGACGCTTATAAGAGCAGCTTCAGCTCCTCGCATGAGTCCCTTAGCAGGCACCTCAAGAGGAAAACGTCCGCTATTCCATCACTTTTTGTGAATGCCCTCTGTCTGGACATGTATCGGATACCATCCGACAACCGAGAGGCAAGCAGCCTGTGGAAAACTCTCACCAAATAAGATCCAATTATAGGATGGTACTCTTTGGGGCCCGAAGGAACCGGCACTTTGGGGGTGAGCACTGTTCGACTAGACCGGAGTCCAGCAGACAGGTAGCCGATATACAGCCAGAGGTTGAGGTGCGTGAAGAGGGCGCGAGGGTGAAGCTTCTTTAGATCTTCCAGCGACAGCTTGTCGGTTCCAATGGCCCCCTTCTTGGTGCCGTAGAGTGTCGCTTGCAACTCTGTGAGGGAGAAACCGGCTATTAGGTTCCAGAGAACCTCGCCATTTGGTTCGACCTCTCTGTCATTCGCTCTGGAGTCCGACCAAAATACGCCCTCCCAGAACAGTACTTGATCCAAGAGGGAGTGCTCCTTCCATTGTCCGGCCAACACCTTTCTGGCATAATCTGCTCGGTTTTTGGTATACAGTTTTTGCACCCCTGCATACTTAGTTCTCCTCATTGCATGACGTCCAATGGCTGCATGGTTCACCGCCTCTGCCTTCTTCTGGCCAGCTTCCTGGCACCTCTCCCATCAATTCCGTGTAGGTAGTTTTGTGTACAAACCAGTTCATTAAACAAGGCAGACATTCCAAGACTAGAAGTCTGTGATGACTTACGTGTTGAGGATGTTGTAAATGCGGCTGAACATCAGTAGGTTGGTTTTCATTCAGCCTCCCGGAGCTGCTTGGTAGAGGGAAACCTGGGAAATATAAAAAGAGTCATCATTGCTCTGCCTCCCAGAGCTACAGTTCCCTGGCTGGGAAACCTGGGAAAAGTAAAAGGAGTATAAATAGTCATCATTACCAGGTACTTGGTAACTCATCATTACTCGGCAACTCATCATTACTCGGCAACTCATCATTACTCGGCAACTCATCATTACTCGGCAACTCATCATTACTCGGCAACTCATCATTACTCGGCAACTCATCATTACTCGGCAACTCATCGTTACTCGGCAACTCATCGTTACTCGGCAACTCAGTACTGTTTGCCTGAGGCCGGTTAACCAGGGATACATTTGTCTCACATCTACAAATGAAAATATACATTCTTATTATTTTTACCAAGCAGTATAACAACTAGTTTAGCATTAATTTAATTTACAAGATTTATTAAAGCATGGTTAGAAGCCAACAGGTTTCTCCAATATGCTTTTTGCAAACTGACTTCTGGTTTGAATAATAAACATCTGCAGAAATCAACTCTGCAGACTGCCCTGCTCGCAATGCCAGTATTGTGTATCCCACTTATCATGTTAAGGTCATCATAATATATACTCAGTCACTCGTCCTACACATGCTGGTGCTATGTCTACCATCCAAGAACACAACATTGGCTCAGTCTGAATGTGCCTCGAGGCAACATGCTTCGGCTCAGGTATGAGAGAAATTACTTCGTCACTGTCATTCTGCACAACACTGGCTCTGATTGGACCAATAATGACACCATCATCAGTCAACCAGTTTGCACTGGATTCAAGATGGAGCCTTTCCTTGGAGCTTATTTAGCAGCGGAAATCGAAATTGCCTGGTGCCAAAATGCATACATCTAATATTGTCAGCACAAGTGCATGCTACATCAGTGTAGATTATGTAGCTTGGCTGGTATGAGTTGATGTATGGCCAATGCTTCTGGAACAAATTTGCACATTCTCTTAAAACCTCATAATTTTTTCTTGTACAATCCTATATTGTTTATCGTTAAACATATGAGCAGACTTGGATTGAGCCAAACCTTTGTGCAATATTTCCCTAGTTGATAGTTGTCAATAAAGATATTGGAAACACATTTCGCTTTTCTCATAACTGATACTGACTTGTTTGTCGGAGGATCTAGTTACCAATTGTTAAAATGTGCACGGTTCATAGCAACCAGAAGGTTTCGAAGCACCAGTTGCTCTAAACACAGTACATCAAATATCTTGCTGTTGGTAACGCACCTTGGTCCCTCTGTAACATAGAACCAATCATTTATATTAAAAATTTTCCTTTTGATAATAAAATCTCTACATGGATTATATTGATAAACAGGGAGTATTATTCTGTTAAACCCATTGTACCAGGAGTCTGCATTATGATCCTATTGACTATTCTCATTCATTCCACCAGAATTATGCCCCCTTCCCATAAATATGGACTACTTTTTATTAAGCCAATTAAAATTTAAACGAGTGAATATTGTCACATATATCAGAGTTATCTCAGGCTTATGTGGCTATGCACTTTTCACTGTGACATGGTCACTGTGTCTGTGATGACTTTCACTGTTCATACATTATTTTATTACAAAGCCAGGACATAAGGGAAAAAGTTAATTTAACTAGACGTACCCTTGCCACTGTACCAAAACCTGTCACTCCGACACTTTCCACAGTGGCACCAGTCAACATCTCTGCATGCCTGTCGCCTCTGCAGCTCAAATTCCCATTGATTTTCATTAGCATGATCTGATCTATCATGCACCTGCATCGGTCCCTGTATTTCTCTTTGAAACTGATATCCGGGTTGTTCTATACTGATTGTTTTTTGTATACCTTTACGTTAGCCACCTTATGTCACACTTATAGACATTTCAAACATTTTGTTTAAAAATTTGTTTTTTATACAAACTTCGTCTTCGGCTTATGTATGAGGGAAACTACTTCGCCTATTTCATACTGCAGAACTTCTTCCACTTTCATTGTTAATGGTCTCCATTTCCCTCTGTCTTCTGCGGTGGTCTTCCAATCTTGGCCGTTCGTACCTGCCCTTTCAAGATCTCGTTTAACACAGTCTTCCTCTTCTTCTGCCACCCTCTTCTTTCTGTCCTGCCCATCTCATTCTGCTTCCGGCTACTTTCATCTTTAGGTGTTTTTTCATGCCAATCTCTTCTCTCAATTCCTTCATCTTCTATCTTCTTGGGTTACTTTGCATATTCTTCGGACCCAGTTGTTTTCTGCTATCTGCATCTTCTCCTCCTGTCTCTCTGTCAGTGCCAGTGTTCCCAACCCGTATGTTCAGGCTGGTACCACGCAGGCTTCCAACACTTTTCGTTTTAGTTGTTTCTTCAGTTTTCTGTCCCACATAATGCCTTCCACCCTCCTCCATGCTGCTACTCCTGCTTGCACTCTCCTCTGTATTTCCTTACTACTTCCTCCATCCTCATACACTGTGCCACCTAAGTATACAAAACTGTTCACTTGTTTAATGGTCTTTCTGTCAACAACTACATGTAGGTCCACCTCTTGTTCACCTATCCACATTACTTCTGTCTTCACCAGATTCATTCGGAAGCCATGTTTTCTAAAGGTGTTACTCCATTCTTGCAATGTTTTCTGTAAATCCTCTTTGTTATCAGCCACCACTGCTAGGTCATCTGCATATAGTATCTTCTTAAGTTCTTCCTGTTCAGATACCTTTCCACTGTTCAGGTTCATCACCATAATGAAAAGCAGGGACTCAAGGCTGTCTAAGTCCTACTCCCACTCCAAATTGTTCCGATGTTTCTCTTTCAGCTCTCACCACCGCTGTTGTCTCCTTGTACATTTCCTCAACTATTCTGACCTCTGCCTCTCCAACCTCCACCCATCTCATGACTGCAAATGCAAGTTCTCTCGGCACGGTGTCGAATGCCTTTTCCAGATCGACAAAACCGAATGCGACATCTTTTCTAAATTCTCTCCTCTTCTCAATAATTTGTCTGATGATAAACAATCCATCATCCATTCCTCTCCCTTTCCTAAATCCCAGCTGATTCTCTACGATTTTTCTTTCCACTATATTCCTGACCGTAGCATCCAGTATTCTTTCCATCAATTTCAGGGCTTGGCTCAGTAATATGATGCCTCTGTTTCTCCCTGGGTCATGGATGTCCCCTTTCCCCTTCCATATCAGCACAATCACTCCTCTTCGCCACTCAGTTGGTATCTCTCCTGTTGTGAAGAACACATTAAACAACTAGTCAGCCACTTGATTCCCGCTAATCTGTTTGCTTTCACCATTTCCACTGACAGTTCGTCCACTCCTACAGCCTTCCCGGTTTTCTTCTTCTTTACAGCTTTCTCCACCTCTTCTTCTGCTATTGTCCTCACCTCCAGCTCTCTCCTCACAGAATGTGGTATCTCTGTCTCACATCACGGGAGTCCGGGCTTAGTAATTTCTTGAAATCCTCCTCCCATACACTTAGCACTTGTTTTACTCCAGTGGCCAATGTCCCATCACTTCTCTTCATTGCAGATGTTCGAGTAGTATCTTTGCTATCTCTGTCTCTGGCCTACTGGAAGATAAATTTTTTTCCCACCATCTTCTTCAATCCTATGGCATCATTCCTGTTGTTTCTTATCTCTTGCTTTCACAACAGCCTTGTTTGTTGCCTTCTTCTTCTCCCGGTACTTCTGCTTCAGCCTTGTCTTTCAGCCTTGTCTTTTCTGCCTCACTCGCTTCTTCCACACACTTCAGTGCCTCCTTCTTTTCTTGTACAGCTTGTTCAACTTCCTGGTTCCACAACCACTGTTTCTTCTTACGACTTTGTGTGGGCTTTCCTGATGTACGGCCACATATCTCCTCAGCTGTTCCAATAAAGCCTTCCTTTTAAATGCTGTCCACTCTGCTTCCACATCATCCCTTTGTTCTTTAAGTAGCCTGAACTTCCTATCCACATTTCAAAAACCAATGGTTTATATTGGCTCGTTATGTGCTCTCCTGCCAAAACCTTGCAGTCTCTAACCTAATTCCACTGACAGCTTCTGACAATCAGCAGATCTATCTCTGTTCTGTTGTTCCCACTTCTGTACGTTATCTTGTGTGACTCCCTCTTCTGGAAGAAGGGGTTTACCACCACCAACTGGTTTCTGGCGAGCATTTCCACCAGGTCTTGCTCTCTCTGTCTCTTTAGCGCCATCTGTACTTTCCTATGTTCACTGTTCTGTCTCTTTCCCACATGTGCATTCATGTCACCTGCCACAACATTCATGTCATCTGCCACAACATTCATGTCACCTGCCACAACCATTCATGCCACCTGCCACAACATTCATATCACCTTCCACAACATTCATGTCACCTGCCACAACCATTCATGCCACCTGCCACAACATTCATGTCACCTTCCACAACATTCATGTCACCTGCCACAACCATTCATGTCACCTGCCACAACATTCATGTCACCTGCCACATCATTCATGTCACCTGCCACAACCATTCATGTCACCTGCCACAACCATTCATGTCACCTGCCACAACATTCATGTCAACTTCCACAACATTCATGTCACCTGCCACAACCATTCATGTTACCTGGCACAACATTCATGTCACCTGCCACAACCAACACTGTCTCTGGCTCCACAGGCCTGATCATTTTCATGCTGCATAACATCATCTTTTATTGGCCACTCCAATTGGTTTGTTCCAACCCAGTCCACATTAAGAATAATTCCAGGATAGAAGTTGTAATCGTACTGAACAGGTAGAACAAGATTTCTTCCATCTGCTTTGTAGATGCGGATGACACAAAGAATAGTTTCGCTGAAGTTCCAAACTTCCAGTATCAAACAGTGCAGGCGGCTGTGCAGCATAGACAGTTTTGGCAGTACACAGGTCTTGGCTGTTTGAAATCAGCCAGTTATTCGTCAGCTTGAGGACACATCTGAAGTTGTCAGCCGCCCGTGACCGGCTTCGAAGAAATTCCAAGAAAGATTGCCCTCGAAACATTTCTCGTACAGCATGGTACAGAACAAATAACTCTCCTTTCTGTCGATATTGGTGTTGTCAGTCCATCTGAACAGAAGTGTACACCAGGTAACCTCAAGATGCACTAACTGGATGTGTTCAACTACTTTTCTTACTACACCATTCTTCTCTTTCTCTGGCCATTATGCCATTCACCAACTTAGCTTTTCTAGCTTCTTTCCTTGCATGGCATCAAGCTCGCTCCTTTTCCTTGGTAATAGTTCTGGGTCATTTTTATGTTTTCCTTGCAGATCTGATAGAAGCACATTTGCAGCACATTCATCTCTTGAAATAATAAAAACATGCATAAAACTGCAATAATGGCCACTCCTACGTGTCTGTCATCCATTAAAACTGACAATGTTGTTAACTGTAGGCACCTACATACATATTATAACTGCACAGTCTTTAACTCACCATTAAGACCTTGCAAATAGGTATTTCATGTCAACAGATACACGTGTATGATGTTAGTGTGTGGTGAGAATGTATCTATTGGGTAATCATCTATCTGTATGCTGTCTGGTCGTGTCGTATGCTGTCTGGGCATGTTGTATGTTGTCTGGGCGTGTCGTATGTTGTCTGGGCATGTCGTATGCTGTCTGGGCATGTCGTATGTTGTCTGGGCATGTTGTATGCATTTCTAATCCTAACAATGTATTATGAACCTATCCAGTCAACTCTAATAATAATAATAATTAACTTCTATGGTGCCTATATCCAGTAACCTGAGCTCAGAGGTGCAACAAAACAGAATCATTAAGCATAATCGTGAACAGGGACGCACGAAAGTCAGTATCGGAACGACAGACAACCGAACATTTATGGTGGAAATGCAATTTGGAATAGAAATATCTTGGAATTTTTTTCATAAAATAGCAATAGTTTCAGATGTTTTCAAAGTGATGGGTAGTTCATTCCAAACCCTAGGCGCAGAGACAGAAAAAGCACGTTTACCCAAGTTAAGTTTTGTTTTAGGCACAATGAGTTGTTGTGAAATTGATGATGTTAGCATATTTGAAAGATGCAGGACATTGTGAAGCTGACTGGCATTTAGTCTTATTATGACTACCAACTTTAAATGATCCCATTATCACTCTTTAGGGACATCACAAGTTTACACAAAGAAAACGGTGACCCAAAAATGAAATAATTGCTTCATTTGACATCTTACCTACCTCAAAAGAAACTTGACGGAATTCTCTGAATATTTTGGCCGCTACCCACGGCCTTCATCGGCAGACTGGTGGGAGCTCCTGGCCGATGTCTCGGTTTGGGGCAGGTTTTATTTGGTGGATGTTTACTGCTTCCTTGATTTTCTCATAAACCAGTTCTCCTGATTGTCTAAACTCCCTATGTCTTTCATTGAGCACTGATGGCCTGTTGAAATAATTGTTGCGTTTGTTTTCAGGTTTTGTTGCGTCATTTCGAGGAAGACCACTGAAAGGCGAGAAACTGAATGCTCCCCCAGGTTACACAGGTCAGTGTTCCCGTTGGTGTCATCATGTGGATGTCATCATGTGGATGTCATCATGTGGATGTGCACGCTCATTTTCATGCTTATCTAAATGGATTCTTTTGTCAGTCATTTCTGTTAACGTGGACATCTTGGATTGTGTTTAATTGCACATATTTCATGACATACATAATTATATGTTTATTAAAAGTAGATATTAATTACTGTTTGAATTTCATAACACATGTTGACAACAGACAGTCTGATAAACTATTGAGGGTTTTACACAATTGTGTTGCCACAGTTACTGTTATCATGTAGTTTACTTACAACAAAATTATGACATTGATCATTGATCCATAATAATCATTATACTAATTAGTAAATGTATATATATAACATACAAATAAATGCTTACCTTAATTCTTAGCCAAAAATATTAAGTATTCATTCTTTTTAAAAAAGAACATTTTAATGAAATGTCTAAGACCTTCCTATTGATGCATAGCATATTGTGATACACTCAACAGTTTTTCTTTTTTACTGTACAGGTGTGGTAATGCACGAGGGACAGTCTGATGGCGGCGAGGATCGAACCATGAGGGTGACACACACGTTTAAAGACTTCACCTACTGGAACCTGGACGTTCGACCCAGCGTCAATGACAAAATTGTGCAAGTCATGGATTGGGTGGACCTCGCCAAAGTGGTATGCTTAACTTAAGAACTAGTCTCAACTGTACATTTTGTCATATTTTGGAGGAGAATGAATGATAATCTAGTGCAGTTCATCTAGCGTAACAGAGCAATAAGATCACAGAGTTGTATATAAAGTTAATGGTAACTGCAAAATCATGCAGTAATTCAGGTGTTTTTTATCTACTTATTATTTTGTTTTAAAATATATGTGATTCTCCTAATCTTTCTATATTGATGTAAGGTCCTTGTTAAAGGTTTCACTTTTTGATTTGCTAGAATATTGTTTGCAATAATATTGCTTCAGTAATAATTCTTATATCATTTTACTTGCCTGTTTATTTGTATGACTAGATATACTGAAATTTAAGATTTAATCAAACAATGTGCTTTGTATTTTTTATAACATAATATTTATTTTATATAATTTGTTTTACTTAGTAACATGGAAAAAGATATTATTGTCATTATCATACATACTGGAATAATATATATATATATATACATATTTATTTATCATTACAAATTGATCATTAGAAATTGGTGCCATGGACGGAACAATTTTATGTTGGGATACAACATACACGTTTCACCATAGCGTTGTATTAACAATCTTTTTAATTTCACAAATGGCAATAATTTTTTCTTGACTGGAAACTACAGAAATTGCAGACATTTCATGAAGTATAACTGTGTGTTTTCCTTACAGATCCACCGGCCCGTGGATGAAGACAGCAGTCAGCGCAGCGTTGTTGGCAAGTGAAGACCATCTCTGTATATAATATGGTTATCTCTGTACATGTGGTCATCTCTGTACATATGGTCATCTCCGGCTGTACCGTCATTGGTCAGTGCAGACTGAGGCGGTGTTGGATACAGAACATATCGGTGGTATCACAGGGACTTTTCGTGCTACTCTCACACCTTGCAGAACTGTCTGTATTGCCTGGTGCAACATCAGTTGATGACATGCCTGACAGTGTGTTCAGGCTCCGAGTGTGATATGGTAGAATGCCCCATTGCGTATTAGTAATATTCTTTTTGGAGGGCTCACTCTAAAGTGTTAGAATGGAGAAATATGAAATGGTATCATTTCACTTTCAGTCTTGTAAGGAAGATACTGCTGCTGTATCGGCTGAAAGTTGAAAGGTGCCACATTAACCTCGATTTAGATTTTCATTTGCCAGGCTAGGAAATATGCAAAAGTATTTACCCTCATGAGGGAAATGTATTAGTAATGTTCTTATTGAAGAGCTCACAATAGAAATTTTAAAAAGAGAACTGTTGTGGCAATGGACAGATGGTATTATTTCGCTTTCACTGTTGTAAGGAATAGGCTACCAGAACTGGTATATCTGTTGAAAGTTGAAAGATGCCATATCAACCTCGATTTAGATTTTCATTTGGCAGGCTAGGAAATATGCAAAAGTATTTACTCTCGTGAGTAAAATGTATTAGTATTTTTCTGTTGAAAGGAAGAGAACAACTACTTTTTGCCACACTGCCATATAAAAATGAAGTGTCATATGATGTTAAGTAGCTGTTAAATAGTTCCCTAGAAAATAGGCAGTGCAGTGTGCAATATAAACAAGCTTTCCCGGTGTGTCACAAAATATATTTGTTGGCGTCTTGCAAAAATTTAATGGCAGCTTTCATTAATCACAAATATTTATTCGAAAACAACTTGGTCGTTTCATATATTGATATCAAGGGCAAATCTAGTGACTAGATATTGATAATCCATTGATAGCATGAAAACATATAAAGGTACATTTGTCTGTAGACTGTTCTTAGCACTTGAAATGTTGTTTTGTCTTAATGTATAATGAGTTGAGGGAAAACATTTTCCAGCAGCATATTAACTGCAGTTTTCTTGAAAAGTTACAAACTTCTTAACATAAATATTTTATAATAATGGTAATTGGACTTACTTTCGAAGATACAGCCCCAAGACCATTGCATTTTTATAAAATCGTTTTATATTGCTACTGTAGTATGTGACATTTGTATGAATTTCTAATAAAAACAAACATTGATTGACACTACACTGGTGGCACTGTTAGTTTATTGCGCCAGTGTGTTTCCACCAGAAGGTCATCTGGACTTGTTCCGTCTGTGCTCAGTGCCTCTAGTGATGGATTCAGGAACTAGATTAAAATGCCTTCCTCAATTGACTCGGCCTCGTAGCAAATCAGTTTCAGTGATGTTTACATCTGTAGTGCATGAATAGTTGTTCAAATCTCTAGGGCATGAATAGTTGTTCACATCTGTAGTGCATGAATAGTTGTCCACATCTATAATGCATGAATAGTTGTTCACATCAGTAGTGCATGAATAGTTGTTCACATCTGTAGTGCATGAACAGCGGTTCAGATCTGTAGTGCATGAATAGTTGTTCAGGTCTGTAGTGCATGAATAGCTGTTCAAGTATGTAGTTCATGAATAGCTGTTCAGGTCTGTAGTGCATGAATAGTTGTTCAGATCTGTAGTGTATGAATAGTTGTTCAGATCTGTAGTGCATGAATAGTTGATCAGATCTGTTGTACATGAATAGTTGAAGTAATATACACAGTCTGATTAGTAGAAGGCTGAGTACTTTTATTCAAAGCATCATCGAAAGATTTTTATTATTAAATCGGATAACTTGCAAAAGTTGGAATAGCAATTAGTCATACTATATAGAGCCAGGCCACCATTCCATCAAAACAAACAACATATTTGCACAAACAAGTTAGCATGTCGTAGTGGATATCACAGATTTGATTTTTTTTCAAAATGAGGCGAGCAAAAAAATTTTATTGAGGAAGGATCGTTAAAACCAGACTACTCTAAAAAAACATGATTTTGATTTTTCTGTCCAGTGATTTTAAAACCTCTCAAAGTTCAGGTTGTTGACAAGTTTGAGTATGATGTGTGATGATTTACACTGGAACTTTGAAAGGGCAAAGAAGGGATCAAAAAGAACCCCGAGAAAGGCTGGAATAATTCTTGCTAAAATAATTAGAGTATCAATGCAAATTGTTAAACTGAAAACAAACTGCAATATTTGTTATAAAATTTTAATATTGAGCTTGGTGGTTTGAATATTTTGGTAGTAATTGCAAGTAAGAATGTATGTATGAAAATTTAAATTTCATTTGTGTACTTCATGATTAGTGTAGCTTTAGAACACTATTTAAAAAGGCATTGCGGTTTCATTTCAAGTGTTCTAGAATTTTGGAAAAAATAAAGGTACGCTCATCCATATTTAACATTTTATATTTTTTATAACAGAAAATGCACTAACTGTGAATTATTTCCATATTGTTCTAATATGTAGATGCCCAAAGATTATTCACTGCATTGTACTTTTAATGTATGTATACAGGGCTGGGTCCAATTACACAAAATCAATTACAATTACTTTCAATTGTTCAGTTCAATTACAATTACATTTCTAAAATTTTCAAATCAATTACACCATTTCAATTCCAATTACATTTGTATTATGGAGAACCATGTGTTAATTAATTTATGTACATATATAATGAACTTGGTGATGTTTGTACATTTTGTTGAACCGTGACTTCATGATTTCATATACAATTAGCTAGATAAATATTATTGTTCCTTATAAATACAATGTAATGTTTGCTTGGTTCATTAATTAATGTTTAATTACACGGAGTACAGTACAACTATAAACAAAGGCCACAACCATTTGAAACCCTAATGAGTCTCTCCAGTCTACTAAGCCATTTCAAAGCAATTCCACTCTTTTGAGGTTGTACCCTAGTTTGCCTACCATGAGTCTCTTGGCTTCTAGCTCAGTCAGTATTCTTACCTAATAAACCTGTGGGCTGTAGCTCTCTCTCAATTGTGCTTAATTACATGATCTGTCAAGTACTGTATCAACAGAAACCACCACCTGGCCCTTCACTGATAGAAGATTACAGAATCAAAGAAAAATGGTGATGCCTTTGGGCATATTTGGAGCCCTTTGGAAGCCAGGTGTCAACTGTTTGCTGGCAGATTGCAATTAAACATTGCTTAGGAAGGCCAGATCAAGGTATTCCGTTGGTGCACTTGTTATATCTGAATATTCCTTTGATTATATGAGCAGGTCCTGCAGGTGTTATAATTAAGATCTTGATTTTAAATTTGGGAGTATTTATATTTTTGTACAGTTTTTTTGGTAGTTTGTTATAGAAAAAAATACTGTAATTGATTGTAATTGATGAAATTACACAACATATTTCAATTACAATTACAGCAGAATTTGCCCTAATTAGCATACACCCCTTTTTAAAAAGAAGGATCCATAATTGTAATTTTGTCTAGTGTGGAACAACAGAAAAGTGTTCCCATCTGGTGTTAAGAAGTTGGCATCTCTTCAGTTCTACACTGGTCACCAAATGACACCACTATTGTCTATAGAAAAAATTTTGGTGTATGCTTATAAGAACAGATTTGTTGACTTTTTGTGATATTTTACCATAGTCCAATTATTTTTTAGCCATACTGTAAGCTTATTAGGTTGAATACGTTACCCATCATAACTTGAACTGTGAACCCGGTTCCATTAGAATGAACTGCCCTGCGTAAGCACAAACATGACTTCACTCAAACATGGATAATTCAAAAATGTTTTTCGGTCCCTCTAACTTCGACTTAACAAACTTGTAGTATATTTAACTATTGTACTTGTGTTTTATTATATTTCTATAATATATATGTGTGTGTGTATATATATACATGCATATATATAATTATACATATATATATATATATATATATATATATATATATATATATATATATAATATGCAAAATATTATACATGCATACACACATATAATACACCCGCTGTCTGAAATACTTATGAAAAAAATACTATTTGCAAATATTCGCCAGGTTACGCAGCTGATCCAAGTTGCGCAGCCTTTGACTTTGATTAATCGAGGGTAAGCTTTGATGAAATAATTCCTCAAACATGTATTAGGGACTAATTAAAATATGCAGCCTGTCAAAATTCTAAAAGAAGAAAAGTAATAGGCTGCTAAATTAACAGTATTTTTAATTACTAAAATATATTTCAATAGGTTTAAAGATTTTTTGTCGACACTCCTAGCGTAAAAATTTCAGCTTGAATGTGAAATAATTAGGTTGAATTACTAGTCATCAATTTGATGGCATAACCCTGTGGATAATAAAAAATAGCTAATTTATTAAGGACGTGAATGTCGTGTCATTGCACTAAATAATACATAATAACCAGCAACGTCCGTACAGTTTAATCATGCGTAATATTAGTTATTTATAATTATTATAAAGTATTTGCTTGTTTACGAAAAATGTTGCAAGGTTCTGGCGAGGTTCGAACTTGCGACCTTCTGCGTGTAAAGCAGACGTGATAACCACTACACCACAGAACCAAGCGGTACGCTAAGGTCGTGTTTGAATCCTTTTATTATTTTCATGTAATATTTTATGAGCGTTATCATTTATTATAATGATAATTAAATACTGTGATGGTGTTTTATCTCAGTAATCTTTTTAAATATAAAACATATCCACCATGGGCAACCCTATTTACCTTACTTGTTAAATTGTGGCGTACATGTGCATAGCGGGGCAACCTAAAAGGCGGATCGTGGAAAGAGGCAAAATAAGCACGTGAATGGTTGTCAGTGGGAACAGCCTATAGGGCTACGATAGATGGTTGCATGTACAGTACTGGAACTATGTTTTAAAAATATGCGATAATATTCATAATATATCCTTACTGTTTATATAATGTATATACGCATGTTAAACAGTCATTACACATTTTATCAACAAAATGCAAAAGCATTGTTGTAAGAAAAGTTGTTTTAGAGGAAGAATGCACTAGCTAAACTGGTGAAAAGCTACGGCACCGCCAACGATGGCCCGACACCAGCTACGTCATCGGCACGACGTCGGCTACGTCATCGACCCGATATATCTATGTACATCCTCGTGCATCCTCGCCGCCAGGGCTTAATTGTGACTTATGAGGGGTGTGGCAGGGGTCTCAACAACCCACCTAGAACACCTATTTTGGGGGCCACCCTCCCATCTATTTTTGAGGCCAATACTCACCTCGAAATTCCTGCTACAATATATTACTATTACTCCGATGACATATTCTCGTTTTCTCCGTCGGTTTAGGTTTCTTTTCGTGAACACGTGGACGTAATGAATGTCAAACCGCGTTCCCTAAAACTTCCCTAGCATGGCATTTCTCGTCGTAATAGAAGCATGGACGTTCTTGTAAATGCCACGACATATGTCCGCGCACGGACGTCATGTACTAAATCGATTTGCGATTAAAACTGGAGAAAAAAACGAACACTTTTTGACAAGTTTTATATTACTGCGAAGAAACCTTCAAATAATAATTATGACATTAGACGTGTGTAATTGTACGCGAATAAAAATTAGCGAGGGTTGTAAATTGAATAATATGCTTCCCGTGTGGTTCACTAGGGGCGCTTCGTACACTACAAGCCAGATATATTTTCGCCTAGCCGAGTGTCGCGCGCCCCGTGAACTCCACGAGAATTAACCTGGTCTGGCCGCGAACCTGTATTTTGACTGCTACCGTCAAGTTGCATCATTGATCTGATTGATTTATGTTGGCGCTATATTTCAGTTCAGTTGAATAAGTTTCGCTTGTTTAGTTGTTGCCATTTGCTGGACAGTAAAAGCCCGTTCACGCTAGTGTCTCGATCCCGACCAATCGGGCAACAATTCGCCCGTGTAAACATCCTCACAAAATCGATTAGCGAGGTCAATGTGTAGCTACAATTATGTCGCCGGAATTGTGGATGGATCCAATTTGGAGCACAGTTTCAATAAACGCCAGTGAACGTGAACCCGTTGTGACCTTTAATCAGAATTAATGCAATTGGGGATTGGCGCCCATAAAATACTATATCACATGTGTTAACACCTCCCACCACCCACTACAAAATCCAGCCTCCCATCTCTTTTTGTGGTCAACTTCTCAACTAGCTTTCACCTATTACTATACCTATGCGGAAATTATGATATAAAAATATTTGATTCTGAAGATCTGATCATGGAGGAACCAACTGGATCCTGCGATCAGAATCGTCATAAGGTAAGGTAGGTAAGGTATTACCTTTGCGACGCAATCGCATCGGTAAGGCAATACAATATTGTAGTTGCGACGAGGCAAGACGCAAGTTCCGCCTTTTAGGCTGTCCTAAGGCACAGAGAGCGCTGCCACCTGTCGTAGAGTGCCAGAGGTAGAGTGCTAAAGGTAAATATTGACAACAAGCTTTTCCAAACTGCAGTCGAAGATTTTCGTTACGTTTTGGTTAATGAGCCATCCAACGCAATTCATATGTTGAGGTATTTTGCACAGCCAAAAAAAACCGTATTTGTAGTCTACTGTAGTATAATTATGTATACAGAAAGTACGTATTCTAAGTTATAATAATATAAGCATATTTGTTTCCTCTATCAATTATCGCTCATGATGTTGTTGCATTTATTTTGTAATGTCCAGGGTAATGACACATTTATGATTATTATAAAAATGCCATTATAACGATCAATAAAGCCTACATTAAGACACGTTTTGCTTCTAGCACGTAGTGAACTAGCTGTTAAATGTTAATATCGACAAAGTGTTGGCAAATTTTATTGAGTTGCATTTTACTGTCACTTTGTTTTTGAAGATCAATGATCAGGAATGTTTTGAAAAATCTGTGACTCCTAACTGATGGTTAATACGCATGCAACACATCAAGGTTAGGATTAAACTAATAAATGAACTGCAATTCATTCTAGAAAAAAAAAACAGGTAGATTCTGAACAAACACATATTAGTTTCTATTACAACTACCATATCTGGTAGTCCAGTTGCTTGCTCTACAGCAAAGTTCACCATTTCTTTCCAATTTGGATGGTTCAGGGATGATGGCAAATTTGTCAATATAATACGTAGACCACCATGCAAATTAAATGATTTGACGTGGAATGATTCTGCAGTGAAAGTGTATCTTAATTTTGAAACAGCTTGTATTTTTTCTACAGGTAACAGTACCTATGGCAGCCACTACAAAGCCTGTGCTTCAAGAATTCCAGCCACTGACCAACGTCCTTCAGACTGTTCCTCAGCGATTACAAAAGGGTCTTTTCTCACAGGACGTTGAGTGGACATGTTTGGACGTCACCAAAGAGTTCCTCGCAATTGGCACAAATGTTGGCATTGTCTTCTTGTATGACCGACACAGATGCACTGTGAAGAGACTTCAGTGCCCAGTAAAGGATTTATATTCTTGTGGTGATAGTTCAACTGTGGAATGATCAGATCAACCACAAATGCACAGATTGTGGTGCACATTTATTTGGTGTCATTTATTTTGCTACTTCAAGGAATGGTGAATTAAATTGAGTGGCTAAAGTTGTGGCTCTGTTGTAGCTTCAACATTGATTTATGTGATGTAGGCATGTGCATATATACATATATATATATATATATATATATATATATATATATATATATATATATATATATATATATATATATATATATATATATATATATATATATAGGGTTAGGTAAAATCCATTTAATCAATTCCACATGAATGTTATATAAGTGAATCATTAGGGATCACTTATAGCTAAGGACTTGTTAATGCCACAGCTTTAGCTATGACTTAAATTAAAATTATTCAGCCCATGGAGTTGACCGAGACATTTAAACCACTGATGTATACAGATGATGATAGTTGTGAATTAGTAACGGAGTTGAAAATAAGCAAGACTTCAAAATGGTTACACTATCAAAATATTGGGCTTTTTATGTTCTGTATGACTTTTTATATGTGAAAACTACTTTGATACCTTGAGATAAGAAATAATAATAATATATGTATTTATATAGCACCAAATTAATAAAGATTGCTCTAAAGCAATTATTATTAATTATAATAAAACTAAATATATTAAAAATTACATTAATTATATTAAAAACAATACCAATAATATATATTCTAAAACATATACCTACAATAATTAATATATAAAATAACAACTAAATGTATATTTGTATGGTGTATTAATAAAATAATAATGAATGTATATAAAAATGTTGACATCAGCATATCATAAAAAGCTACCCAAACAGATATGTTTTTAAAAGTGTTTTGTACTGCGGCAGTGTCTTCACTGCCCTCACTGAAGGGAGGACAGCCAAATAAGCCTTTTGATATTTTGTCTCCGTCCTGATTAATCATCTGACGATGTGTTTGTTACAAGATGGTTGTGTAATTTTTCAGTTTGATGCATTTTTGTGATATACGCTGTGTTTTTCAGGGCGATGACACTGTTGTCACCTGCGTCAGTCTACAAAGCAGCATTGACTATGTGGTTGGTGTAGGAACAGAATCAGCCCATGTGTACATCTTTCAGCTGCCTTCCAATATTCCTGATGGGCCCAAACAGGTACGTGGTACTACATACTGGCTTTCTGGGCTTTAAACAGAAGAATATAGGAGAATATGTTTATTATTTTAAATGCATGACATAATTTTGTAAGGTGCCAACAAGCCTCATCAAAATGGTACGTTACTTTGTGGATAGATTTTTTATTAAAACCTGCTAAATATTTACAAATATAAAAATTATGTTTTATTATCATTAAGACATTTTGTTGTACAGAAAGTTAAGACATTGGTTTATATGTATATGCTTTGAATACATATTCATATAAGGAATTATTGTTTTGAGTGCAGCCAAGCAGTTTAATTTTTTGGCAATATAAATTTTATTGCATTTAGCCAATTTGGCAAAACAATTTTTTAACCCTGCATCCTTTTCCTGCCCTTGTCATTTCCTGTTCCTTAAACATCCTTGTTGTTTTTCTAGCTTCAGATGTTTAGGGTGGAGAATGTGCACCAGGTGGCAGTGCAGTGTCTTGCATGGAGCTTGAACACTATGAAGTTATTCAGCGGAGACATAGGGGGCAGTGTAGTCTGCACTGAAATCGACTATGTGGAAGTTAGTAGGATGTAATGCTAGAAAGGCATATACAATTTAAAGACTCAAACATGGTTTGAGTAACTTTGTAAAAAAATGTAATTTCAAGTGGTTATTCTCCCATCTATAATTAAGTGGAAATGCAATTATGAAAAACAGTGAAACAAGCAAGATCTATTGTTAATTTGGTGTACAGTAACATCATGGGTGTAAAAGACAATAGCACTAGTAATAGATAATGATGCATTTAATATATAATGGTAAAACAAGATCTATTGTTAATTTGGTGTACAGTAACATCATGGGTATAAAAGACAATAGCACTAGTAATAGATAATGATGCATTTAATATATAATGGTAAAAAAAAGTAGTAAGGAATTGGATTAACTACTTCAGTTATTCAAGGGGGATGCAAAATACATCTGTCTGTGTAGTAATATTACGCCAAAAATCCTGGCAAAATTGCACATAGTTTGCTTGTTAACGAGATAGCATTGAAACTATTTTTATCCTACAAATAGTGCACATTGATGCAAACCATGTCATTGTACAAACCATGTCGTTGTACAAACCATGTCGTTGTACAAACCATGTCATTTTACAAACCATGTCATTGTACAAACCATGTCGTTGTACCAAAAAAAGTGGAATATTCTGTGTGAAACCATTTGTAATAAATTAGGTAAATGTGTCATGTTGTAATGTATTTAGTGACGACAGGAGTAGTGTCATTCCTATGAAATGTGTCATGTTGTTATGTATTTGGTGACGACAGGAGAAGTGTCGTTCCTATGAAGTGTGTCACGAGAGTCACCCCATCGTCCAACTGCACTATGCTTACAAAACACTGCTGGTGTCAACCCTCTCCCGCGCCGTGCTCTGCTTTGTCAATGACAGTGACGCAAGGATAGTTCAAGTTGGACAGAAACAGAGGAAGGGGTAAGGCAGACAGACAGGAGGGCAGAGGGGTGAAGGACAGATGATTAATGAATGTTATTTTATGGGTTTTTGGTTAAATACACATGTTGGTAAATTGGTGAAAAATATAAACAGTCATAAATTATGACAAAAACCAAATAAGAAGTCATCCAAAGCAGTGTATGACAGGTGCACGTGGACAGAGAAACCAATAGCCGATGTAGGGTTAGCTTAATTTGTTTCCTTCATTTACACACATTCCCCCTTTTATTTCATCCTCTCTGGAAGATGTAGTTTATATCGTCTATTCTGCTTTCACTGGCATCATTTATTGATTTACAAAGCAGGCAGTTTGTTCCATTCATTTACCATCCTCTGGGAAAAGCAGGTGTTTCCATGTACAGTATATCTCATTTTCCTTGCACCTATTTCACTATAATAGTATTGTAATTTGAGTAATGGGTAATGGTTTTCTAGGATGTCTAAATATTATTCTGTGCTTCCAGTCTTGATGCCTATGGATCCGCGTTCCTGCTCGGCTCGTATCAAGCGAAGGATGCCATCCTGTTCGCTGCAAGACCTGGTCTTCGCATCTGGAAGGCCTGCGGAGAGACTGGGGTTGTCCAGGCAACCTACATCTTCCGGGACTTAATGATGGATCCCTCACAGGGAATAGAGCTTCTCCCGGACACAGTCAGTGACTGCTCCCCTGGCTGTGCCACGGATCGACAGTTTGGTCGGCTTCTCCTCTTCAATGATACACAGCTGGTAACTTATCGCGGTACACGGCTCTGTGTTGTTGATCCAGGGCTCGGACAGTTTGTGGGTTACCATGGCAACTTGGGTTACATATCGAGCGTGGCAGTCTGCAGTGATGAGATCTTCGTGCTGCGGAAGGTGGACTCGGGAAGAAGGCTGCTCCGGCTGGGATTCACTCCAGAACTTTCTCAAGGTACATTTGTTTAAAGCTTCCTCCTCAATTAAACATTTTTGCCCATTTCAAAACCATTTTGTGAAAAATCAAACCTGCCTTTTATCCACTTCAACAGGCTAGCTCGTTTGTACAACTTTCATAATGTAGTTTTTGTGAAATAATCAGACAAACTATTAAATTGCTTAAATCACTTTTCTGTGGTACGCATGATATCTTTCTTTCTTGAGTGTATGCGTGCGTGCATGTCCTACAATGTATTACGCATTTATTTTTATTTCCAAAATTATGATAGTGTTGACTGCTATGCACATTTCCTTATCACTATAAGTACCATATCTGCATTGGCAGTACAGCTGAGATACAATTTATATATATATATATATATATATATATATATATATATATATATATATATATATATATTTATATATATATTGGATCTCATGAGTCAATATGTTTTGGTTCAACCATATTTTAGCATGATCTCAGTTAACACAAAAACGTATTTTACCTCAACCAAAGTAATGCATACCAAGGTGAATCTGGCTTCAAGTTTGTTTTACACTTGTACGTCAACCATGGCAAACCATACACCAAGAATGGGTTCAATGATAGGGGATTTGTATCAGACACAGATTTATCTATTTCATGTATTACTAACATGGTGTAGAATTGCTAAATCAACAAATAAATAGATTAGAATACTATTTAAAAAAATATAAATAACAATATATTAAATAGTCAGTCAATGAACCTATTTGTCGGTGAACCAATATGTTGGTTTATGTTATTTACTGTCAGAAGTCTGAACATTGTGTAACTTTTGCCGCAATGATTTTAATTTAGTTTAGGCAAATAAGCAAAATCTTTGGTTTATCCCAACCACCCACCAGACAGTGACTCCATCTGATTTTATAATATTGTTTTATGTTTATTGTTTGACAGAAGTACCAAGACTGCTAGGGGCAGAGTCACATATCCCGCAGACCACCCTTGGCTCAACGCCATCTCCCGTCCATGTGATCGTACACTCAGCATCGGTGATGTCCCGCGGCATTGTGGGAGCACTGAAGGGTGTTGGGGACATGCTACATTCCTCTGTGCAGGAGGGTCAGATCACGTCTAGTTTGACAAACCAGCCACCATGGGGTGTTGTGGGCTTGAGGAATGCCGATGCAAACACACTGCCTCATTCCGACTCGATCGACTCCGCGAAGGAGGCGAGTCCGGGAAATGTTCCTTCCCCCTCAAGTGAAGGCTCAGGGAAAGGGGTCACATCTGTTGCTGCTCCCTTGCAGAACGCTGACACGTCTCGTTCATCCATTCCACTGGATAAGGCAGAGCCAGAGGAGGTACTCATAGTGGAGGTTTATGAAACACAATCTAGACACATTGCTGATGACACAACTACAGAGGCAGTGTCCCAGGGGAACCGTGTTGACGTTGGTGTTACAGCAGCATTGAGCATGACGGAGGTGCAAGCAGCGCCCTCTATTGGAGATGTGATGCAGCAGTCACAGCACTTGGAAAAAAAACATTTGCCGGAGAAGTTTTTGGCTGTTGGTGATCATCCGTATGAAGATATTGTATTTAGTTCTCACACCAAGAAGAGGAAGAAAAAGAAAGCAATACATGCAGGTAAGAATCACGTCAAAACTTAATTGAAGGTGTTACACTTTTTTCATTCTGTTTATATGTGAGAATTACCCTTCAGATAATATTTCCATCAGTCATAGCAGTACCATCGATTCCACCAGCTGCTGTTTCGAAACTGGAGCAATTTTGTTCATTGTACTTTGCTTGTGTTTTTCATAAGAAACACTAAAAGCTGTTGGTCCCTTCTACCTGGAATCTATGCTAGGGGAAATAAATCAAAATGTGTAACCCGTTGTGTACTCACGGAGTGGTGGCCTTCATTTCTAACCCACTGATTCTTGCTCCCACGGCCGTAGCTGCTTCCCAAGCAGCGCTGAGCAGGCAATGTGTACTGCAATAACAGCTGACTCCCTACAGAGGTCTATAGCAGTATATGGATAGCAGTACCACAATAAGATAATACGCATTACATGTCTCTTGTTATATCACTCATGTGCTGGACTTATACATTCACTCTTGTACCTTGTAAAATATTAGTGTTTCAATGGCTTTCTTTGGAGGTTTTGTTGTATATCGTTAGTTGACAATCACAGATGGCTGTTGAAATTTACTTTATCTGTTGCAGTGAAGGAAAAAGATCTCACCAGTGTGTCATCTTTGGAAGATGCCACATCATCATGTGACAACGTCACATCATCACAGTCACATAATCACCTGTTGACACCACAAGATGGTAGCGTGCCATACATCTCAGCCAAAGAAGAGATTGATAGAGTTTCTCCATCCTCACAGCATAATGATCCAGCAACAGAACATGGTCAGTGTCATGAAGAAAGTGCACTAGCGACATTGTCTGGACACTTGAGTGAAACTTCTATCTCTGATGTTGACGCAGAACATGAATTGATTGCATCAGAGAAACTTTCCGTGCAGAGGACAGAGCCAGATGATTCTGGTTTTGCTACAGGAGAGATGTGGAGGCCAAAGACTGAGCCTAGTCCAGTGATTATGCCTGAGGTACAACTGCAGACACATTCCCCTGGTCTACAATTGGACAAGACGTGCGAGACAGAGTTGTCTAGAGGACATGCTACTCCACAGAACAGACCTGACATTCTGCATACCATAACAAACCTGGCTGCAGATGATATTTCCAGCAAACAGAGCTGTGAAGCAGTGTCTCATACTGTTGAACAATCTGCAGACCTACCCCAGATGTCTGGCGAGAAGAGTCAGGCAGATACTTTTAATTTTATGGCTGTACGTCAAATGGAACAGCTTGGAGATCAGGTTGTTGGTGTCAAGACACCAAGTGGTAAGGGTCAATCTGGAGACAACACAGTGGTCACTAAATCTAGTACTGACCCGTCACATCCCAACGTTGACCTAGCCACCAAAAGCTGGTTTACTATGAGTGCAGCCTTACCCACAGAAAGCACACAGCAACCAACAGTAATAAAACAATGTGACATCGCACCATTGACAAGTCCCAGTGATAAATCAGATATCAGTTATTCACATATAAATACCAGCATGTGCTCACCAGTGGAATCGCCAGATGATTTCTACTCAAAGTATCGCCACTTCGGCAGGATCACAACTGACAGTGAAGCTGGTGATTCCATTGAGCAAGTTCTGGAACACTCGGATAAAAACGATGATGGCAGTGCATACCATGGATCCGAAGTTGTGGTCGCCGACACGTGGTCTGAGTTCCTTATGTCTGATAAGTTCGAGGGTTTGCTCAGCATGGGCATGAGTGAACGTCATATCTGGTGTGTAGACAAACATGAGGCAGTGACGTACAGCAGAACTAACAAACAGCAACTCAACTGGCAGTCAGTTTCTGCACCTGCCCACCAGGTGGCGGTGTCGTCAGGTGGCGCCATCATGTGGAGACTTTACAAAGGTTCGGTCTATGTGGCGCTGTGTGTGACTCCCACCGTTCCTGTTGGGACAAAGTGGAATGAGGTCGTGAGAGAGGTGAAACACATCGCAGTTGATGATACTGTTGCATGGTAAGACATGACAGTTGCAAACTTCTGGAGAAACTCCAGTTAAACAACGGTTGGGGAGGTGAAAGAATGAGGTATTTTTTTGCATTAAATAAGTTCAGATATTATCACATTTACTAGGCCATCGTTTCATAATGTTCGGGAGGAAATCAGCTAACAAATTAGTCAGCTGTGCTTTGATACTTTCGTATTTGTTTCACCAATTCAGTTGTAATTCAGAGAAGTGCCTTGAACTGCCTTCCTTTCTTCCTACATCCTGCCGTAATGTACCAAGGTTCCAAGTTATCATTGTGAGATCTCGGTAAAATCGTGAGATTTTTAGTTGCATGTACCAAGCAATTTTTGATTGCAGCAAGGGTGAAACATTTGATATCAGCCTTTCTACTAAGTAAATTTCTCCTGCTACAATGTTCAGTTATTCCCCTGTGGTTGATCTCCCAGGTATGTGAAAGTGACAGGAGAACTCATGATGCAGAAAGGCCTCTGTCGAGAACGTCCATCGTTCCGTTCACTTCCTGTGCCCTGTGTGCATACGATCCACCAGGTGGCATGCTACAGTGGCATTGTTTGGGTGCTTACCAAGGAGCGCCACCTGCTGGTGAGGACTGGCATAGAGCCGGGTCGGGAAGAGGGTGCAGCATGGAAGGAAGTTGGCGGGTGAGTGGCTCGATTGATGCAGTCGTACAAGTATGGAGAGAATGTCGCTTTATTCAGCACTAGCTGAGTCACCCAATGTTGCACGGGACTAAAAAGCAACCACTGCAAGAACGTATGACCCCCTTGCACCCCCTTGCACCCCCTTGCACTACCCAGTCAAGTTTTGGTAGGACAGTGGCAGTGGCAATGACGACCTCATGCCCCAAAACTCATGTACAACTGCTGATTTCACGAAGTGTTCATATGTGGACGTTTGAGGTAGATCACGTGACTGGCAACAATTGTACAAAACACACATAACGTTGCTAACAATTGTACGTACTATTGTTCCGAGTTACATAATCTACGTCAAATGTCCACATAGGTATCTTCGTAATATCCCCACCCCTTGGGGCAATTTTTAATTTTTCTATAGGTCACATTTCATTATTTTAATTAGCCGATAAGCCGAATTTGTTATTGAAATGATTTGATAAAGTTTTTATAATCAATTTAAAACTGTTTTTGATATTTTTGGCTAATCATTATCATATTTTTAATGTAATTTGGATTAATTTCACTCGAGTCAAGGTAGGAGACAACCCCTCTTATGAATGAGTCAGTTTTCGACGAGTGCATAGATCTTGCATAAAAATTCATGTTAATGTAAAAGTGTCTACTTATATTGCCTTATATTTATTATTCGTATTATAATTGTAATATCAAAATAAGTATGCTTTATGGCACTTGTACTCATGCACTGGGCATCTATTATGTACATTACGGTAGTGAATAGCTGCTATAAACTAACCAAGAAACACATGAGGAGCAACATAATGCATTTCTGCTTTCAGTGACGTATCTTGTCCAGAGGCGGTCAGTTTTGACTTTGGACCTGAGAACTCTGTGTGGCTACTGGACACTGCTGGTCATCTCTGGTTCACAGTCGGGGTCACGCCGCAAACACCAGAGGGTGTCGGTGATTGGTGGCAGGTATGTATGTTCCAAGGGTTTGTATGTCCGTCTTTGTTTTGGCAGTGCTTGCCGACCTTTATGTTATGATTAACGTTATTGATGGGATGTTACTGAATAGACATTCAACAGTATAAATGTTTCAGTGTCTCTGTTTTTAGTAATGGTTGTTATATAAAATTATATCTGAAAATATGTATATGAAGGTCTTGTGAAATACATATTTTCAGATATACCTTTACACCACATTCATTACCAAAACATGCACACTGAAGGTCTTGGGAATTGTATGACACCATTGACAAAAATTACTTTTAAAAACTGGTGCATTCTTATCTAAAAATAACGTATATGCAGATTGTTCTACATATAATAATCTCAGCATTATTGTAGACTACAGCTTTTTGAAGGAGATTTCTAATCTAGAACAGTGGGTGTAGAACTAGATTTATTAAAAAGTTACAACAGGGATGCTAGAATGAATGCAGACAATTATTATACAAATTTTTTTATATGTGGTGTTTAAAGTTATGCCACCATCTGCATGCCGATTACAAGGTGTATTGGGAAATGTGGCCAGCATTTAAAAAAAATGAAGACGGGATAAGAACAATCCCTAAGGCATTCCTTAAAAAGGTTTCTTACTAGTAAAGCCAATAAAGATAATGCCACTGTCATCAGGTGTCACTGAGTCCATACGTCATGCACGACACGACATTGCTCGACGTGACCCATGACACACTGAGGTCGTTGACCAGCAAGTTGCTGGGTGGGTACGCCGAGAGCGAGATGACCGGTGTCCTGGCATGCAGACACAGTGGCGTCTGGCTGTGGTCTCCATCTAACGGCAAGAAGATCATCGCATGTCGGGGCATGCTTACAGGTAAACTATCGATGCATCGTAGTAGTCGATATGATGATGCAATGCTTTTGATAGTAAATTGAACTATCTATAGTTACCGTTGATAGTACACTGAACTATAGATAGTAACAATAGTTGGCAAAACAATTCAGAAGGGCTATTGTGTCACTGGAAACAAATAAACATGTTTTTTCAACTATATTTGAACATTTTTATTATTTATCAACCTAACATCTACAATCGTTGATTAGAGCAGCGTCATTCATGGATTCAGCCGTTCTATTCAACTACCTCCAAGTTTACGTGATACCGCCACCCATCACCTATGATTTGGGTCTGTTTTCCTGACTCTTCGTCACTCGATAGAACCAGAGCTAGTGTATACCAAGCTGCGTCACCCTACGAATTAACTTGGAGGAACAGCGGTTTATGTCGATTGCCCTCTCACCCAGAAATGTAACTAGAGGGTTGGTGCATGCTGAGTCGAGTTATCGGATGTGCTGATGAAAGTTGTAGCTGTCCCCTACTTGGTGGCGCTGAACGTCAATTTACAAAATGACGCAGGTCTGAGTGACCCAGCTCAGTATACACTAGCTCTGATAGAACATAATTGCTCTTGCCCATAATTAAGCAGAGTTCACTATGTTAAAACATCTACCAGATGGCACCATTGACAATGTCTATTTTTTATTCAGAGGTTTTTGGAGTTATAAACTGTCATAAGCATCATTAGTGTGTAGTAACTAGTAAGTGTTCTGGCCAGTAGACCCTTAGTTTATTAACCCCAACTTCAAAATGAATATTTATTTAAAAAGCTTGATAAACAGAAGCATGTCATTTTAATAAAATTTTGATTGTGATAGCTACGACATTGCAGAATGTGGAGGCAGTCACACAGATAAATACTAATTTATTTTTAATAATAATAATAACTTTAGTTATAAAGCACTGTATGTCTGGAATGCTGTTCAGAGGCGCATAAATACAAGCTTAATAAAATGTAACCAATATTAACAATACAACTCAACTTTTGTTTGTAAGGCGCCATATTTCTGGAATAAAAATTCTGTTCAGAGGCCCATAAATACAAGGTTAATCAAATGTAACCAATACAATAAAAACATGCTTACACAGTAAACATATTTGATAAAAAATATGTTTGTGTATATTATGCAAAAAATATGTTGGTTAATAAAAGTGTATAAAGCAAAACCACAATGAAATCAGATAATATTTTGTATTGAATACTTGCACTTTGTGTGCTACAAACCATCTATTGTGTTGATGAAGAGACTCTGTATTTTAGGTCACCAGTGGCGACTAGTCACCCCGAGTGGTCTCCCAGCATCTGTCAAGTGGGTGAAGCTTTCCCTCGGATGTGTATCGGGAGACAAAGAAGGTCAGTTGTCCCAGCCAACTAGGGTTGGGATGTGCCAGACTTGTAGCTTGCGATACAGGGGTATACAGAGGTATCGCAATACATGTCGCAATATATTACAGTTATTTTGTGGGGGGTTAAGATATAAGATGGTTTAATCTGTTGTGTTATATTGAATTTTAACATGTCTGACTGATATTTTTATTAAATAATAATTGTAGAAGTAATTTTTGTAACCGGAGTTGTAAATATGGAAAATACAAAGACTGTTTAATTACATGTATTGCATTAAGTAAATAACTAAATGCACAAAGACATCCTGTCCGGTATACATGAACTTCAAAATAATTACTCAATAAGCTCACTTTTTACAAGTTGGAAATGCAAGAATAAAGATTTATTTCATATACTGGTACATCGAAGGCATATTCCGATACATATCACACAGAAAAAATACTGCGATATATAATTTATAGCAGGCATGAATTACCCGTGTTCAGTACAAATTCTTTATACGTGTGTGTATACAGATTTGATTCAACATTGACAGAAAAGTCGTTAGGCGGATTTCCAGTGAAACCTAACAGACTTATTTTTAAGCAATACTAGATTGGAATTAGCTATTGTTGGCTGAGTAATCAGTGACATTTTTTATATTCATTTATATGGATTTATACAGAATTTCAAGTAAAAAATATGCAGGAGTGGGAGAGAGTGGAGAATGAGAGTGAGGGATGGGGGAGCGGAGAATGAGAGTGAGGGATGGGGGAGTGGAGAATGAGATTGAGGGATGGGGGAGCGGAGAATGAGAGTGAGGGATGGAGGGAGTGGAGAATGAGAGTGAGGGATGGGGGAGTGGAGAATGAGAGTGAGGGATGGGGGAGTGGAGAATGAGATTGAGGGATGGGGGAGTGGAGAATGAGATTGAGGGATGGGGGAGTGGAGAATGAGAGTGAGGGATGGAGGGAGTGGAGAATGAGATTGAGGGATGGGGGAGTGGAGAATGAGAGTGAGGGATGGGGGAGTGGAGAATGAGATTGAGGGATGGGGGGTGGAGAATGAGAGTGAGGGATGGAGGGAGTGGAGAATGAGATTGAGGGATGGGGGAGTGGAGAATGAGAGTGAGGGATGGAGGGAGTGGAGACGGGTGGTGGAGATGGCATTGAAACAGGACCAGTGACGAAGCACAAGGGAAGACAACAATTTACAACCAGTATCGGTGCCAGTCAACCCCGGACTTCAAGTATAAAGAGGAAAGCAACAACAACAACATCAACAACAACAACAACATCAACAGCAACAACATCAACAACAACAACAACAACAACATCAACATCAACAACAACAACATCAACATCAACAACAACAACATCAACAACAACAACAACATCAACAACAACAACAACAGTATTGTCCTGCTGGATCGTGCACCTATGTAAGGTAGATCTCACTTGCAGGTTACGTGTGGCTCCAGCTGCTAAACGGCGACATCTTCTGTCTCCTGCCTTCATCGAAGAAACTCATCGAAGTGGCGCCCCCTGTGTCAGGGCAGGCGTTCAGCTGCATCAGTGGCACAAGAGATGCATTGTGGGGACTACTGGCGAATGGGGGCGTCTACATCAGGGCTGCCATCGGAGGGCGCTGTGTGCAGGGTCGCAGTTGGGCGAAGCAGATCATGGTGCAACTAGGTTGGTCAACATGTTCTCATGAATAGAGCCTACCTGAATTAACCTGTGGCGCCTCTGGCGCTTAATATAACACTAAATGTAAATGTGAAATCACATGAGATTGTCTACGGAAGTACAACATGTAATTCGTACGAATCTTTTTTCATTCCCTTAGACAATCACATATCACAATCACATATCACAATCACATATCTAGGCCAATGTATGTTTTCAATCTCATTCAAAGTTATTGAAATGTCAGATCAGCTAATTTTTGCATTCTGATGCTGGCATTGTGATTTCTGTAAGCGTTATTATTGGTACGATGTATTCTTTGCTGAGACAGTAATTCTTTAGATATTTACAGTCTTGTTGTTGTCAAGGATATGTCACTGTTCCAACTGTCTAATTTAAAGTACAAAATTATGTGTAGTACTTCTGTAGATCCCATGATGCATTACGTCTATACATGCCCACCCACCGTCTAGCGTTCAAAAACATGCTATTCCAGATACTGACTATTGTTATTGTCTTAGGAAGACTAAATGTGTGGGATCTTAAAATGTGCTCCATCATCACTGGTATGTAATTGGTAATGAGAAATGATTTTCACACTAATATGCACAAAGGCCAACGGTTGCTCCTTTATAGTTCCTTGACCTATTTCTCAGGTTAGCGTTGATCTTGGACAGTCGTCAGTTAAATATCAAAATCCTATAACTTGGCTCCACAGAATATGCCTTGGTTTTAATCCCTGCAGATTAATAATTGCAATACCATTTCCTGTGAACCAATTCCAGTCCACTTATTTCAGCTGTAATGCCATCATTTGGTCCATATTCATCATGAATGATTAATAATTCCTTATTGGGTTAATAAGGCTGTTCATAATTAACATAATTTGGTTTTGCCCCTTGCCCGCTGAGTGGATAGAGCACTTTTGGGATCCTCTGTGCAGACATTCATGGAGAAATTGGCTTCAAACATAATGGATAACATTGTAGTATTGCAATGTGGAAAAGCATACTGTTTTACAGTTATGTCAGTGTGTCGAGGAATGAAAATAACTAAATAAAGTTACTTACTAATGTGTCGAGGAATGAAAAAATCCGGAACAAAGTTGCTTTTGTTGGAGATTCAGATTTAAAACTTTAATTGAAAGCATTTGAGATTCATGGATCAACCCCAAATCCTCGCCGACACAATTTCCCAGGAGGTTAATGCAAAATTTTCAGTGGCCTGTGACAGAAATCGTGATCTAGTACGTAGCATGTAGTGACACTACCAGCTGTCTCTGTCACCAGGTGATGCCCACCTGGTGAGTGTTTCCTGCGGCACACAGAATGTCCTTGTAGTTGACAACACGGGTCAGGTCTACCTGCGGATTGGTGTGAAGGCACCCGACAAACATCACCTTTGTCCAGCGTGGGTGCCAATAGATGGCACCACCAGTACGGCTGGGTCAAGGTTCACTAGCATCTACACCAGCCCAGCTGACTGGCTGGTGAGTGATCGGTTTATCCTTGATAGGTTATTTTGTGGTGGGTTATGATATTATATGCTAACATTATTAAATAATACAAATTGTTTCTTTAAACACATGTACTTCAGTATGGAATAGTTAGTAAGCTTTACTCTTATGCTAAACTAATTTTGTATCATTTGCTCCTTGGTTTGATTGCCTTTGATTGGTTATTGTTTATAAGTTAGTTTTATTTATTGTGATTGACGTATGTGACGGTATGTCTTTTGTTAGTTATTCTTGGTTGGATTGTAGTTGGTTCATTATCATGTTTTTGGGTTTGCCGGCTTTTAAAGGGAAACGAAAGTCATGGTGTTGGGCCTATGCACCTGTAAGAGTTACTAAGACATAACCATTTGCAACTACGATTAAGAATATCATGCCAGTGGTTTACTATGAAAACCTTGTTGAACACACAGCATCTTAATTTAATGGGCCGCAACATATCCATTCGCAACTACAATTAAGAATATCATGCCAGTGGTTTACTATAAAAACCTTGTTGAACACAATGCATCTTAATTTCATGGGCCGTGCCATACTGTCAGATAACTCTTTGTCATAGGTGAAATAGTCTAGCCAAATTCGCTCGCTAAATGAAAATATATTTGTATACACCTGTTCAAGAGAAGTTAATAACAATCATGTAATCACACTGTTTCAGATTTGGGTGCTAGACAGTAGGAACTGTGTGTATGTGCGTAAGGGCGTCACTGATGACCTGCCCATAGGCACACATTGGCTCTATGTGCCAGGTATGTGCTTTTGTTATTACCATCACTTTATTTTAAATAAAATGAAATGGAATGATTTACTCTTCCATTTTTATAACTTTGAATCAGCACGGTAAGATGGTGGACAGTTGTAATAGTTCTCGTACAAATACTGGTGTACAAATACTGGTTTAACTTTAAGTTACATTTTTTAACTTTAAGTTACTTACACGTACAAGTTGTTTGTTTTGCTTTTCCTGGGTAACTTGTTTCCCATATTTATAATATTTTCCTTTGTATCTGCCCCCTTCTTCTTTATAATTAATAACTGCATTTGGCAAATTATGCATATATATATATATATATATATATATATATATATATATATATACATATACATATACATATACATATACATATATATATACATATATATATATATATATATATGCATGTATGCATGGGTCTCTGTGTGCATGCATGTGTGCGAGCATGTTTTTGCATTAATACCTTTCTAAAGAGGTATGGTTTGGTTGACCTGCATTAAGTAGTATATAGCAGGGCAGTACTGACAGGCAGACAGAACAATATATGCATGATGGACAGGCATGATGGACAGGCATGCATGGTTTTTTCTAAATGCCGTCTACTCTGTTGTAGGCATCCAAGCGACCAGCCTGTGTATCAGTAATGAGTTTGTGTATGCCCTGACACCTGAAGGGAAGATATATGTACGCTATGCCATCAATCCTACAAACCCCGCTGGCAACTACTGGAAGGAAATCCCTGGACGCTTTTTCGCTTTCGCAGGTGTGCAAGGTTATTTCATTGACTTATGACAAATTCTGTGTGTGTTTGTTCTTTAATGGTAAAAAGTATGATCGTTTGTATAATAAAGTCATGTTATAAACTATGAACCACGATTTTTATACATACAATTTTACCATTATCTGCTTAATTTGGATGTTTTGACTAGAATATCATGTTTTCATTGTGTGCTTGAATGGCATGGTAGATATTCATAGACAGATGATAACAGTCAGATTATATTTTTAATGTTGTTCATTAAAACATTTTTTGAACAGTCAAGATGTTTGAATAGATATAATTTATACTAGTATAACATGATTTTGTAATAAAATTACCAAACTTTGTAGTTTTGGTTTAAAGTTTAAATCCTGCTGTGAAATTCAGTTCATTTGTGCTATATTGGAGACAGTGAATGGTCACACCGAACAAGTGTTGATAAATTCAGGAAAGTGACTATCTAACATAGCCAGTTATAGTATCTTACCTTACCTATCCCCATGACCCATAATACTGCAGTGCTCCTTCTTCAGTTCATTCTGTCTTTGGCCACCTCTTTGGCTACAGTTCAGTTCTTCCATGCCAGTTCTTGTTTTTTATTAGTTATATACATATAATTATTTTTAATATATCACTCCAATGTTAAATGTTTATTTATTTCAACCATGTAATGATACAATGTTTATTTATTTCAACTGTGTAATGATACAATGTTTCATGTATTATTCTATCCTGACAATTTGTTGGATTTATCTTGATTTGATGCTGCTAATATTGAGGTGATTCAGACCAGGACACATGCAAAGATTCAGACGAGTACACATACAATGATTCAGACTAGGACACATGCACTGATTCATACTGGGACACATGCAGTGATTCATATCAGGACACATGCAGTGATTCACAGGACACATGCAGTGATTCATACTAGGACACATGCAATGATTCACACTAGGACACATGTAATTATTCACACTAGGACACATGCAATTATTCATATCAGGACACATGCAGTGATTCACAGGACACATGCAGTGATTCATACTAGGACACATGCAATGATTCACACTAGGACACATGTAATTATTCACACTAGGACACATGCAATTATTCATATCAGGACACATGCAATGATTCACAGGACACATGCAGTGATTCATACTAGGACACATGCAATGATTCACACTAGGACACATGTAATTATTCACACTAGGACACATGCAATTATTCATATCAGGACACATGCAGTGATTCACACCAGGACACTTGCAATAATTCACACCAGGACACATGCAATGATTCACACCAGGACACATGCAGTGATTCACACTAGGACACATGCAGTGATTCACACCAGGACACATGCAATGACTTTCAAATGTAGAACAATAACACATGACATAACCTCTGTTACAGTGACGGCCAATGATGACTTGTGGGCACTTGATGAGAGTGGTCAACTATATCGCCGCACCATCCAGCACATCCAATGTGACCAGCATCAGTACACTCGGATCAAATCCACTGTCAGTGTGGACGAAGGCTGGGAACTCATTTAACGTGTTCACACGCATTTAGGATTGCGGTACTTTGTGCACTATCTGGCTTTAGTGGCAACAATCCTAGTACAATGACTTTAAATGTAAAAGGTCTGATTTTTTATTGTAAAATCATGCTATATAGTATAAACTATATCTAGTGTGCATCTTGACCACTCAAATATATTTTAATGAACCAAAAATATAATTTGACTGTTAGTGTGACCATTACCGGTATTGTATGTATATAGATGGATGAGTATAAACCTTGCCAATCAGCATCACATTTTGGTAGTTAAACTGATAGAATAGATTATACTTCGTAACATGATTTTACAATAAAATATGATCAGACTTTGAATCTTTGGCATTGGACAACACATAAATTAGTTCAAATTAGACCTACAGTGATGGCTCTGTTATGTTAAATTACTGGTACAGGTGTACTAGTATTTAATTGCAGTTAGTTGTCTGAAATCTGTGTTCTTTCAGATAAATAAATTACTAAAGAATCTGCATTTAAACAAGAACATGTAAGAATTCTGCCAACCTCCAAAAGCTGCCCTGAAAAATTGTATATCTGGCATTTACTGGGTCATGAAGTTCTAGTAAGTTATGGTTCAGGTAATTTTATGTCCCAAAAAGGCAGTCACAGCAATCTCAGTGGTTTAACATGTACTGTTCTACGTGCAGATGTTGCTTTAGTAACAGTGGTAAATCAAGGTTTCATGAATGTCTTTCTTTGGAATGTAAGGCTTTCAGTTGAGAAGATTGGGGTTCAAATGATTTTGCATCTGTGCAAAGCCTAGGTAATATATATATATATATATATATATATATATATATACAGTGCAGTGTATGTATATATTAATATATATATATATATATATATATATATATATATATATATATATATATATATATATATATATATATATATATATTTGTATCTGCTTGTCCTAAATGGTATAGAAAGTTTTGTGTAATTACTCCAAATGAAAAACGTCAGATTTAACTCTTCTAAAAATATCTGCGAAAAACACCAAATATTATCCAATCAAAACTTACTTTTTGGCCAACAGCTATATATTCCTGCACTTCCTGTTGTACACACAGTAGTAAAAAACAGATATATCTCTCATCAGTAGTTGGATTATTTTCTTGAAAACTTACATTATGTGCATTTCATACATCAACTAATCAGGCATAAGTTTTAGATAATAAAATGCAAACTCATTTTGCAATTGTGTGTTTTGACAGAAGCAAGGTTAATGTGTTATAGGTTCTGGTATGGTCTGTGTATTCATGTTGTACATCTACCTCAGTATTATCATGGTTCTTTCATGTCAGCATACCTCAGTATGTTGATAGTTATAATTTCACTTTTATTTTATTTTCATATGTGCTACAATGCAGCCTCTTGTCACATCACACAGTGTAGCAGACATAATTGGTTTTACCAGGCAATAGGGGACATTGCAACATTATTAAGGTTTGTTGGTATTTTGAAAATTGTTCCGATCATGTAACTGTTTGAGAAAGATTTCAAGAAAGGTTAATTAAGTGTAATACTCCCAAATATATAACTATTGGAGTTACCTTTATTTAGCCTATACACTGCAGATATGCGCAATATATATTAACTGTCATTATTCAGCAAAAGTATGTTGTTCACTATAATTACTCTACTTGCAGGGATTATCCTTCTGGCCTAAGAGAAATACTGTTTGTATGTATACATGTGCACAGTAAGTGTACGCTTTACCAAACTTACCACTTATGACTTTACGTTACATTTGTAAGCTTTATTCACCCAGCTGATGGAAATAAGGAAAATAACCATTAATGATAAACAGCAACCAGTTGTTAAATTAATATTACTCCTGTTGTTGTCTATATGATGTGTCACATAAAAATAAGCCTGGCAAATGGTTTTATTTTGATCTAGCATGAATTGTGTGCAAATTGTTACTTTTGCCACGTAGCTTCTTGTAGTGGATATATGTTGTGAATATGTCAAATATCTAATTATTACCTATAGTCTCACCTATGATTTATACAGATTAGGTGTGCAATTATCATGTAGTAAGTATTGTACTTGTACATTATTCTGGTCACAAATAAACTCTACTAATATGTCACATACTTGTCTTGTTGTATTTTCTAGGAGAGGTAACCATTAAGTGCTATGCCCCATTCCACACTCTAGACCTCTCATGACCATACATCCTACAGAGAGCATGTGTTAAACTCCCTCTTCAACTCACTCAGCCCAGCACAAACCAGGCAGGTTCAGTGATGTCCAAATGTGCAGTGCGTGAATAGCTTAAGTAATATGCACAGTCAATTTAATAAAAAGTGCATACTTTTGTTAAAGTTATCGATGTAATTGTTATATCAGGTAACCTGCGAAAGAGTGAATAACAAAAAAATTTATAGCCTTATGTTATAGTTACATTATATAATGGTGGAGCTGTTGTCGTTTTAACAAGTTTGACTAGATCTAGTAAAAATCATTTATTAGTTTGCGCGATGATTTTATCAAAACTAAATAAATTAGCAGTTGATTAAAAAACTGGATAAGCAAAAAATTAACTTGAAGAGGACCTTTAAATGTGTGTCCGGATCCCGATCCGCTACCAGCTGTCAACATGGCGGTCTCCGGCGAAGTGGCAGAAGTGGATCTAGGTTTTGTCGAAACCGTAGAGCAGTGGCGTTTATCAAGCACGTTTTTCCCAAGTAAAGTTGGAGGCAAACCAGCATGGCTAACTCTCAAACCTATTCCGGGCGTTGACAATCTAAAATGTGGCAAATGCAAAGAACCGTGTGCGTTTTTACTTCAAGTTTATGCGCCGATCTCAAACGAAGACACGTGTTTCCATCGGACTGTGTTTGTATTTATTTGTAAGAATCCAGCGTGTTGCACGAGAAACAGTAATTCAAATTTCGTAGTATTGCGATCCCAGTTACCGAAGCTGAACGAGTTCTACAGCGCCAATCCACCAGATGAAAACCGAGGGCCGCAAAACTTGACGGGTGCTAAGCGGTATCAGGACTTGTGTGTTGTTTGCGGATGCGCTGGGTCGAAGCAATGTGGTAAATGTCGGAAAACGTCTTACTGCAGTCGGGAGCATCAAAGATATGACTGGAAACAAAGACACAAAGCCGGTTGCGGTGAGCTGACATCCAGTGGCAATCCCATCAATGAATTCCCACCATCCACACACACACCAGTCACAACCCTCAACTATCCCAGCTCGCATGGATCAGATGTACAACAATACATTATACAACCCTCCTTCCCACGCGGGTCTCCCACGCACTACCATCTGGTTGAACGCCCTCCCCAGGAACACGTTGGTAGCTCCAACCTTGGAGGTCTTCAGGGGAGCCAGGAGCTCACAGATCTAAGCACATGCTTTTACTCACTATGTTCATACTTTACTCGCACTTTGTTGTATGTATACCTGCACCTTCACATCTGGTACAGCAGAAGTATATAATTATATACAGTATACACACACCCATTGCCCCGTTGTTGTTAAATCCTGACTCATGGATGGTACCAATTAATGAAGTAGAAGTATTAATGGCATTAATCAGGCCTGTATGTAGTCTGTGTAAGTCCATACCTGGTTAACCAGTAATACAGTGGCAAACAAGTACTAGCACAAATACAGAACCAGCTACTGCATTGAAGCTGAAAAGCTAAGGCTAAGCGCCATGTTATAATTCATACTTCTTCCTGTGCTGTGCATTATCCTACAAAGGAATATTTTGCAGTCGTATATTTAGTTAAATGGAAAAACAAATCAATATCAATGGCATTGTACAATTCTAAACACAAGCAAAGCAGCTGGTTTCTTCCGTAGGACTTTCTGTACATGCGCGGATTATTATGTTAATGTTGGTCCTGCCTCGTTAATTAGGAATATGAACGACCCACTGAGAGTGACATGCACCATATTGGCCTGATGTGCGAAACGGTACGAAACCCATACCTCCTGGTAACAAGACTAAGTGCTGAAACAAGTAATCATTGCATTATTCATCTCTAGTTTGTGACATCTTAAGAAAGTAATGGAGTGACATCATTTTATTTACAAGTAAAAATGGAGTAATACAAATAATCTAGCATTTTGTTTAGTTAATTTATTTATCTGTAAAGCTGTACAGGTTGTCATATTCTTAAGATTGATTTACCTGGTGATAATGATATGTTTGCAGGATCTTCTTCGGGAGATATTCCCCCCAGCTCATTTCTATTCCCGGAGTACGAGTTAGTCATGGAGCCAGAGGATTATTCGGAGTCTGCCCCAGCCGAGAAGACGGAGAAGGAGAGGATGAGGGAGTACGAGGAGTTCATGCACTCGAGGGAGGCTGACGGGGTGCTGACAGCAGGGTCAAAGGTGGATGGAGACCTGGAGAGGATGGCCCAGGGCAAGGAAGATAGACAGTTTGACAAGTTTAAGAAGAGGATTACTCATGAGCCAGAGCAGGTGCTGTGGAGTTGACGCATGCTGTTGTCTATGGTCCAGGTGGTGGACATTGACCATAGACCAGTCCAAGCAGAAACACTTGTTGTGTGGTGGTCAGTTAGAAGATGCTTCTTGCATTTAGCTCCTTTTGCCATAGTCATGGGTAAACATGAGGTGGTTGTAGACTTGTGGGAGGAATGAGGCATTGAATCACCCAGTGTCAGATTGTCTTAGTGTATCAAAAATTTCTGTCATTAGGTTGTCACTGGGGACAAGAAATTCCAGTGTCAGATTGTCCTTACAAGTGTGACAAGAAATTCTGGTGTCTGATTGCCCTTGTGTAAAAAGAAATTCAAGTGTCAGATTGTCCTTACAAATGTGACAAGAAATTCTGGTGTCAGATTATCCTTGTGTGATAAGAAATTCCAGTGTCAGATTGTCCTTGTGCAACAAGAAATTCCAATGTTGGATTGTCCTTGTGCAACAAGAAATTCCAATGTTGGATTGTCCTTGTACGACAAGAAATTCCTGTATTAGATTGTCTTTGTGCGACGAGAAATTATGGTGTCAGATTGTCCTTGAGTGAGAAAAAATAGTATCACAGACTTCCCAGTATAAAATTCCAATGTCAAATTATCTTGGTGTTACAATAAATTATGGTATCAGATTGTCCCAGTGTGACAATAAACGAGTGCCAAATTGTCCCAGAAATATGTAGGTTGCGAAATATGTGGAATATTAAGCTTTTTGACTGGGATTTGTTGGTATCGTTTGTTGTATTGATTTGAAACTTTTTAACAAGCAGTTTTGTTTGTCTGTTGCCAGGTTTTGCGGTACCAGAGAGGAGGCAAGGTGCTTTTGGTTTCTGAAGAGGGTTTGCCCGCATCTGGCGATGTACCACATTGTGAGTGTGGAGCTCCAAGAGTGTTCGAATTTCAGGTTTGTTCCTTTTGCTACTTTCTGAATTCATATGTAGTCAGTTCATTGTCGTCATTGATCAGTATTGGTTGTAACCATCATGGTCAGTATCAGTTTTATTTTATTATATGGGACATAATCTAGATGTGTTGTGCTTTATGGAGGGGCTGGTGCACGATAAAGACCACATTAAGTAGAGTTGCATAATTTTGTTGAGGTGTTATCTAGCTTGATCTTTAGTGAAATAGTAACAATGATGATTAGATATTAAGATATGAAATTATGTCCCTGAAGTTGTTGATTCAGGTCACAATTCAGGGTTGAAAAGACGAACTGTTGTATTCACACTGCAACAGCCTGAACCGGAGTAGTTCTCGTCGACTGATGCGGTTCTTTTGATTAATGACCTTAGAGTAGCAAGTGGGCGGGGCATTAATTAGGTCAAATGATGTTAACAGCTACCGCTAGGGCGCAGCATCATTTAATCCAAGATGGATGATCTTTGATCACCCGGTATTCCCGCTTTAGCGCCTTTATCTTGATACGGCAGTATCTAACCAGACTGCAAACTGGTACACTATTAAACAATTATAGCCCATACTGTCTCACTTGAGTCAAAATACTGAATTGGTAACAACTAGCACAAGCTCTAAGTGGACTTTAACTCAGGGCTTCTGACTTGAAAATATACTTCCTCTTGAAAACAAGTTTGTATGGCTTTACTCTGCATTCAGAAAAGGAATAGTTCAAATATACACAATGTCATAAAATATTTGACTATCAGGCTATCTAGTGACAATATAACTACACAAGTGTGCGCATATTGTGCTTTAGTATTAAAAAAGATAAAAACTTTGTTGATCTCAGTGCTTGTAAACAATTATTTGTTTTAAATTCATATAAATCAGTGATTAAAAAAATCGGAAATAAAAAATGTATAATTTTTTTGGAGTGATTTAAGTCAAACGATTTAAATCAATCAACCCTGGTCACAATACTTTTTTTTGAAGAGAAATTTGATAACTGCTTCGTCAAAATAAAAATATCAAAACACAGAAATCTTTTTGAGAATAGAATGTACAAAGACGTGCAACATTTGAGACGTATTAATTTATTATTTTGTACCAGGGTAAACAATCGGGGGTAACTGTGGGTAAGTTATCCAGGTGTAACTTATTGGGGGTCGGTGTGGCTAAACAACTTGGGATTTAAATTACCAGGGGCATGCAGGTGAGGGTTTGACTTAGCAACATGCATGTACAATTTTAAAATGTATGGCTGTTGATAATATATACAAACTCTTCACAAGTTCCTTCTATGATATTATGTTGACTTTCAACAAATACTAAGGTTTCAATGAAAGGGTTATACATCTAACCATTGTTACTTCTATTTGTCCTACTTACTTACTTACTTAGGCCCTTAACTCCTCCTGGAGCATAGGCCATCCACAACATTTCTCCAGCGCCTCCTGTCTTGGGCAATCCTCTCCAGTTGTTGCCAGCCCTTCCCTGTTTGCTTGATGTCTGCCTCGAGGTCACGCCTTCAGGTGCATGTTTTTTGGTCTCCCCCTCTTTCTCTTGCCTTGGGGGTTACATGTCAGGACCTGTCTGGTTATGTTTGTGCTTGGCTTTCTCAAGGTGTGGCCAAGTCATCCCCATCTCTTAAGGATCTCTCTCTATTTGGGCTTGGTGTGTTCTATCCCAAAGGTCTTTGTTGCTCACCCTGTCCATCCAGTGTATTCGGAGAATTCTTCTCAGGCAATGGTTGACAAGTGTCTGGATCCTTATCAGCGTGGTCTTGTTTATTCGCCATGTTTCCGCTCCGTACAGCAACACGAACTTTACATTTGTGTTAAACAAGCGTATTTTTGTGGTTTCTCCAATTACCTTTGACTTTCACACATTTCTCAACAGGTGGAAAGCTACCCTTGCTTTGCTGATCCTTTTCTTTACGTCAGCCTCTGTCCCTCCAAGCGTGTCCACTATGCTGCCAAGATATCTGAAATATTTAACCTGTTCCAGTGTCTCTCCCTCAAGCTTGATTGGTGTTTCGCAAGTAGCATTTGTTCTCAGGATCTTTGTTTTCCTTTTGTTGATTTTCAACCCAACCCGCGCTGAAATCAATGTCAGTTCTGTTGTTTTGTCCTGCATCTGCCTATGGCTGTGAGACAGGAGTGCAAGGTCATCCGCAAAGTCCAGGTCATCAAGTTGGGTCAGCATCGTCCACTGGATTCCATTTCGTTTCTCCTTGGTTGTTGTTTTCATGACCCAGTCTATGACTAGAATAAAGAGGAATGGTGACAGTAAGCATCCCTGTCTCACCCCTGTCCTAACCTCAAAGTTCTTTGTAAGTTGACCTTCATGAATGACTCTGCATGACATTCCCTCATAGGAGTTTTTGATCATGTTGACTAGTTTCTTGGGCACCCCATAGTGTCTTAGCACTTTCCAGAGTGTCTTCCTGCCCACACTGTCAAAGGCTTTTTCGTAATCAACAAAGTTGATATATAGGGATGAGTTCCATTCGATGGATTGGTCCACTATGATTCGAAGTGTTGCAATCTGGTCAGTACATGATCTGTCCTGCCTGAAGCCTGCTTGCTGTTCACGCAAAGTTTGGTCCACTTTGCTTTTCATTCTCTCTAGGATTATTCTGTTTAGAATCTTCCCAAGTACTGACAACAATGTGATTCCTCTGTAGTTATCACAGCGGCTCAGGTCTCCTTTCTTGGGGATCTTGATAATCTAACCTTCTTTCCATTCTGCTGGAATTTCTTCTTTTTCCCAGATCTCCTCAAAAAGACTGTGCAGCATTTCTACTGGAGTATTTACATCTGCCTTTAGTGCTTCTGCAGGGATACCATCAGGGCCTGCTACTTTCCCATTTTTCATATGTGCGATTGCCTTTTTTATCTCTTCTCTAATGGATTTATTACAGTCTATTGGGAGATCTGTCTCAGCTGGTTGGATGTCTGGTTGATTTTGCGGTGCTGGTCTGTTGAGCAGCTCTTCAAAATGCTCTGCCCATCTGTTAAGCTATTTGTCTGCCCCCATCAGGACGCACCCATTTTTATCGCCCATTGGCCGCTCTGATTTCTTAAACTTTCCATCTAACTTCCTTGTTGTATCGTAAAGTTGCTTCATGTTCCTGCTAGCTGCTGCCTTTTCTGCCTCTTGTGCAAGTCCCTCCACGAAGTTCCTTTTGGTATGTTTTGACAGTTTTCTTCACCTCTCTATTTGCTGCTGTGTGCTCTTTCTGAGCTGTTACCTTTGCCGCCCTTGTGCGGCTGCTGTTGACTGCTTCCTTCTTGTCTCTTCTGGTCTGTATTTTCCTCATTGTTTCTACTGAAATCCAGTCTTTCTGTTGGGGTTTCCTTCTGCCAATTATCTCTTTGCATGTGGTGTTTACTGCATCCTTGATGTGACTTGATTGGCTATTGATGTTGATCTGTTTGTCCTAGTAAGCAGGTAAATGTTTCAGATTCTGCCACAGCTGTTGACCCATCTGGACATCGACTGTCTGGGAGACAGCATTGACTGGGGAACACTGGCCGTGTATACGTGTGCTCACAGCTGCACCAATAAAGGACCATATCACACCGAGTTTCTGTGGAAACAAGATGTCTCTGCAGACAAAACAATTGACAGCTAAAAACTGAACTGCTTATTATGGATATCACTATAATATTTTCCCCTACAGATGTTTGCCAGTACATACAGGGTTGTTCAGATTTGCACCAGAACATTGGAGAATTGCATAATAAACCAAGTCGTATAATTTATGAAGTGTTCAGTATTTTTGTGGGATTATGAAATATAATTTCTGATACTTTGGAACCAACCACCTAAACTTGTGTCTAGACAGTTTCAATCACAAAATTAATACAACTAACAAAATGGTGCATGCGCACATTGGTATATACTTGTTTGTAATTTTTAATTCAGCTACTGTTTGTTTTCATTCACTTGCATTACTGCTATCAGAAAACAAAGGATGTTATATTGCAAATACCAAAAAGTAAAAGAATATTCAAGTGCCATGTTCTTTCATATTCTGGTTTATTGCAGTAAAACGAGTAAAATGATCCATACAAACATCACGCACAATACTTTGCACCGACATCCAATGCTAAAAGTTGCCATGTGCCGTTAGCAAGGCATGTTTGTCTCCAACAGGCCACCGTGAACAAATCTCTAAAATACATTTTTAACCACTGATGATAATAACCTTGCCATATTTACTAATGCTAAACTAAGTTCCATACATTGAATTTTAAATGTTACGATGACATTAAATATGACACAAATTAGACACTTGGTTATCTTTGGTGTATAAGTAAAAAATAATTATGCTTGCTTTGTTTCCTATTATTTAAAAGCGACCATCATCTGTTTTAGCCATTTTACACATTCTTTCATATGAACACTCTTTGATTCCAGTCTCCCCCTTATAAAATATCTGCTTGCACTAATTCTTTGTAACACTGACATATCTTTGTTTCCAATACAGTCTTGTAAAAGATAAATATGTAAATAATATTAAAATATATAATATATCACATAACTACTTACATTCAACTTTTGATTAATATGGGAACAAATGAAACTACATGAAATTAACCAATATCACATACCATGCCACTAAGCATTTGATACTGGCCTGTCACATAAAACGGTAATATCACTTTGTATTCCTGTTGCAAAACTTGCTACACCTATTGCTAACATATACAGAGTTCATAAACCCAGTGCCAAATTAACAGAGAGTCCAAAACTCGTCTTGAACTTAAAACTGCCTCCATTTCATTTAGCCCAGTGTGAAGAAGGTTCGTTGATTTTCATATCTGTAGTGTGTGAATAGTAATGTGCAGCTGCAACTTGTTGAATTCGTTGATTCATTAGATCAGGTAACCTATGAAAGTGTGAACAGCCCTTAAATATAATGGGAATAGCCCTTATGTATAATGGGAATAGCCCTTAAGTATAATGGGAATAGCCCTTAGGTATAATGGATGCAGATTACACGTAGTTACTTTTGGCCTGATTTTGCTAAACTTTGGTTTGGCAGAACCAAAATTAATTAACTAATTTGTCTGATGATTTCTTCAAGACTAGATAACACATTTGTACAAATGAGCTAGCATGTTGTAGTCGATACTAAATAGGTTCGGTTTTCTGCAAAATGAGACAAGCAAAAATCAAAGTGTAGAGGCAGCTTTAAGGTACTTCAAATGAAACTCATAAAATGTTTATTGCACTGGGGGTGGAGGAGGGTGCCAGTGACCAGTGCCACTTGAGCCCATGTAGGCTGACCATGCCTGCTGGTCATAGGGCAACACTTGACCACAAGTCTCCTGGTCACTGGTGCTGTTTCTCATCTCGCAAGTACACTTCAGTCGAATTCTGTGAACATTAGAAATGAATAACAATTGTCAATGACATTTTAGATACAGTAAAACTTGTTATAGTTGAAAAAATTGGAGGCAGGAAGGTGTGTCCATTACTATAGGAATTAATATGGTCTCAGGTTTGATGCTGTAAAACATTTAAGCATTGCTTAGACTTTGCAAAATGTGTTTGTTACTGACAATTGCTACAGTATGTTTTACGGTATATATAGACGGAGCATGTATTTTCAGAAATGGCCATTTCCACGTTGTTCCACTTCAGTGTTTCTCAGATCTTAACATATTAAACATAAGTGCTGATATGAAAGTTTCAGAGCAGTGTGGTATCGCAGCTTCAAAGGGTAATCAAATTCTTGGGTTGATTAGGAAAAATATAGCATACAAGGAAAATATTGATAGAAATATTTTTTTCTTGCACATAGATGAAATTTTTTTAACTCTCGATAAGCCAATGGCTTCTTGTCCACTTGCCATCAGGGCCTTTGTCTTGGACGGCAATCTTGTTAAATAATGTTAAATAACAACAAATAACCAAATAAATTATGTAACACCTAGGTAGCAAAGTAGTTTGATATATTCAAATGTCATGTCTTTTACAAGTTCTATGGTCTCACGACTTTGATAGTCATTAGACAAAACTCACATATGCTGTTACATTTGAAATTATGTTACAATTAAAGGATGATATCAAAACGTTGACAGTAGAGCACTACATGAAACTAATGGCATCAACCCTAGACCTCTTCCTAAGTGCCTCCTCCCATTGCATGAAACTTTGAATTACCATATTCAACCTAATAAGTGTAGAGTATGCTTAAAAAAATGTTGCCATGAAAAATGAAGGAATCTGTTCATATAAGCATGCACCAAAGTGTTTTGGTCAAGACAATAAGGTAACTGCTATTTAACACCAGATGGCGATACTTTTCAGTTGTTCCACACTAGTACAATTACAATAATTATGGATCCTGCTGATTAAAGAACGGGGTGTATGCTAATTAGGGCATGTACACTTAACAGGTCGAATACTGTACATTGTGGCAACACCTGAAGATGTCCTCATCCTTCCTGCTCTAACCAGCACATACTTTATTCAGCTGTCAACATACACTCAAGGACCCTTCTGAACTGAGATCAGAAAATTAACAATGTTTTGGGGAAAATTACATAAGCATATGATGCTACACTAAACAGCTGCCTTCGGTGTAGTGCCAGACATCAATGTTTTGAGATCATCCACAGGGTGTTCAAACATGTTTATCCATTTACTGTCAATGCTGGGCTTATTAACAACAAATAAATAAAATAAAATTGGATAAAGGTAGGGAATACCACTTGCCGGTAGACAACTGTCTGTCCCATCTGAACGTGATACGGGTCAGACTGTGACGGGTGAAGGTTTATGTTCACAGACCCCTTGCCTCGTCTCTCTAGGCATGTTCTGATCACCCTCTGGTGGTAGGCTTCCACGTCCAGCCCATCTGTGTTCAATCAATAGACAATATTCATAACACGTACAACACCTGTCGGTTTACAATAAATCCACAGTTTCGGGCCGTGCTAACGCACATGCCTGTGAATATTATGTATGCCACATCGTTGTGACATGTTTGTAATGTCACTGCAATATGATTGTGACATTGTTGTGATGCCCGAATCTGGTAGATTTTGAAATTGGTCATAAAAAATATTTTAAATTATATTTAATGATGTCATTATTTCCGAAAGGTGTCATTTGACTTAGGTAAGTGCATGCGTTGTGCAACAGACAATATTCAGTATATAATATGTACCTGTAGTCTTCATTAAATTTAGTGCTAATACACATGCATCACGAATATTGTATTCATTTCAGTAATTATATTTCAAATTCAACTGTAGACAAACAATACAGTAGTAATGCTGCCGATCGCCATTTGTGCGATAGGCGAAACGGTTTCCCATTTGCCTAAAGGAAAAAACTCATTCATTCCAACACTAACACGACTTCTCTGGGAAGCATTCACCCATACTACAATTACTGCACGATGACTATCCATTCACATATGCCCACCACTGTCTGTAAGTACTAGATAAGTATTTAGTTGTCCAGTTATATGCAAGACTGAATTGTAAGACCTTGGTGTACATTTTTATGCTGAGGATTCTTTACAAGTGACGAGGAGCACTAATAACATTATTCTATGCATGTTCAGTGAATCAAAAGGTTTTGTATTATTGAATGACAGCATGTGCATCTAGTAATCTTGTTATAATCCACTTTGAGTATACATGTATATTTGTGTGTTTCACTACTCCTAGACGCTGTGTATCTTGGGTGCCAAATCCCCCACGCTATTACCCTTTCTATGAACAATCGCATTACCCTTCGTAGTTACTACATACAACTGCCCACTATGCTGTGCAAACAATTACGGTCAATTGTTGCCAATCTCTAGTGTCTTCTCTTTGAAGTTACATCAAGGCAAGGCGTTGCTGGACGTTATTATAACTGCCAGTATTATGTAAAAATTTCGACATATGCCTGGCAGCACCAAGGCATGATAATGTTTTTTCAGTACTGATATTATGACAATTGCTTACAAACTACCAATTAGGTTATCCCATTTTTCCAAATATCTATAATCACGCTTGTACATTTACACACGCCAAGAGAAATACTATAGACATAGATGCAGTAAACATAACTATTGATAGAGACCTTGATAAATCATAGTTGAGTGGCATACCTAGGAAACTGGTAGCTCCAAAACAATTGTACATATAAGTGCTACTTTCAAAAAAGAAAAACAAATTGACTGACACAGTGCACAATCTACTGCCTTAATCAATTACTACCATGCAGGTTAACAATGAGATAGTGTCCAGACTTTTTGACCAGTGGCAGTAAAACAGAAGAAGTGAAAACGACAATTTAGAGTAGCACATTACAAATCATCCTGGCCGTTTTTATTAATTTTGAGTTGTACAGTTCTTAATAAATTTATCCAACCGTGAACTAACCTGTTGGGTCAAACCGAAAAGGTCGTGTTGCTAATATCTGGTCAATGCAAGGCTGGTCACTGGGTAGAATGACCACTGCATCACTAGGGTGGAAGCGGTAGGTGGCAAACACCACGTCAATGCTGTGGTGGTAGTCAGGGTGGGTCGGGGGTAAAGAGCTCGGGGCCAGTGTACCTGAAAAATTACATCAAAATGGCAAATCTATGCATTACTTACAGGTACAAGCCAAGTTGCCCGGCATTGCATGGGAGAAAAGGCAGCAACTGCAAGAACTTATGACTCCTTGCACTACCCAGTCAGGTTTTGTTGGGACATTACCAGTGGCAATGACCACTTCATGCTCCAAAAATGATGTACCACTGCCAGTTTCACTGAGCAGTCATACTGCACGAAGAACCTTATGTGGACGTTTGACATAGATCACATATCTCGGAACTTTACAAAACATGCATAGTGTACAATTGTATGTAGCTACAAAACTGTACTGTTATGAGTTACGTAATCAACGTCAAACGTCCACATAGATTCCTTTATAATATCCCCATCACGGGATAATTTCGGCATCCGTGTATAAATGCAATGCATCGTGGGATCGATTGTCGACAGAAGTACAAATAAGAGAGTAAAAAAGAATTAGTTTCAGCAAAGAATACAGCGTACAAACAATAACACTTACCAATATTAAACAGAAATAACAACGCTAACATCGAAACACAAAAATTGGCTAATCTGACATTTGAATAACTTCGATTGACCATGCATTGGCATACATTGCATCTCAAGATTCATGTGAATTGCGTGTTGTACTTCCGTCAAAAATTTCACGTGCTTTCACCTTGATGTTAAGTGTTATTTTATGCATATTTTATGGTTATTCCAGGTAGCCTGTATAGTTTTAACACATCTACCTGTCATGTGCTTATACCTGTAGAAAGACTCTTCTGCACTGTTCCAGCCCCTGATGTTCCTGCATCTCGTTTCTTCCTTTTTCCTCGTTTCCTTGTATCCCGTTCTCCTTGGACTCCTTCCCTTCTGTCCCCATTGAAGTTCCTTTTCTGCACACCATACCTCTCATCCAACACTGACTGGGGCCTGAAACCCTGCTGCCCAGTGGCAGGCTTGTTTCTTCCGTAATAATTCTGGCCACCAAAATTGCTCGAAAGACCCGCCAGCTGTGGGTAGGCCTCCTCCTCCAATCGTTGTTGACTTTGAGTGTTGCCACGGCGACTGAAATAATCTTGATTTCTGTCAGGTTGCTCGTACTTCCAATTAGGTTGGCGGTATTCGTGCTGTAGTTTCCTAGATGACTCCAATTGAGGTTCTTGCATTTTTGCTCTGGATTTCGCTGGCCAGTCACGGAACTGAGGCAAATGCTTTCTCCCCGTGACACCCGGGTGATTCCTGAAGAACTGTCGCCGGGCCTGCAGAAAAAATTGACTGTGCAGTAAATATATATGAAAGCACATGCGAACAGAATGGCATCTTCTTTCAAAACATCACTGACACATTTTTTGTATTTATCCACAATTATACTAGCAACATCTGTTAACTTATTCAGTGTAACCATTCTAATTTCACTTTTATTCAACTACAATTATTATTGTACAATTATTATGCCTTTCTCTGATAGTAGCATGATAATCACACAGTAAAAGTGGTGGAAAATGGTTGAAAAGAAGTCCTTTTGAATACTTGTGTCCCCATGGAATGTCTGTTCCTGCCTACGTATATAGTATGTAATAGCCAGTGTCACACACTGCAGTCCTAGATGTGTAATCATTATCAATCTAATAAATTCATATAGTTTTTAATAGATGCCATTATCATTTATAAGTTACAGAGCCATACCAGATTGATAAACAGTGAGATGCATTGGCCAGTGAAAACAGTGACTGAAATCAACACTACAGTTATTTCTAATTAATGTAAATAAAATCACCATCTATGTTTCTCACGCCCACACACACGCATGCTCACCCATACACATCCACATGGACCCACACACACCCCCACACATGCACCCCCCCACACATACACACGCACAAACACACCCACACCCACATGCAGCACAACATAGTATCAATTTACAATAGAAGATAACATGTAAAGACGTGTTATTTCAAAAGCCAAGTAAACGTATAATAGTTCCTGTACCGTGGCTGCTGACTGTTGCGTGGCAGCTGACTGTTGCGGGTCCTGCGTCTGGTGTGATGCCTCTGCTGCCCCCTGGAGGCCAGGGTGTGCCCGGAGGAAATTCTCACCCTCAGCCGCTGTGTCCACCCAGCCTGCTGTTTCCATGGTGATTCTCTCAGCTGCAAACAAAGCAACCCAGTTTTCTAAAAATTTCTCCCAGAATTAACACAAGTAATTTTTTTTAAATGGAAAAAAGAAACAACACAGTCAATATTATGAACAACAATTCTGTAAATAAGTGAGGTATCCAAATTTAAGATGATGATTATAAATGACAAGATTTTATGTGAAACAAACAGCATTTTAAATTTAACCATTCAAAAATCTGTCCAAGTGAGTCAAATCACCAGAATATTTTCTACTAACGTTCATAGTAAGATGAATGATGTTTTACTATTAATAATAGTGCTTTAAAGAACCCAAATGACGTAGTTTAAAACACAAAGTTCATACAAATAGTTCCCAACTTGGCCATTAGGTGTATATCTGTTGGAACAATCAACATTTAAATAGCGTTTACATATTTAGACCCTTTCCTTTTGGTTTTTAACATTACTAAACAATCCCTAAGAGCATTTAAAACCAAAATAAAAAAATTAAGTTACAGCATTTTGGTTTAAAAATCAATCTGTGTAGATCATCCTAATCCATCATCAAATATGGAGTGCCGATATACCACCAGACAGTATTTCTTAAAACAAATAGGTAAAGTTACATGTGAATTTGTTTATTTCTCGAGACGAACCTGAATCATATATTGGCACACCAGGGGGCATGAAATGTTGTCCATGAGCATACAACCGGTTGACAGCGGAAGAATCAAAACGTAATTGGCAGAGGTCTGCATGACTTTTGATGTGTTCATTGGTGCCTGAAAACATTCAACACACAAACCACGCAGAGTTTTAATCTTTCTAACCGTTATTTTATGTGCTGTTTATTATTTATAAAACAATAAGCAATCCATACGTGCTATCCATTTTAAACAAAGCAGAAAATGTCTGCAGTTATGTACCAAATGGTACTGCTTCATTGAAACGTTATTTCATAGAACGTGTGGCATTCAATGGTACTTTTACAACAGATATACAACACATTGCACATTATTTACACCACACAATTTTCATTTCAAGTGCATAGCAATATATTTTACATTCATATCAGTATCTGTATGTAACATTTTTATTTTTATTAGTGCTATTTACCCTCGAGGAAGCTGTAGGGTGTTCCCTCCCCCTCATGCCCCATACAGTCATCCATCCAGTGAAGGAAGACGTCGTTTCCCACTCCCGCTGTGCTGACGGTGAGAGGAGAGACTTGAGTTCCCGTTGTGCTGTGGATGTAAGGCTTAACCAGAGGCTTGCCACTTCTGCCATCCAGAACTGTAGTCTAAGACAGTTGAAATTAAAGTTACCTGGCGTTGTATATTACACTATAAGGAGAAAAGGCAGGCATTTTCCACAGATCTACATTATTATATCTTAACCATGACATCATATAGCAGATGCTGCAAATGGTTGGAGATGTTATCTTACTTTTTGAGAAATAATTTCACCTTTTTAATGAGGACTGAGAGACATAACAGGACATGCAGTTTCCAGTGGCTGGGTGCAGTTATCCGTTAGTGTATTCAAATGACAATTCTTTAAACAATTCCACCTTCACAAGACTAGAACTGAAAGCCTTGTGAATGAGAATACACAATATCCAGTGGCATATTTAGGAACTTGCAATGGGAGGCCAAAGAAAGGGCAAGCTTAGTCATCCATTAGTTTACCATGCTACTATGTAGCAGTGCAACCGAACAATTAGAAAATTGAAGCCAAAGGAGGCCATGGTCCAATGCCCCCTAAATACGCCACTGAGAATATCAGCCTTTGAAGCTCTCCTAAACACAGTTGGCATGTCTGCCCTTGTGAACAGTTAATGTTTTCTCAAATATCATTGATATCATATTTGTGATTTATGTGGGGGCAGGTTAAAACATCTCTAATACACTCTGGTAAAACAGCCTCCCCAGGATGACAGCAAATAGAATTGTAATTAAGACATTATGAATGACTGAGCGTGCTTATAGTTACTTCAGAGGTGGCAAAGAAAATAATACAATGATGTAATGCTACATAATGTTTCATAGGAATTAAAACCATAATTATGTGTATGATACTTTAGTTATTTCCGAAGATGGAAACACATGAAACCAGATCACCACTGGTCATAATGATCATCATCAAGACTAGAAAACAACTGACAACTTACTATAGCATGGTAGTATACAGGATACCCAGGTCCATATTGGTAGTGTATGAGGAAATCTGGGGTGTCATCGTCATTATAGAAACCTGGTGCAGGAGTCCTATAAGCAAGAACACTTCCATGACAATTTATGATTTGTAGTGCTGAATTATTATGATTTTTTTCCTGTTTTGCATTATTCGTATATTCTTGTGCAAATAACAAAAGGTTTTCATTTTATAAACTAAATTATATAAAAGCTTATAACAGTAACTAAATTTGACTATATCTACAAATGTCCAATATTGCAAAAATGTTTTATGATTAGGCTTGATATCAGACCGCATTGTTCCAGATATTTGATCAAAGGATAACATGCATTGTATTATTGCACTACGACACAGCACACCGTAAATGCTGCAAATTGTATTTTCATGACTGAACTCATAAATATATAGTATTGATTAATTTTAAATTAGTTACTAGTAGACAATTCACATTATATGTTGCATTAAACATGCATTGAAATTAATTATTGCCATATTATGACATGTTCATATGAATGAGCAATGCCACCTCAATAATGTTCATATTTATGTGCAATCAAACAATGTCTATATATTCTAAGCAGTTTTGTAAATAAGATATTAAAATAATCCAACTTTAGCTCCGCCATTACACACATGTATGTTTCTGACGATGGATACGAGAAGCTCCACAGCAGTTTGTAGGTGTCGCCATCTATGGCCACCACAGTGGAGTTGAACGATGCAAAGACAATGTCACACACTCCATCGCCCGTGATGTCCACCAAAGCTGGGGGTGTCATCACACCCTTGAAGGCATCAGTGTAGATTGTCCTCGCCTGTGTTACACAAACATCTGCATTGTTGCAACAGCTAGATCAAACAAATGCCTCTCACCTCGCGGGACAGTCCATGTTTACCTGTAACTTACAAACTTTCTTGAATTTGACAGTCTTGTGAATGTATGAGACACCTTTAATATGGTTTTGTGCATTTTGAACAAGGATCTTTTTGTATTACGAGGGAAGGCCCAAATTGCATGTGAATAACACATCATTAGTTCAAAATACATCAAAAAATTTACAGTTTTGCCATAAAAATTACTTATTACTTTCTGTTATCCAATTTTGGTGCCACCTTTTGTACAATGGTGCTGGATGATACCTATTCCAAACAGCACAGCATTTGAAAACAACTGTGTAGTTATTCCACCGATCAGAACATCTATCTATCTCTAAATTTATCTTATCACTGCTAATGAAGCTAATTTTTCAACAAAACATTTCAGATGATAAACCATACACTGCTTACCTTTTTGATGTCACCCTTATACAGATCACCAAGGGTGATATGCCAAAGAGCTCCACCATTTGTCTCTCCACCCGTCCCAAACAAAATCATTGCAGTTCCGTCTCGACGGATTGTCATCACAGGCGAGTAGTAACTCTCGCGACCATCAGGTGTCTGCACCCACTGCAGCACGTGACCAGTTCGTCCACTCAGCACCAGGAGGCGTCCGGCCAGTCGGTCAGATTGTCCTGAGATGCAACAAGATAAACTCTCCTAGTCTTACCATTACCATTAGACATTTTTGCAGTTTAGAAAGTCTGCTTGATGCATTTCAGCTTTGTCTGTTCATCTCACAGCTGAACAGCTTCTTTGAGCGAGTTATTTCAGCAGATTTCCAACAATTTCCATCAGTTTCTAGAGTCCCCTTGTATAGTCCTTTAACAGGCTTGAAATGTTGAATTTGGATTTTTGTAATGTTATTTCCATATATAGCTAATGTAGAATGATATTTCACACCATGGTATGCACAATATGACACATCCTAAATAAACTGTAATTTCTGCCTATGCATGTTTTAACATATATATTGGGCTAAGTACTTTTAAGAATATATCTTCAGTAATTTCATGGTACCTCATCTTAACACAAGTGAATAATCATTAGCTAAATATATTTGTATAAGAATTACTCTTCAATAATTCCATTGTACCTACTCTTAACACAAGTGAATTATAATTAGCTAAATACTTTTGTAATAATTATTCTTCAATAATTTCATTGTACCTACCGGTAATCTTTACACAAGTGAATTATCATTAGCTAAATATTTATATAAGAATTATGCTTCAATAATTTCATTGTGCTTCATCTTAACACAAGTTGATTATCATTGTACATTTGTCCAATGAATGGCCATTAGAAATAAACTACTGAAAAAGTGTGAAAATTTTAATAATTATAACTCCTCATATATATGATTTTGTTCTTCATGCACCAACACGAATAAGTATAGATAAATTGAAAATAAAAATAAACATCTTGTGAATAGTGTTATTCAAAATTGACAACAAACCTGGCTTTGCAAGTGGGTCCCCACCATGCATAATGACAATGTCTGCCACCCCATCTCCATCGAGGTCCATCACATAGAGTGCAGTGTAGATGTTCATGACATCGATTCTCGCTTCTTTGTTTTCTTTTTGGTCAAATGTCCAGAGTGTCGAACCCTCCTTCATATTCACTGCTTCCAATGTCTGAAGTCAAACACGTTGTGCATTGTATAATAAATCTGATACACAAACATGTCCTAATTGAAGAGCATCCCACAAAATTATATGACACATTTTTTTACCTGTGCTCAAACCCACATCATTAAAATCAAATATCTAATTTTAAGAAACACTCATGGTGGGATCAAATGTTATTCATATAACAAACATATCCAATTGCATGGGATTTATATTATAGTGTACTTTAAATCATCATTAATTACTATGCCACTTTAATGGCTATAATTACAAGTAAAATGTTATTATGATCATTATTACAAAGATGATTTAGTCCTAAAGCGAAATAAAACCTAAAATACAAAAGAATCATACGCTAAATATATTTGATTTGTCCACTACACATGTGAAGCACAATTTGCAGTTTAAGCATACCAAGAACATCTCAGAAACCTGCCTAAAGCACACCCTGTTATTTAGGCCTCAGCTTGTTGCAGTGACAACATAGCACAACTACTGTAACTCACGCCATGCCTTCCAGAAGTGAGGCATTCATTCAGCCCGTCAGTGTTCAGATCCTCATCACAATTGAGTGCAAATATCTCATTATCCATGTAATGTCGCCAGATCTCCTCTCCACTTCTGCCATTCAAAGCCAGAACTCCACCTTGGCACAGTTGTGTGCCATTGAAGTACACGTCACACAGGTTCTCAGTCCCACTGTAGCCGTTGGCACCTGGGACAAAAATGTACTTTACAAAACACACATTGGAGTTTATCTTGTAACAAGATGATGAAGTGCCAATTTTTTAAGTTATTTTAACTTTTATTTATAGATAATATGTTGGGTATGCTTTAAACTTTGGAAGCTTAATTATTTTTAGTCTACCCATACAATAATATTATTAATATCTTGTCATTTATTGCATGAATAATTACAAGAAAATCATTCTTCAATATATATTTCTGCAAATTAGCTGTTTTCTTGTGGTTTTGTGCAAAATTCTGCATTTTACTTACAATTACAGAAATGTTGATAAGAGACTTATTATATTAGGGCAGCAGTATATTGTTTTTTCTATGCGAGAAACTGTCACTAATATATATTATCACGTGTATTCATTCAACCTTTTCCAGACAGTTAATCTGTGGAGAAATAACCTACCTGTTGCAAAACCCAATATAACATCAAGGACTTTGTCATTGTTGACATCCATCATACGTATAGCAGATTCAGTTGTCAACTTCGGCAGTTTCATGATCCAAACATCTTCGGTATCAATGTGGGAGCAACCAGTGACTGCAGAAATGTTCTGAATGGTGAAGGCGTAATGCAATATTCACATCAACAAACAATCAAAGTAAATTACACTTTTTAATATTTTAAATAATAAATATTATTCATTTTGTGATTATATTTTACACAGTAGCATCTAAAAATATGATTTATATAACACTACACCAGCTACTGAGTTACCCAAGTGTAGCTGTTTTGAAAAACATTAAGGGTTTCCTATTCAAGCCTAGTTTATTTACACGAAATCTCCATGATTGGGGTGAGTTGAGTCACTTGGTATTAAGTACGTGGGTTAGACAGTTACATATAATATATAACATATAACAGTGCAGCCAATAATAAGACAGTGATGTACCGTCCAGAATATCGAACATAATTAATAGGGCCACTTGATGAAGTGTACATACTACCTCTAGTACTACATACCTGTGACTGAAACAGATGTTTCTTGTGGCTGTGGACATAGGCAATGAGCCAAGCAGCTGCTACGACCATGCTAACAGACAGACCAATGCATGCTGCACAGCGCAGAACTTTTCCTGCTCTTCCAGAGGGTCGAACTGTTTTTACTTTTGTGCGTTGTCTTGGATACATCAAAGGTTTAGACAAACCATCTTCTGGATCCTCTGGGGCAAACACGTCATCATCTTCATCATCGTTTTCGGGTGATTCGCTGTAATATAATTTTACCGCCTCGTTCTTGCGCAGTGCTGGTTTGATAACATCATGGTTTCTACTCCACAAGTCTGCCTCACCACTATGTATGAGTGTTTTGACCTTGTGGTTGTCATTGTTGTTGGCTGAACGGAATTTGACATCATCAAACATTCTTGTAGTCGCTTCCATCACACAAAGGTCATATCGAGGTCTGCTGCGCCTGTGGAAAATGCAAAAACCGGAAATCTTGCTAGTAAGCACACTATATTATTTACTGGCCTTAGTGGTGGATACAAATTGAATGTCGGATATACATATAATTATTCTCCATGCCCACATGTTGAATGTTTCTTCATCACTGATGACTTTTCATTAGCTCATATTATTTGACTTGTTATGTTTGTTTATGAAATGCAGGTGATATTGTGTGGCTTATGCAGCTAACCCGCGCGCACACACAACCCCAAATTCTGTAAATAAATCTGCTGATTACTTTCTCCAAATGTAGGCAACCATTACCTGGTGTAGCACAAATGAAATTAATCATCCTACGTTTTACCTACAACTGCGACACTTTCTAATATTTCACGAAGTGCTGCATTTAACATGTACAACGGACCGACTAAGTATCTATACAAATATAGACTTAGATTAGTTTCACAAACTAGTTACTCGAACGCCGTCCATCACGTTTCGTTGCAAGTTGGCGCTCGTGTGGCGTCAGCGCCTCTAGCGGATAAACACACTAATTTAAATGCGTGCGCGTTATGGTCATGCAAGACGTCGAAACATCGGTCTGTATCACAAAATACACCAACATTACGAAAAATTGACGGAGTGTATTAGTTTACTGGGAACTTACTTGATTGCTGTGATTCTTGCAGTGAATGGATAATGTCGAATAAGCATGCGCACCAACAAAATCCAACGTCAACATCCAGCAAACCTGTCGCCATCCCAACCGAAAAATCGTAATCACTCAGCATAAGCAGATGATAATCAGGAACTGCCCAGGCGTATTTACTCGACAAAGCGGCATGCCGCCAAAATCAATAACCACGCGAGCAATGGGCTATGCCGACTTATGCGAAAGTACGCATTCGTGTATAGGAGAAGGCATGTTGGTTGAGCCACTGGGTTAGTTGAACCACCCATGTTTCACAGGAAAGTACAGCGGCAGCGTCAGTTACATGGTACCACCCAGTCCCAGTGCAGTGCCAGTGGTTGAACATGTCATTAGAACACGAAGACAAATGTTCTTTTACTTCAATATACATAATGGAATTCATCTTTTCGAGCAAATTGGGGCAGTTAGGCACACTGCCATTGGTTGCGATGGGCCTATCAGTCAATATTAATTAAGCCTATTATTTTATTACTGAATGCGTGTTGATTTGTCAGTTACATGTTGTACCCATTGTGAAGATATGTTGGCCGAGATGTTATAAACCTTTAATAGCAAGCCTACGTAAATTATACAAATATTTAGCAGTTACCCATAGTGACTCAACTTACCGGCGCTACACTATAGTTCAATTTACCCCACACCAAGTGTTAGTGAGCCAGTTTTCTAACCATCTTTGAATTAGCTATGTATAATTAACTAACAGATCAATTACCGTGGTCTAAGATAATCAACTAATAATCATAATTTATGCGAGTAAAACAATTTTGACATATGACTATGATTGTACGTGTAATAAATAAAAAAATAATGAAATATGGCTCAACTAACACTGCCTTTCCCCAATGCCTTATTTCCCACAGTGCAACGTGGAGCGAGTGACGTATTCTAAAACAGCGGAGACATCGTTGTCGTTGAAGTTGAGAGAGATAACAGTTTTTGTTGCTATTCTTTTCCACATAACTCTGTCGCTGCCTCCACTCTCCAGTTTCCATATTCTGTCTGTCTTACAATCCATTCAACGAAGTCTGCCTATCTTAAATCAGCGGCGTCCGAAGCTGCATGTTGAATATGGGGGGGGGGGCGAAATTGGTTTCTGCGAGGATAATTATATTGGAGAGCCAACGTAGGCTTACATAATTATTTCGCAAACCACGAAGGTATATTTTCTAGTTTTTTTTATGTGCAGGTGTGTATATATTTTTTACCCAAATGTGGCACAATTTGTGGTTCACGGGTTTCCGTTTAGACCTTCTTTTTGTGTAACCAGAACCTCAGGCGGTTGGCGTTTCCTTGCAATCTCTCTAGCCACTTCCTTCGAGTCCACCATCTATTCAGTGCTTGACGTCTATCTAGCCCATTTTCGTCTACTTTTTTGTTTTTCCTTGTAGTTCTCCCTCTAAGCTGGTATTCATAACACCTTGTTCAATCCGTTATAACAGGCATTGACCCCATTAATACAGCATGTTAGGATATGGTAGGGAAAGGAGCCCCCTTAAGGGGAAATCGTATGCGGGAAAGAACCCTTTCGGTAAATATCATGATCTTGTTTATTATCTTTTGTACGTGGTGAAATTGTTGACGCGCCTAGTCTCTCAACAAGTCGTAGCAGTTTTAGCGGAATGGTGGGGTAAGAAGCCCATTCACGGGGCACGAAACCCCCATCTGGGCGCTGGCAATATCATAATTCCTTTATTTTAATGTTTTCATATATTGCCCACAACCGATACATTTATAACACTACTATAACCGCATTAGTATGTTGTATGCATTAACTTCTTTGGTATCAAACCAATGTCAACGTGAAACTCGTCCGACATCGTTTGATTCCAGGCCCAACTACTACTATTCCTTTTATTCACTGCGTTCTGTCGTACATAGCTTCCACAATCCTAACTTCTGCTTCTGGCGCTCCCGTCGTCTTCGCGTCGTGACCACTTCTCTCGGAACCGTATCGTAAACTGTCCAAAGCCCACAAACCCCTTGTCATATTCCCGTGTATCTCCAATCTATTTTCTTCCAAAGCTCTGTCTTAACGCAAACATCCCATCCATCGTCCTCCTCCCCTTTCCGAAACCCTGTCTGTGTAAAAAAAAAATGATATAACATACACAAACGATATGTGCCAAACATTCCTTTTAATATTATTACAGCACTCCATTTTGCGAGAACTATAGTTCATTTAGGCACACAATAAGCAATGTAAATAAAAATATTAACAGAAATCAAAATGCAGCACGAGTATATACCTATATATGTTATTTGGCACAAGTATATACCTATATATGTTATTTGACACAAGTATATATATATATATATATATATATATATATATATATATATATATATATATATATATCGATTATTTTTATTCTACAACAACCACAATATGTATTTTACGCACACACAAAACATCTCAACATCAATACGATGGGGCGACCACGTGGAATTAGCTGCGACCAACACTTCGCTGCATGTTACAGAAACGCGTGTAGCAGCGACATGTCTGCGCAAACTCAACACGATGGTATCACACGACGTCTATGAGTAACACAAAAATCGATGTCACGACACCGCAACGGTTAAATCCAGCATCTGAACTTGAAGAAGGCTTGCAGTTCGGGGTCATCCACGTCCTTGTGATTTATGCCCGCATATACTCGCTTCAGTATTTTCGACTTGCCTTTGCCGTCTAGTATATTGACATATTTTTCGATGACGCCTGCAACGTAGGGAAGAATGTATGAAATATATATTTACCACGCCGTAGAGTGATAAAGAAATTAAGCATGGTTTGATAAATGTTGAATGCCCCTTGTCACCATAAGGCAAGATCCACTTTATGAAAAAAGAAAATGTATTAATTCGTCTAAAATATACAAGCATATGGAGTCAAAAATGTGTATAAAAGTTTATTTCATTAGATATATCAGCAATGAATTTTAAATGAATTTTCATGAGATAACGTACAGCCTAATTATTCATAACATTTGTTGTTTCAATTTGACGTAGTTGAAACGCTGTTGTTGCTAATTTGCTGTTGTGTTGGTAGTTCTCTGGTGACTCACATCGCTTTGTCAAAGGCGATGAAATTACCAAAACAGGTAGCACGCCAAACATTAAACGAATCTTCGACATTATAGACCCATGCGTACATTTAACGATTTAAATAGCGTGCATTGTTGATGAATTTACATGGGCATATGTAAATGTATTGTTATATTTAGTGGTGCTACTTAGCTTGGTTATTTGATCCCAGGTCATAACATTAACTGTGATCAACCAGAAACGTATCTGACATCGCTGTCGTGTGACTGAACCGAATTAGTGGGAAGCAGTTTCATTTGTACGGCTAGTTATAACAAAATGAACTCTTGTAGCATTATGATGCACAGGCCACATCGTAACTGCTTCACCATGTAGCCAATGAAAGAAGAGAGAAACGTAGAGGTGCCCTACCGAGTCCCATTACTCTTCCCATGCCGATGAGGTTGCTCTCCAAGCGAGGGTCGTCAAACTTCTCGCACTTCATCAGCAGGAGAACGATCTCGCCGAATATGTAGGCGTCGTCAAACGTTGGGTTGTCAGACGTTGGGAACTTGCTGTAGATGTCGACGGCCACCATAGGATCGGTCTGCGTCAGCATGTTGGCATTCTCGATGTACGCGTCGTGAATCTGCAACATGGCGCACGTCAAGATTTGACAAGAGCAGGATTTGCATCTAAAGCAACAATCTCCAGATGGCTACAAACCAGAAATCGTTGGATTATCGAGAATCTGCAATTGTTCATATATGTGTGTCCTGCTCCGTCAGTTTTGTTACACCATCTGAAATAACTATGCATAACATATTCAACAATTATCAAACATTGACCTCTCTTTGAGAATGAGTAACGTAAAGTGCCGTAATTTCGTCAGTGTCCTAATATCGTCATCGAAGTTTAAATGATCCCCTGCCGCGTCCCACGTGATCAGATGAATCAATGGATGGCGCCGAATAGTTCGGGTGAGTTTGCTCTGTTACATTTTTAAAGAGAACAGCTGTAGAAACCTGTATTTGTATGTAAAATATGTCGCAAAAGGTGGTACCCCTATTCGCTGTTGCGTTTTTCCATAATGCAGCCTTAACACCAGTGTACTTGCAGAGCGAATGTTGCTGCCGTCACGCTAAAGTTAATGTCGTATTCACTATGGCTCTCTTGTCTTAACGTTCTGCCATTCATCAATACAAATGTTAATACGGGATCATGCATTATGCAATGCTGGTATTTGTTTTATTTCTATGACGATATTAGGTCCCCCAAAAACGTGCTTCTGACGGATTAATGTCACCCCTTCTGTCAAAGTGCCCTATCTTCGTCACCAAATCTTGGGGGCGTCTTATTTTCGTCAAAATTACCTTCCTTGTATTTCAGACATCAATGCAGAGAACAAATTACTCTACTGGTATACTATATTACCACCATGAATAGAAGATCATGGAACGAGGCTGACATGTTAAACGCCCATTAAGCCGTCAACATGAACAATGTATCTATATCAGCAGCAGCTAAGGAGTATGGGGTTCCTCGGATGACTTTGAGTGACAGAGGGAAAGTTCCCATGGATGCGAAAATGGGATGACCTCCAGTGCTAGGGGATGACCACGAAGCCGCTCTATTACGATACATCCATTACATGGCAGAACACCGGTACCCCATCACAAGGACCCAAGTAATTGGACTTGCGTGGGCCATTGCCCTGCGACAGGGAAATGAATGCTTCAACAGGAGTACTGGGCCATCCCTAAAGTGGTGGCGTGGTTTTAGGGATAGACACCCTGAGCTTTCCCTTCGAAAGCCAGAGTTAGTCGACCATGGGCAAATGCCACACCAGATATCATCGGAAACTACTTTGATGTTCTGCATGCCACTCTGGAAGAGAACGGTTTGATGGAGAAACCCCATCAAATATATATAACTGTGATGAAGCTGCGATATTCCTTAACCGCACTACAGAGAAGGTACTTGTGCCAATCAAGAGCAAGCACTGCAATGTATTGGCACAAGGTACAAACCAGCACATAACCGTCTTGCGCTGCATCAACGCAGGTGGTGGACATGTTCCTCCACTCTTGATATTTTAGCAAAGGGATGCCAGCAAGAAGTACTTACAAGAAAGATGGACCACCGAACGCTACCTACAGTTCAATTGAGAGTGGAATTGTTGATCGGGAAATCTATGCTGAGTGGTTTCAGAAGAATTTTCTAACTCATGCATCAAAAGAGAGACCACTCCTGCTATTGCAGGATGGAGCAGCATCTCGCATCTCGCCAACCCTCATTGACCTGGCTATTGTAAATGACTTCATTCTCCTTTACTTTCCGCCCAAACTTACTCACATTCTACAACCCTGTGATGTTGCGATATATCGCACAATGAAAGCTGAGTTAAGCAAAGTCATGCATCAGGTCAAAATGCTTAGAGGGGACTGCTGGATAAGCAAACACAACTTTCCAGCAATCTTTAAGACATTCACAGCAGGCACAATCACTGAATCGTTTCGGAAATGTGGGATCTTTCCACTGAACAGAGATGCAATCAGCAAGGAACTGATTCAGAATCCAGACAAGCAAGATGCTAAGCTTGAGATAACCAATGTAGCATCAGTTCCAGTGTCAACCCAACCAGAATGCGTAGAAGATGTAGACGATGGACACACAAAAAATCAAGTACAAGAGGAACCAAATGGTAACAATAAATGTGATGTCACCGGGGTGGATATCACTACCATTTCAGAGGGTGTTGATGAAGGTATTATGAACCCGAACTTGGAAAACCCAGAATGTGTGATCAACCTGGCGTCGCTCTTGTCGCTGAACGTTCCTAGTGACGCTGAAGTAGTTGTCACTGCTGCGGATATGACAATATGTCCACCATAACTGGCTCTTGATGTGATAGAGCAATCACTGACGCCACGAAAACGCAATGCCTATGCAAAAAAAGTATGCAAAAATCACAGATGAACAAAGGGATGCAGTTTACATGAAGTATATTAAAGAAGAAAGTCGAAGAGGTCAAGGAACCCAACCAGCCAGCGCCGTCAGAACCACGCCTACAAGAAAACCCGTTAGTTACAGCAGGCATTATTCCACCAAGTCTTTCAGAAGTTTTGATGCCGCCTGCAAATCCAGAAAAGCACGTGATGCGCATTAGTAACCACCAGAGCTAGAGTACTGACATCTGAAGACATTGCAAGGGAAATACGAGAACACGAGAAAGCTAAACAAAATTCAGAAGAAGCCAAGCAGAAGAGAAAGGAAGAACGAGCAAAGAAGAGGTTGTTTAATGAGATACAGAAAGTGTCCAAAGAAGAGGAGAGAATTAAGAGGCAGAAATATGCTAAGAAAAACGGCAAGAGATCCTGAAAGTAAAAGCAATACAAGAGAAGAACAGGCAAGCCAAGAAGCGCATTAAGCATTTCCAGGCATGGCAACAATTGCTAATGAAATGCAAAAACTTTGTTGCCTTCGTTCAATGCAGCAGAGAGGCACTATCGGAAGTAAGCACCAAAGAGCCTGTCATTTTTCTACCAACATGTGATGTAGCTGATGATGTGTCCTCAGACCTTCTGTGTGACATGGTCGAATATTCTGAACTGAGACCCATGCAGAAATCTGCATATGGTGACTGTCTTCCTACCACGACAAGCTACTATATGCACGGGAATGCAGATCACCAAGTTGAAGCCAGAGTAAGAATTGCTACGGAACTTACTGTTCACGAGGACCTGTATTTAGATGACAATTCCTTGCAAAAGGCATCAGCGACTGCACTTCAAGGAGTACGACATATGCCATGTTCTCTGATTTGTATCAGCCCGGCACAAACCTATCTTCCACAGAGATACGTAGGTTGTTTCAAGAAGAAACAATGTGCGTTGTCAAACGAGGAGAATACATGGGCATTTGGCAAATCCATGCCATATCATCCATACTTGGAGCAAGAGTGAAATCAGTATAACCAGGAATGGGTAATGTAACACGTGATCTCCACCGTCTCGTCGTGCCTAGAAACATGCGGGTTGAGAACATTCTGCACATCACGTGGACTAGTGTGTCCAGTAGTGCACGGTCTAGCTGGTGGCAGCCAAACCATTTTGTTCCTCTCCTCCTTACTGACCTACAAACAGTCACGCCAGTCGTGATTGAGGGAGAGCAGAGTGTAGCAGAACAAGAACAACTAGACGAAGAACAGGAGGAAGAACAGGGTGCAACAGAGGGAGAGCGGATGGACGGTGAACTAGATGAAGAATAGAGAGCAACAGAGGGAGAGCAGTGTGCAACAGAGGGAGAGTGGATGGGTGGTGAACTGGAGGAAGAGCAGGGTGCAACACAGGGAGAGCGGATGGACGGTGAACTGGGGGAAGAGCAGGGTGCAACACAGGGAGAGCGGATGGAGGTGAACTGGAGGAAGAGCAGGGTGCAACACAGGGAGAGCGGATGAAGGTGAACTGGAGGAAGAGCATACTGCAGGGAATGTTATATGTGTGGTTTGCGTGTATCCAATCATAAAAGCATTTGCATCTTTTCCCCACATACCATGCGCATTGGGAGGAACCATTTAGTTCACTAGTTCATAAAATAACTAACCTTATACATATAATTGTGCTGATTTGCAATACATAGAAGCTTTTCAATATCCTGTGTCACATCATCACACATGAATGGTTTGACTTGAAAATCATTGGTGGCGACTTAATAATATCATACGTTGCAGCCTATGTGTTATCAGTAGGGTTTGGAACTGACGGTGGAATTGTTTAGTAACGTTATATTATTTAATAGTTATAGTTACTAACTAACTTTAGAAATGTCATAATTACTGGTGACGAACATAATGCGTCTCTGTAAATAGTGCAGACGGACATAAGACACCTTGCCGAAATACAGACACCCACACAGACGGAAATAGGCTACCGGGTTCCTTATTCCGTCATTTGCACCCTCTCGCCTTTAAGTCGCTCTGTATAATTTACCTTTAACATACATGTGCTTATAGTGTGCTTCGATTGTTCCCACGACGTCACTCTTTACAATGCTACCGATCATTGTTTAGCTGCGCTATCTGCTGGTTAAATGCATCTAAACGAAATCGGGGAAGCACAAAACCTGACGATATTAGGGCACTTTACGTTACTTCCTTGTATCCAATCTACACATTTTCCTTTATTAGAGGTACTTCACACCCTGTTATTTGAGTCTTATGAGATTCGGTTTCGAAAAGATTGATGATAATGGGTAAACCCTTCAGTCCTCTCTTAATGGAAAGCCAAAACCGCCCTCTAATCCTGACATTTGCTAAATTGCTCTGACCTCGTAGGTTAGGAAACTGAAAGAGCCCTGGGAACCCTGGATTGGCACAGCCCCAAAAGCAAACTTGATAAGAAAACTTCAGATGTCACTGTCCAGCGGTTGAGACGGTGGGTGGTTTAACAAGTTGACCAGGGGGAAGTACACACAGTACAAAATTGCATTGGTGGCCATGTTAATGTTTTGTCTGATTATAAAAAAAATTGACCACTAAAAATTCTGAAACTGCCATCATCTCATTGATATGCTGACCATGTTTTTCGTATAAAACAAACAGCCATGTATTCATGCACCCCCGTGGCCCATAGCAGAAAAATTCCCATAAATCCCTTCGCCTGTTAAACTCTAACGACTAAAGTGAATTCTTTCGATGATTTGAACAAAAATAGGCATTTTAAAAATAAAATCGACTGCGCATGTTACATAAACTGTTCACACACTACATACTTGGACACCAATGAACCGGATTTGCCATATGCTAAATCAGTTGAGGAAGCAGTTTTAAGCAATCACAGCGCCTCAAGTGACGGCGTCTGCATTTGGAAAACTGAGAGTATAAATACCCCGGAGGAGGGATTCAAGGCCGGCACAAGCTACATTTTTAGGCATCCAAATTATCAGTAAGGGTGGTCCTGGCGGGCTATACCTGCTTAAGCATTAGGCTTCAAAGTTACTGGTCATGTTTATTTCTAACCTTCTAGACATTAAATGTCTAAGTGATGTTTACATTCACGGATTTTCGCTATGTTTACGGTGATATTTATCTTCACTGTTTTTCATTGTCAACGTGAGCGATTATGTTGCCTTGCCGTCTGATGTACACAATTAAAATCGATTCGAACCTGGAGAACAATGCGTTGAATACACTTCTGTAGAACTCTATGTACTCATTGGTCGAGTGAGTACAAATTCATTTATAAATTTCGACCTGGCGAGCGCAAAGGAGACGGACAATTGAAACACATCTACATCTTTGAGAAATGCCTCCCGGACCATGCGGCCCCGAAGAAGATAAGATGGGGAGACGTATTATACAATGTGACTAGTCCTATTTCTCATCCCCCGTAGACTCGATTGGTGATCTGAAGCTGCTCTCGCGGCATCTCCGCTTGCAATGACAGGCAGGCATAGGCGGCGTTGCCTTCCGCCATTCTTTTTCTCCGCGGCACCATCCTTTCCGTCGTGATCCCCAGTTACGCGTTTTCGCGCACTTCAGAAGAAAACAAGAGCCTGGCATTGTGTCAATGTGTTCGGGATTCGTGAATTCCAGTCCGTTTAAATGAGCATAAAGGCAATAACACATACACACGTATGCTGCATGTTTTAAATGAACATAATGATAGCCAAACTGGTTAAAATGGGTTAGTTTTGTTTAACCAAATGCGACACACTTTATCCAATGGCGTAAATGGTCACCGGCAGAGCAGGCCTAGTCCGTGTGGAATAAAATGCCCAGTTTACTAGACACTACTCTCCCAAAGTGCCGACCCCACAGACATAAAAAGAACATTCGTTCGTAAAGCATGACCGCCGAGCCCTTATCAGACACACGATACAGTGATGCATTGCAGGCACAGGCCAGTGGCATCCATGCTACTGTACGGCAAGAACCCACTGGAGGCGCAGTGTTTTTGCCGTACAGCACCGAGTCTTCATCATAGATCACACCAGCATCTACTAAACAACTTCAGTTATTGAGTGTAGTAAATGCACAATGAGTTAAAATACATGTCTCACCAATGTGACTGTTCAATTACTATAAACATAGATGATGGAGTGTTCATATGTGCAATAATATTGGCGTGTCATCTTGCATGTCTTCATCCTCACTGTAAGGTATGCCCTGATCTGTCTTGTCAGGGCAGACAGATGGTTTATTTCCATTCCAATTACAAACAAGTCATGATCACTGAAATGGTCATCAGCAGCTGCTTGTGTAAACACTGCATTCCCAAGCTGCATGTCCATCCTGACAGTCAACTAAGCTATTGTTGTACAAATGAGGATTCTTACCAGTGAAAAGAGATGTTTACTTGCCTGAATTAGTTGCCTGGATCTTCGGGTACTAATACAGTAATAAGGCTTTATTAGCCTTTTAAACACACTCCTTTATTTGTCGTAATTAATATATGTGAGAAAAACATGCCTTGGTTTGTGCGTATATAAATAAATATTGGTTGTTTTAAAATTTGAATCTGTCTCTCTTCCAGAGATCGTCAAGTTGTTTTAATGCAAGGATGTTTTGGGCTTCTACGGCTGATGGTGGAAGGTCATTTCAGTCCTGAAATACGCGGTGCGAGATGTCGAGTCTGCTGGGAGTCTTGTATAATTGGAGGATAAGCAAGTTTAAACAGGTGGGTTTTTAGTCTACGGCAAAATGTTATTATATTTCCTACCGACTTAACACTAACAGGGAGTGAGTTCCACAGGGTCGGTGCAGCAACTGAAAAAGTTCTTGTTCCGACATATGTCTTAACGCTGGGAACAAAAAGTAGATTAGAATTAGACGATCGAAGCTGTCTGGGCTGTCTTGTAGGAGTGAGCAGTGAATATAAATATGCTGGTTGCTTGAATGAAAGTGCTTGATAGGTAATTGTACAGATCTTAAAAATAATGCGATAGTTGTGAAGAAATCGCCTTTGTTTATGTCATCGATGCCATGTAGTATATTGTACGTTTGGATCATATCTCCTCTCCTCCTGTACGCCAGGGATGGTAACTTCAGATGTTTCAGTCTGTCTAAGTATTCTAAGTTCTTGAAGCAGTTTGTGGCTCAGCGTTGCGCATTTTCTAGTACGTTAATGCATATTGCATGGTAGTGTTAGATCCTGTATTCTGGCGATTCGTACAGCTGTAAGCCACACAGGAAATAACCATATCGGTTGTCCCACAATTGTCCCCAACAAGCCTCCAAATGTCGCGGAGAGTTAAACATTAATGCACGTTGCTCATTCCTGTATGAACAACACAAATGCCCCATCAACAACAAATTATATATTTGTAACATGCTATGTTCACACCGTAAACAGTATTACCCTATGTGTCATGCCAGTGAATGCAACTGTTTCTGCCGTACAATGCGATGCTGGCCAGCGGTTCATGTCTACTTCATGGCAGCCAGCTGGCTTATCACTCTTGTTTATAGGTGGTGATTAATAATGTAACTCTATGACCGCCACCTCCGCCCCCAAAGGTGCCATTGGGGGTATCTGCCCTATCGCCCCTCTGGTTACACTAGTGATGTCTATTGCATTACTCCAGCAGGATAATTGGCCTACCTCTGGTGCCATGTCGATGACTTGGTTGTAGTACTTGCGGGACTCGTCTATACAGCCCGGTAACTTGGCCAATACTCTGGCTAGGCCCAGCCTCGCCTGGTAATCCTTCTTATTGATAGGTGCGGGCTCTCCCGTTTCTGTCTCGCTGCCCGCACTGACTGGTTCCTTTTGTTCTGGTAACACAAGATAATGATCTCTCGTATGTAATGCTTCATCGACACAACATAAGTGTCTCGTATTGACCACCGATTGTGTGATGAGTTATCAAAACAGCTTGATACATAGTTCAAATCAATAATATTGCCAATAGCTGCCATAACATAATTGTGTGGAGGGCCTTAATCGCCAACGCCATCTAACGGAAGAACAACAAGACAGTTCCCAAAAGCTGGATACGTCAGATCTAGCCAAGGTGTAAACATTGTAGCTGGAAAGTGCCGTTCTCAAAATAATGTTTTTTTGTTGTTTACTTGTTCAACACTAATATAATCAACGTTTTTATATCATAGGCTAAAACAGTAAAAGGAAATGCGTCGTTCTCGTGTACTACATATGTAGTATTTGTACTTACTCTCTTCTTCAGACTGCCCCTTCGACACTCCACATGAATGTTGAGATTCTTTCCTTTCTGGTGGCGCCTACATTGGTGACAATACAGTGACATTTATTACATTAAATACATGCATATAAACCAGTGTGGCGCATCTAGGATCTCGCAAGAGGGATAAGCTCAGCCACCCATTAGTTTACCATGCTACCACGTAATGGATCAACATGTTACATGCATAAGTAATGCCCCCATGGGCCAAATACGTCACTTACTTACGTAATCCTCTTCTGGGCTAGAGCTTTGGCCTCTTGCCAGGTGACCCGCACTTTATCAAGATCTTGTTGTGTGGAGCGTCTCCAGTTGATTTTTGGCCTTCCTTATCTTCTCTTTTCTTGTGGGTTATAGTCCAGTCCTTGTTTGATTGTATTTGTTGGGTATTTTCTGAGTGTGTGGCAAAGCCAGCTCAATTTTCTCCTCTTGATTGTAGTGCTTATTTCTTCCTGTTTGGTTTTCTTCCAGAGCTCTTTATTTGATCTTTTGTTAGGCCGCCATACTTTATGGATGTATCGGAGGCGACTGTTGATGAAGACTTGGAGTTTGTTGTTGAGAGAGTAGTTTTCCACGTTTCACAGCCATAGAGAAAAACTGGTTTAACATTGGTGTTGAAAATGTAGATCTTCGTGTTTAGGGATAGTTGGGAAGAGAGCCACACTGGGCGTAGGGTTCTTAAGGCATGATGAGCTTTACTGATGCGTAGTTCCACATATTTGTCAGCTCCACCATTTGTACTGATGTTGCTCCTGAGGTAGATAAAGTCTTGTACTTCCTCAACAGTACCGCTTTCTAGTAAGATAGGTTCGGAGGATCTGATCTGATATTGACTTTCATCACCTTTGTCTTTCCCACATTGATCTTAAGACCCAGTTGGCTGCTTTTTTCTTGAAGCCTTTCTGTTTTTTGTTGCATGTGTTTATGGGTTTCTGAGAGTAGTGCTAGATCATCTGCAAAATCCAGGTCTTCTAGTTGTGAGAACAAGTTCCACTGGACCCCAGTACTATGGTGTTCTGTGGATCTTTTCATTGTCCAGTCTATGGCTATCAGAAAGAGCAGTGGAGATAGCAAGCAGCCCTGTCGTACTCCAGTTCCAATCTGGAAGCCCTCTGAAACTTGTCCATTAAAAACTACATGACCAGTGAAACCTTCGTACATGTTCTTTATTAGAGTTAACAATTTTGTGTGTAAACCATAGTGCCTCAGGAGCTTCTATAGAACTGTCCAATCTATACTATCAAATGCTTTTTTGAAGTCCACAAAGTTTATGTAAAGGGAAATCTTCCATTCAATGCATTGTTCAACGATAATCCTGAGTGTAGCAAAATGCTATGTGCAGGATTTACCCTTTCTAAAGCCAGTTTGTTCGTTTCTTAACTTCTTATCAACTGTTTCTTGTATCCTATCCAGAATGATACGGCAGACAATTTTACTGGGCACTGATAGAAGCATGATCCCTCTCCAGTTCTTACATTCACGGAGGTTGCCTTTCTTGGGGATCGTAACGAGCATACCCATCTTCCACTCAGTTGGTGTTTCCTCGTTATCCCATATCTCATTTAGCAGGCTGTATAAAACGTTTGTTGTGGCACCAATATCAGCTTTTCAGACATCAGATGGTATATTGTCACTCCCTGGTGCTTTGCCTAGCTTCAGCTTTTTGATGGCTCTCTTGATCTCCACTTTGGATAGGCCTCCACCGGATTCAATCCCAGACATTGAGGAAACAACTGAGGACCTTAACATTAATTGTGGTAGGATTTCTTGGAAATATTGTTTCCAGCGTTTTAACTATAGATATTCCTTAGTGAGGTTTCCCTGTTTGTCCCTGATAGGGCGACTAGTACTCTTGATCCCTGCTAGCTGTCTGGTGATCTTGTAAAACTCTCTGGAGTTGTTTTGTCTAGCTGCGATCTCAGCCTCACTTGCTAGTTTTTCGACATATGTTTTCTTGTCCCTCTTTGTCTTCTTTTTAACTGTTTTGTTTCATTCCTGGTTTTCTGCCGCAGTTTTTCTTTCCTTATATCGTCTGCTTCCTTGTTGAGTTTCACTTTAGTCTCCCTACTTGCCTCAATAGCTTCCCATGTGTCGTCTGTAATCTAGTCCTTCCTTCTAGCTTCCCGGCAGCCTAGGACTTGTTCACAGGTGTCTGTAATTGCATTATCGCATGTTGTCCACTTTTCATAAATGTTTTCCCCTCTTTCAATGCTTGGAATCTGTTCCGTAATATGTTATCAATCTTCTTCTTTGCTGCTAGCTTGATCTTAAATTCACCCACAAGGAGGTGGTGGTTAGATTTAACAAGATTTGCCATCCAAGCCAAAGGCCCAGATGACAAGTGGACAAGGAAGCCATTGGCTTATCGAGAGTCCAACAATGTTCACCTACTTATAACACGCCCTCCTGATATATGTGTCAACCTTGTTTTTAAACATATTCACGCTGCTAGCAGTTACACAATCTGTAGACAGTTTGTTCCATTCATTTATTGTCCTCTGTGAGAACGAGTGCTTCCTGATGTCCAATCTACATTGATCCTTTACTAATTTTACCTCATGTCCTCTAGTTCTGCTATCCTTCTTGAGTGAGAAAAACATATTTCTATCAATATTTTCATACCCATTCAATATCTTAAAAACTTCAATCTGATCTCCTCTTAACCTCCTTGTCTCTAGAGTTGTTAAACCACATTCTTTCAGGCGTTCTTCATAACTAAGGTCTCTAAGTTCTGGAATCAGTTTAGTTGCTCTCCTTTGTATGCGTTCAAGCGTATCTATATCCTTCTTACGATATGGTCTCCATGCTTGTATACAGTATTCTAAATGAGGTCTAGCTATTGCTTTATAAAGAGGTATAATTAACTTGTTTCCCTTGTATGTTATGTTTCTTCTAATCAATCCAAGAATTTGATTACCCTTTGAAGCTGCAATACCACACTGCTCTGAAACTTTCATATCAGCGCTTATTGTAACTCCTAAGTCCTTTTCTTTTACAGTAATACCCAGAACAGTATCTCCCATTTTATAGTTTACATTCAAGTTCCCATGTCCTGTATGTAGGCATTTACATTTCCCAAAATTGAACAGCATCTGCCATTTCTCAGACCATTTCACTAGATCGTTTTGTAAATGTTGTTTATCACCATCAGTATTAACCTTTCTAAACAGTTTTGTGTCGTCCGCAAATTTCAGTACGTTACTTGTTATATTCTCGTCCAAGTCATTGATATAAATTAAGAATAATATAGGTCCTAATACTGATCCTTGAGGTACCCCACTCAAAACCGATTTCCAATTTGAAACTTCTCCATCTACTACAACTCGTTGTCTTCTGTCAGTCAGCCATTGTTCTATCCAGTCAGTTATGCTATCCCCGATACCATGGGCTTTTAATTTAAGTAGCAATCTTTGATGTGGCACTTTGTCAAAAGCTTTCTGAAAATCTAAGTAGATAATATCTACTGGCGATCCCACGTCTATCCACTTAGTGATTTCTTCCAAAAAACATAACATATTTGTTAAGCATGACCTCGCTTTAAGGAATCCATGTTGAGATGAATTTAATAATTTATGCTTAATGAGGAAGTCCACCATATGGTCTTTAATTAACCTTTCTAATAATTTACAAATCACTGACGTTAAACTCACTGGTCTGTAATTCTCTGACTTATTTCTCGAACCCTTTTTAAATAATGGTATGATGTTTGCTTCTTTCCATTCAAACGGAACAACTCCCTCTTTTAAAGACAAGTTGAATACTCTTGCAAGTGGTATACTGATTTGATCTACTGTTTCCATTAGTAATTTTGGAGGAATCCCATCCACTCCCGGTGATTTGTTATCCTTCATTGCCTTTATTTTCTTAGCTACCAATTCTGGAGTTACACCTAACGGTCCTAAATAGTCAGATTTAGCCCCCTGAAATTTAGCATCAGCAACTGGTAATGAACTAATATCTTCTGTGGTAAACACTGAACTGAAGTAACCATTTAGGTCTTCCGCCATTAAAAACCCCTGTGATATTATATTTCCAGCACTGTTTTCTAGAGGTCCAACCTTGTCTTGTACGTTTTGTTTACTCCTGACATATGCATAAAAACTCTTGCTGTCATTTTTTATGTTACATGCCAGTTTTTGCTCATAGCTTCTTTTAGATTGTATGATTTCAGTTGTAGCTGCATTAAGTGCCTCTTTGTATTTTGCATAGTCTTCTTCCTTTCTGGTACGCCTATAAACCCTCCACATAGTTTGTTTTAGCATTATTTTTCTAATTGCCTCTTTTGACAAGTGTTTCTTTCTACACCGTTTTCCTTGTTTTCGGAAGGGAACAAATTTATCAATGATACTCTCAATTTCATATTTTAGAATATTCCAACATTCAATTGCGGTCTTATTCATCAGCATGTTATTCCAATCTAGCTGTGCTAAGTATTTTCTCATATCTTTGTAGTTACCTTTGTGGAAGTTTCTCTTGTACGTTTTTTATTTTTACTTTCTGATTTTACATTGATGTCAAAATGTATTTGATTATGGTCACTATTACCCAATGGTTGAAATATTTTTACATTGTCCACTAATTCTTTTTGTGATGACAAAACTATATCTAATACATTTTCTCCCCTGGTTGGTTCTAGTACGTGCTGAGTAAGAAAGCTATCCTGGATTAAAAATAGAAATTCTTGATCCTCAATCCCTGTGCTCTCTAGAGAATTCCATTGTATGTGTCCATGGTTAAAATCTCCCATTATGATACATTCCCCTTTACTAACTTCCTTTATAGCGTTTTTTATTTTTGTGTTGTCCTCTTCGTTTATGTTTGGACTTCGGTAAACTAATCCAATAGTTAATTTTGAATTTCCTGAAACAATTTTGCACCAAACAGCTTCATCGCAATCTGCTTCCCTTTCTAGTTTTATTTCATAAGCCTGAATAGATTCTTTAACATATAAAATAACTCTCCCGCCCCTTCTTCCTATTCGATCTTTCCTAAACATTACGTATCCTGTCAGTCCTAATTCGGCATCTGTTATATCTATGTTGGCCCATGATTCAGTTATACCAATTATGTGAGGGTCAATATCTTCTACCATAATGTTTAATTCGTTTTTCTTATTTACTATGCTCCTTGCATTTAAACATACGCATCTATAACCTTTATCAGAGATGTTTTTCGGATGATTTGATATTGGTTTATCTGTGCTAGTGGCCTCTTGTTCTGCTTGAGACACCTCTAGGTAACCCCCCCCCCTACACTTCTAGTTTAAAGAATGTTTACTTCCAAAAATATTTGTCATTGTACCCAAGTCGCTATCTACTGCTGCTGAAAGTTTGTCCGCGAATACTGCCGCCCCCTTTCCACTTAAATGAAGCCCATCCTTCATGTACATATCAGCCCTCCCAACAAAACTTCCCCATAAATCCACAAATCCAACTTCCTCTTCCCTACACAGCCTCTGTACTAACATGTTAATTGCCATCCCCCGACAATTTCGATATTTGTGACCCCTCCTGCCCATTACAGGTAAAATCCCTGACAGTATTACCTGCTCAACCCGCGTCCGTTTTAGTGTTCTGACCAACTGCCTATATTTCCTAACTATGGCAGTTGTACCCTCCCTCTCTACGTTATTTGTCCCTACGTGTACTAAAACAGATCCACCCTTACCCGAGCCTACGATGTTTTTTACCCTCTCAGTTATCGCCTCTATTTTGGCTCCAGGCAAGCAGACCACCACATCATCTCCCTTGTTTAAGACTCTGTCGGTCTTCCTAACTATCGAATCCCCCACAAACACCCTCGCTCTCTTCCTCACCCCCTCTATCACTGCTGCAGAATAACTCTTCCTTTCGATCCCATCCATCACATTCTGTCCTGACCCCTTCCCTCCTGTCTCCCCCACTTCCCACTCCTTTGCTCTTGTCTCTCCCACTCCCCTCTCCTTCACTCCGGTTGTTTTCCCTTCCGTCTCCCCCACTCCCTTCTCCTTCCCTCCTGTCTCCCCTACTCCCCTCTCCTTCACTCCGGTTGTTTCCCCTCCCGTCTCCCCCACTCCCTTCTCCTTCCCTCCTGTCTCTGCTACTCCCCTCTCCTTCACTCCGGTTGTCTTCCCTCCCGTCTCCCCCATTCCCTTCTCCTTCCCTCCTGTCTCCCCTACTCCCCTCTCCTTCACCCCGGTTGTCTTCCCTCCCGTTCCTTTCCTTCCCGTCTCCTTACGTCCTGTCTCCCTATGACCTTCCCTCCTCTCAGCTTCCTCCCAGCTGAGGTGAGCTCTCCCTAGCATCTCTTGTGTCATATCTCCACTTTATCGTCTACTGTTCCCCCACCGGAACTACTGGCACAACTCCCCTGTTCCCTTCCCACCATTGCCACAACGAGCAGCCTCAGCTCTTCCAAATCCACCTCTAGTTCCTTCATCCTTGCGCATCCCCTACACTCAAAACTAAGACTATCTGCCTGGACCTCAGCCCAGGACTTCTCGCACCCAGACTTGACGAAATCCACCCAGTTACTGCAACTGCCACAAATTAAGTGCCTTGTGGCCTTTAAACTGCCGTTTGCACGGCGCCATCATACAATTTAGTTTTAATTAGTTTGCTACGTTAGCCTTGAATAAGGCTGTTTTTGTGATCAAAAGAACACTTTAGGCTAAACATCCTGCCACCTAGCGAATACGGAGAACACTGTGTAACAAAAACAACGAAGTCAGTGTGTACTAATTTACGCTAAAATCCTGCTGTTAATTCCTTTTTACCGAAAACGTTGACTACCACTATGTCAGATATTACCTTATGTATATAATTTTAGTAAATAAATCACTTTATCTTATATATATATATATTAGCCAATGTAAACGATAGCTCGATGGACGGGTTGAATGACCTGTAAACAAACTCCCTTTTATCACTCGTTGAGTTTGAATCCGGGGAAAAAAAATACTACCTCTGTTAACAACAACGGTTTCTTAATATATGTCTACAAGAAGTTGGTGAACAATATATGTATAATACTAATACTTATTCTAACCAATATTCACTGTTACTGACTATTCACTGTTATCTCAATTTTCGAATTGTAAACACCCCTATTAACGCTCGCTGAATTCCCTGACAGAATCCGAAACTAACTTACTCTAATACTCCCTCTGACTAATAATTAACAAAACCTGTTTCCTAATATATGTCTACAATGCGTTTGTGTATAATATATATGCAATAGTAATACTTATTCTATTTGATATTCCGCGTATTTCTGTAAATGATCTACACCAAATTCAAGTCGCTGCACCAAGTCCAAGTACCGGAAATTTTTTTTAGAGTTAACATCTAGAAGCACTCTCCTCCATTTCTTGGTCATTGCTATATGGTCAATTTGGTTTTCTGTCTGTAAATCCAGGGATATCCATTTGGCTTTGTGTGTGGGCTTGTGTGGAAAGAGGGTTCCTCCAATTATCAGTACATTGAGAGCATACAAATCTGCAAACAGACCGTTCTCATTCGTCTGTCCCAGACCTTCCTTCCACTTTTTTCTTTCCAATTGTCATTATCCTTTCCAATCTTGGCATTCATATCCCCCATAACAACTTGGATATCCCTCTTCGGTAGTTTTTGGGTGATTGTTTGTAGATGTTGGTACAAGGTCTCTTTCTCTTCAAATTCAGCAGAGTTGTTTGGTGCATAGCAAAGTATAATGGTGATATTCCGACCTTTTGATATAAACCTGGCTGTGATGATTCTCTCTGAGACTGGTTCCCATTCTATGAGACTTTTTGCTGCATACTTTGAGAGGAGCAGCCCTACTCCATGTGTGTGCGCATCTTCTTCTCTCTCATTCCTAGAGTACAAATTTCTCCAGAGCTAGTTGTAACTTTCCCAAAGGTGTTCCATCTGCTTTCATAGTCTCCAATGATGCTCAGCTTGTATCTTCTCATTTCGTGGGCGAGCTGTGCCAGTTTTCCTGCCTGGTACAGTGTTCTGGCATTCCAGCATCCAATTCCAACTTTTGACTTGAGCTGTAGCTGATGCTTCCTCCCTTGGGCTTCCACCCAAGGGATTCATATGTACCCTTCCAAGACAGCCTGCTTTGTTCAGATCGAGGTGTGGTTGAGTATTCAAGGTTTCGGTTTCTGTGATCGATTTCAATAACAGCTGACTGGGTGATTAGCCCAAGCCGCTGTGCCCACAAGTTTTCCGTAGTGGCCGTAGACCATTTTCCTCCCGGGGTCCATGATCGAGAGATGTGGCTGGACTGTGCTTCGTCTGACCACTCGCCCCAGACCTGCCCGGTATGGTTGGACCTGCCAGGAGTTGCCTCCCACCAGTATAGCTCAGCGGGTCACAGGGGTACACAAGCCTCCTTATCACGAAATACGTCACTATTGCCAACAAAACTGAAAACAAACCAATTCAGACACAAACCAAAAGCTACATACGGCAACAAAAGATTATCAGATGGAGATCATCGAATGTCAGATTCCAGTTGTGAGATAATCAGTTCTTACATGGTACCAAAATCAACAGTTGCAAATATATATATATATATATATATATATATATATATATATATATATATATAATATATATATATATATATATATATAAATATATTTATATATATATATATATATATATATATATATATATATTATATATATATATATATATATATATATATATATATATATATATATATATATATATATATATATACGGTTATATATATATATATATATATATATATATATATATATATATATATATATATATATATATATATATATATATATATATATATATATATATATATATATATATATATATATATATATATATATATATATATATATATATATATATATATATATATATATATATATATATATATATATTATATATATATATATATATATATATTTGCAACTGTTGATTTCGGTACCATGTAAGAACTGGTTATCTCACAACTGGAATCTGACATTCGTTGATCTCCATCTGATAATCTTTGTTGCCTTATGTAGCTTTTGGTTTGTGCAAATATATATATATATATATATATATATATATATATATATATATATATATATATATAGACAGATATATATCTGCACAAATCATATATATATATATATATATTTGCACAAACTATATATATATATATATATATATATTTATATATATATATATATATATATATATATATATATATATATATATATATATATATATATATATATGTATATTGTAACGCATCTGTTTATTACTTTAGTGATAACTTAGTCTATTTTATAACACAATGGGTTTATAATATACCAGAAGCTAATAAAAAGTGGCTGTAACAAATTTTTGCAAGGTTGATACGTATGGTGTTATACAAGATATCCATATTCGATGTCTGACCTTGGGTACCGCGACTGCGCTCTTCACTGTCCCTTTGCCTGTAGAGATCGAAATTGATGCTTTGCCAACTCCTCGGGTGGCAGATGGTGCCCCTTTCAAAGGAGGAGCTGCTTTCCCAGCAGGGGCTGTGAGGAGTGTCACATTAAATGATTAGTATATGTGGGAGTGGAGTGGAGAATGAGAGCGATGGATAGGGGGAGTGGTGACGGGTGGTGGAGACGGCAGGGAAACGGGAGTGTAATAAGACACAGGTGGAGATGGTGCAGATCAAAATTGACGTCCATTATTTTGCCTATCCAACAGCGATATGTCACATATTCATTACAACAATATGACAACGTTAGGAGGTGTCTCAATGCAATGTCCTGTTCTACAGTGGAACATTCTTAAACATGAATAATACAAACAAACTGTGAACAGGCTTACCTGCTCTCGCAACAGAGGTCCGTGGTGTCCCAGCTGCCTTCGCCATGGAGACTTTTTTGAGGGTGGGTTTCGGCGCAGCTTTTGCTGCAGCTGCCTTCATTGCTTCTTCTGCCTTTATCTTGTCACGCCACCATGTCTGCTCTGCAGAAAAAAAACAACAACAACGGTAAAATATCGCGACAAGGCGCGCATCATGATGACGTCCACATATAATGTTAGGTGTATATTGCTAAATTGTGTTGCGAGTAGCGTGATTATTCGTCGTAAAACGGATCAGTCGTACACTTGCTCAACAAAACTCGAGTCGCGTGTTGATTTGGCCGGTGTAATTAACAGTTGTTGAACCGAATCGAAAATTTTCTCGCGGCAGCAAATGTTTCGTTGTCAACAGAGAAGAAATCACTAGGTTGTAACTGAGAGTCAAAACGGAAGAAGAAAGTTATTGACATGAGGACACTACACCGGACAGGACAAAATAGCAGACAAACAACACACTGGATCACAATGGTTATGTTGAAAGAACGCACACAACAATTTTGCTGCTTGCGAAATGTGGAAGGATGTGTTCTACGCTTGGCAACACTTTTCACTGTGATGCACCATCCAACGCTTGGAGATTACTGGGCTGTGTACTTATTAGAAATGCGTAACGTGATCGAGACTCTTACGGACGAGTTCCTCTGGTGGGTCGCCAGCAGCCTTCTTTCCCTCCTTGGAGATGCTGGCGAGGAAAGACAGCTTGGCTTCCTCCAACAGTTGCGTAGCATTGGCCGAGTTTGCTTCGTTCTCGTACAGCTTCAGTTGCGTGTTTCCTAGCAACAGGAGCGCGTGACTGTTGCACGGCTCCATCTCGACCAGTACCTGGATCGTCTGGAGCACACAAGCATAGCACATCATTACTAAAACATTGCAAGCATACAGTAATTTGTAGTTCACCTTCATCTTCGGTAATTAGTGATCGTGTCCAGAGCATTTTGAAACACTCATATTCTCTCACATATCGTCCCTTGGATTGAATATAGCTACAACACGAGGAACACAGCACCCAAATATTCATATAAACTTTCGCTTGATTTATCAATCCGTGCGCATGGTTTACTTTTATTCACATGGTTTACGAAACCGTGCACACAGATTATTAAGCGGCAGACTTGTTGGCATGTTACAAACACGCAGGTCAAGTCTCCAGTCATTGACCTTCAAGTCAAGGATCAAGTCAATGTAAATCTCGAGCTATCTCAATTCCATGTCAATTCGCCATGACTGTTGTGGTTCGTCTGGCGAATTTAGGCGAATGTAGCCCCGCCACAACAATAGCCGATCATAATAAGTACTTAATAATTGTCGTATTCGGGGCCGCCTGTCACAACAATGTCAACATAGTCTCGTTTTGCGTACGTTTCGCGCCACCCGCAACTTAAATCTCCAGTCAATTACCGCCCCCTAATTAGGCTTCATGCAGCCAATTGCGTGTGCCTCACATTGGTTTGTCTCATGAAACGTCAATTATTCTAGGTAGTCTTATCAGCATGCGTGTCCCTGATCCTGTGGTGAGACCGAGTGTACCTGCTTCTGCATGTCGAGCAGTCGGGCCGTTGACGGGATGGTGCAGTGATGGATGAGCGCGGACAGGTAGCGACATCGCTGCACGATCAGCTTGGCGTTCTCCTTGCGGTCGCCGAGCAGTAGCTGCAGCAAGTCCGTGTGCGACTCGAGCAGCACCCACTCAACCTGCTTGTAGGTGTCTCCGCGAGACAGCAGGGGCAGCACCTGACACGCCACCAGAGCCGCACTGCGACCAAACGAGAAGCGTTTCAGTCGGCGCCATTGGCAACGTTTCCGGAGCCTTGTTTATGTTATAGGTTATACGTTATCAATGCTGGATTAATGCGCCTCCGGACATAATTTATATTCCGGAGTTAACGGCGCTTTATAAATAAAAATTTGTACTATTAATAATACATTATTATAGCCACTAAACTGTAGGTACATTTCACGTTCTCTGAGACGCCAGTTATTCCTAATCTATTATATTGAGTTACATGCAGGATTTCAAGAGTAGTGGCAATAGTCGTCTATATAGTTGATAGTATTAAAGGGAAAGAAAATGCATTCATTCGAAGTATAGGCCTACCTCAAGACGAGCAACAGTTTTGTGCATCTGGAATTTTTTTGAGTTTCCTTACCAATTCAATGTCTCAGTTATATAATATATATATATATATATATATATATATATATATATATATATATATATATATATATATATATATATATATATATAATATATAATACATGTATATATATATATATAATACATGTATATATATATATATATAATACATATATATATAATATATAATACATGTATATATATATATATATATATATATATATATATATATATATATATATATATATATATATATATATATATTATATATATATATATATATATATATATATATATATATTATATATATATATATATATATATATATATATATATATATATATATATATATATATATATATAATACCGAAAATTACTGGCACAGATGCAATGTTCAGCACGTTTGTCTACATAAATTATATAACAACAACATTAAGCACTACGACAACGCGTTGATATAAAGCAGATTGCGTACGTGTGGAAGACATGGACAGACTTCATGCAGTCCTTCGTGTTTGGGTTGGCCTTCAGCATTCGGCCGAGTTGTACGAGACTGCGTAGAACGTGCACGTTGGTGTTTCTGAGCAGGTATTCCGCCAGCAGCCCGGTTCTCTTCTCGTTCCTGCAGAGCAACAACCTCCGCGTTCTGGATTTGGTGAAACCTTTTTATTTGTCACTTTGCATTTAACAGCTTTGCAGTAGTGTAGTGGTTCGAACGTCGGACATTCACTTCCCGCTGCCACAGTTCATTCAGCTGTATAAATGAGTACCGGGCTATGGATAGGTGGATATGTGAATGAATACACTTTGCGCAGTAATTGCAGCGTGGGTTAATGCTTCCCATTGAAGTCGAGATGGCGTTGGAATGAACAGGTCTGCCAGGGGGTGAATTGCCAGGGAGGACTGGAAACTGCGCTGTATGAGAACGTACCTTTACCTTCAGAAAGTTCAGTGATTATCATGAAAACCGTCTGCTCTAAAATAGACACACACTACCGCTATATACATTGACAGCTTCGTCATCACCTAAGCTAACATTGATCTGGCGTTAGAGATCTACGTATTTGAGAGATCTGATGGTATCATCATGTGTCTACTCGTCTTATTTTCAACAAACGTAAAAGGTCAACATTTAATGGCGATAAAATATAACATCTACCCGATAGGAATCCGGGGTGCAGATGTATGTTCGATGCGCTGTCTGACACTCACCCTGACTTCATGGCTTCCGCGCAGTCTCTCTGTAGCAGTAGTTCCATGCCTTCCATCAAATACCGAATAGTTTTCTCCGTTTTATCGCCGGGTCCACCTTTCTGTAAACTCCACGCAAGACCCATGTACATCCTGCAAGAAAAACGACCGTCTGGCGAACACAACAGATGTCTCTGTTCGGGGACCAATACGACGGTTGGATCAAATACGAATGGTTGCTTCGCTAGTATCATATAACAACAATGTGCTGCTTTCGATCCAATATCTTCATAACCATTCAATATTATAAAAACACCTATTTAGTCTCCTCTTAGTCTCCTGGTCTCTAACATTGTCAAGCCACAGTCTATTTGGCGATCTTCGTAACGAAGGTGTCTCACGTTTTTAATAACTAATTGGTACAGCCACCACGTTCGTATGCAATATTTCAATCAGGCTTGTATTCAAATGCTTTTGCATTTGAAAATGCCGCATTTGTAATTGCAATTTTTGAATCCAAGACGTTTGCATTTGCATCAAAACATTTGCGAAACCAAAATATTTGCATTTGCATTTGAATCAAAACATTTGCATTTGCATTTTTTTCCAAGACACTTACATTTGCATCAAAACGTTTGCACTTGCGTTTGGTTAAAAACCATTTGCATTTGACTAAAAAACATTTGCATCAAAATATGATGTGTTTACGAAGTTAATAAACCCATTGTTGAACCTGCAAATTGGCTTTCCAATCTTTGACTCCACCTCATTTTAGAGCAAGTCTTATATACTGGTACTATCACGTAACCGTGAATCCAGTTTAACACCAACACATACAATATGTGCTCACTATTGACTCTGTGGACAGACTATGTTTAGCAGTGCATGAAAGGCTGGAAGCCATGGATATTTTGTTTGACCTGTGAAATTCTATGCAATTAACAATACTATTATGTAACATATGAATCCAGTTTAACACCAACACATACAATTATTGACTCTGGTCATACTCTGTTGAGCAGTGCATGAAAGATTGGAAGCCATTGATGTTTTGTTTGACCTGTGAAATACTATGCAATTAACAATATTTTAAAACAAAGCTTTCCATTGGAGTATTTCAGTGGATCACATGTGCAAACCAATTCTGTTGAGTATAATCATTTAGGCTGACTGCCACATATCAGTCACCATTTCCGACATTGAGTTATTCAAGATGGCAGCGTTCCAGTGTTTTTGATCATTTAAAACACTTACATTTGCATTTGAATACTATAAAAACACTTGCACTTGCATCGTTTAAAACACTTGCATTTGCATGAAATGAAAACACTAGCATTTGCATCATTTAAAACACTTGCATTTGTATAATATAAAAAACACTGGCATTTGCATCATTTCAAACCCTTGCATTGGCATTTAAATTAATCATGTCTCGGTGCATTTGCATTTGAGTAATTTCAAACATTTGCATTTGCATTTAAATGCGCTGACTCGCATTCGAACCCGAGTCTGACAGTTTCAATATAGCTGGAGCTTTACAGAAACCGGCCTGAACGTACAGTTGCTAAATACGAATACGTAAACCTACCTGGCCATCTGATACTGCGGATTCCAGCCTAGTGCGGCGTCAAGCCTTTGCACAGCGGCGTGGTAATCGCCCATGACGACAAGCATGCGTCCGACGTGGAAGTGGTAGATGGCCTTGGCTTCGTTCAAACTGAGCGCGTCCAGATACTTAAGGTAGGCCTGGCCGAGAGGAGACTCGTCGTCCGACACCTTCTGTGATGCTGCACCCTCCTACAAAGGCAAGTGTCAGACATCCACCTGTCCGGGCAATGTTTCTTTCATGCTGAAATTGACACTTGTGCTTAATGACATCGGTCCGAGTCTAGCGTATCTCTTTCGCAAGATAAAGATGAACTATCATATACGAGGCAGTTCATGGAGGGTTCAGTGGAATTATTGTAATGTTAGATGTGTGTGTATGGTGTGTGTGTGTGTGTGCGTGGTGTGTGTGTGTGTGTGTGTGTGTGTGTGTGTGTGTGTGTGTGCGTGCATGGTGTGTGCGCGCGCGCGTGTACGTTTCTGTGTCTCAATCTGACTGTCGATGTTGCTCTCTGTGTCTGCCTGGCCGTCTCCCCTATCTTCCATGCTTTCTTTATCGTCTCATCATTCTTTACCCCTCTCTATCTATATATCTGCATGAAATTGTTTTTAAATCCGCCAACGTTAGTGCAACTGACGAGAGTGTCCTTGTATTTATAGAGATTTACCCATAGAAAACCCCGGAACGCGACATGTTCGTTGGACTAACTGATAACGTCGACGGGTTGACACAAGCAATAGTTGGGTCAGTGAAAGGTTAAACATAAAACAACGATGTTTCGTAACTACTATATTTAGTAACATTACACAACAAAGAATAATACATGCAGATCATCGTCATAAGTGAGTAAAATAGTTGTGTAATGAGAACATTTAATTCATTGAACACAGATCAAGTTTACAAAAACAAATATATGACAATTGGCATCTGATTACTTAATGCAGTAATGTGTAAAAAAACACGCTGCGACAAGAACACGTTGTTTTCACCGACGACATAATACCCCAACCTGCGTGGCTTGTTTTGATTTCCACGCGAACAGGGCCTGGACATGGTCTGCCTTTGCGCTCTGGCTATTTGCCATTAAGCTGTGGAACTCCCGCTCGATGGCTTTCAGCTGCAGAGGAAGCGGCGCGTGGTCGGACACGCCCTGTAGTTTACAGATGGCTGCACACTCATCTTCCTTCGAACTCTCCTTTGCTTGGACGTTCATCGACTTGTCCTTCTGTAAAATAAAGCAAACAAATGTGTTTATTAGGATAAACGTCTGAAACGCATTTCAGTCAGAATCCGAGATGAAAACTCGAACATAACTTGGAATTGGTTGCAACATGTCATCACGCTCGCTCGCACGCTCGAACGCACGCACACACATGAAGAAACATCTGAATACATGATGTAAGTGAACGTCACCTTGGTTTCTTGTTTCTTCAGGTCGTACATGTCTTGGGCGAGGTACTTCTCCTCGAGGATCATGCCTAAGTTGACGTGAAGATTGGCGTCGTCACTCTTCATCTTGATGGCGGTGGCGTAGCAGTGGGCGGCGTGATCCAGGTGAGTGATTGGCATGGCGCCGAGACTATAGCTGCACGAATAGTGGTTTTTAATTACTAAGAGGATTTTAGCATTAGGGTTGTATTCAACATGCACTACTGCAGTGCATGGCAGCGATAGTCGCAAGCAGAAATGCACAAGGAAGAGCGTGAAGAACACTGCGTCGCTTAATATAAATGGCGGCAATGAGCTCCACGTGAGTGACTGGCTCGGCCATAACAGCTCGAATACTTTATTTAGGAACATCATTTTAACCACTACCCATAGTGTACTACTCTCCAGACAGCTGATGGTTGGCATGTGCCATGCACGCGCACGCACATGTACCATGCACGCGCACGCACAAACACACACACACGCGCGCGCGCGCACACACACCTACAAACCTTGATTGACACTCTGGTGGCAGCACACACGCACGCACGCACGCACGCACGTACACAAACACACACAAACACCTTGATTGACACCCTGGCGGCAGCAGACTGCTGAGATATTTCTTCACACTTCCTTCTGCCATCTTCACTAATTCAGTTACGTCTGACTCGTCATAGATCTGCTGTAGCTGCACCTCCCACGGTCGGACCTGGTTAACACGATCACCCGAACTGTCATTAGCTGAATGCTGTTACCTTGGTGGCTACTTCACAGATCTGTATGAACATGCCTAAGCATTCCATCCTTCGAGCAAATATTTTCTTTATGCGTAAACAATCGACAGGATAATCCGCGTAAACCATTACACTCATATCTTAGTGTTTGTCACATATTATGCGACTAGTGTATTGTCCAGCACCATGCATACATACATGCGAACATGGTAGTTTAGGGATAGAGACCATAATTATATGAGTCCAATTTATTCCATTTCCCTGTGTGAGATCTTTCACTTCCCGTGGAATAGACACCAGATAGAAGGGATCAACGGCTTTTTGTCCCTTCCGAAATACAAGGGCAAAGTGGGGTGAACGAAATTGCCTCAACTTCGAAACGGCAGCAAGTCCCCTCGAACGAAAGGCCGATGCTCTACCACACGACACGACCACCACTAACTTATTCAAAACAGTATAGTTCTGCTCAGTTGAACATATTGGCTTGTTTTCTCCTTTTAAGAAAAATCGAATTACGAATTTACACAGTACCGGGGCTGTAATCACGCACCTCCACCTTGTGCTTTACAGGTAGGTCTGGGTTGTAGGCTTCTGTGTCGACCTGTGTGACATGATATATTTCAATTACGATTACACATCGTGCTCAACACTTTAATGTTTCATTGTAGATGCTTTAAATGAAGCATTATTTAATTTTATGAAAACATTGCATATTGTTACTAAATTGATGAAGCACATACGCTAATGGATACTGTTATATACCATGATTTGAATAGCATATATGCATCATATATATCTCCCAACGACCATATATGATATATAAGAAATGTGTCTTACTCCAAACTCTGTTTGTTTACAATTCTTCAGTAGTTCACCAAGCTTGCGTAGCTTGACAGTTTCAGAAAATGCTACAGCAGAACAACATAATATGATTATAACATTTATGTATAATTTATTTAATCGTCATAATATACGAATAATATCTACCTCATGAGACCATAGTTAAAATGTTAAGGCAACAAACTTATGAAGAAAATGATGCAAACGCGAACGATCACACACAATTGTCGTTTTGCAATTGTAAATAGGAGTATAAACATAATACAAAGGAGCAAAGATTAAGATTATATGGTATTTAACATACATAAAGAGATTACATCAAAAACTGTATAGGTGGTAGATGCAAGTGTCAATGCTATAATTGTTAACGGCTCTACATGGTAACATCGGTTTCACCCTTAGACCTACTTCCATTGGCTAGTGGAATACGGCCGAGCGAGTCAGATAAAACGTTTTCTATTTCTTTGTCATCGAATTTCCAGTCTCCAGTCAGTGGTGCATAACTCAACGGGTCAATCTTAGATGTCTTTGTAAACTCGTCCAGGACTGGTGCAGAAAATGTGTGCTTTGGATCAGTGTCCTTGATGGTCATTGGTCGGTACAAGGGGCTCAGCGTGACGGGACACTCAAGTTTGTAGGCCAGTTCTTTGTCTATAATCTCTATGAATCGTGGAATCTGTTTTCGCATGACCAGTACTGTGTATGTCTGCACAGAAAGAACAACAATACTTGAAAAAAGACCGCATATCCCTGGCTTGGGTGAGTCACAGAACTCACTCCTGCAAGAAAGCCTAGATAGCTATGATCGTATAGTTCTTGTACATTTTGTGTTCCTAGAGTTGAAACTAACATTAGAAAAACGGCTCTCTCAGTGATTTGCCTAGGTTTTCATAATAGCATGGCGCTGAGTCTGAAAAAAGTGCAAAATCGCGCGCGAAAATATTTTGAGGGCAAGAGGGCAGAATTGGAGGTAATCTATTACATGACATACGTGACAAATTTGTAATTGAACAGATAAAAACATTATTTTTTCAGTACAATAACATATTTTATATAGACCCCATGGTCAGGTTGAATGGGCGAGTCACCTGTCCTTCTCGTGCGGCCAGGTTCTGGCTGCTGCAGGAAGGCAACTTATAAACTTATTCCAATTAAAGTTAAGCGTAACGTAACTTATTTTTTCATGGCATAGTTTTGTAGGAATAATATACTACTGGCTACATGGGCTTTTTTCTTTTTGCTATGTATAACCGACATAGGCTATACATAAAGTTAAGTGAAACACGTATTATTAACCCTCAAAATAATCCATGCCAAGAAAAACTGGCAACACGCTCGTTTCCTCCAATTTTGCATAATTTTGTGAGAATCATTGTTAGTAGTACTAGATTTCAGACAAAACATATACTTTAAATTTTTTTTATCCGGAATACGCACCGGTGCATAGTCCACTGTATTCGCCAGTTGTCGTATTCATCTGTTGTGATTTTCCGTTTTATACCGTTCACATGATATACCAAGTGATAATCACGAGGCATGGCTAGGTTCCAGTAATGGCGGCAGCCATAAATAGTTCAATTATCTTGTCGTTTTAATTAAATGTCAACGCATATTCTTCAAGTTTTTAAATGTGCCTTCAGTGTGCATTTAAAAATAGCCGATATCGGCGGGTCGGGTCACAGTATGGCGGCGCCCAGGTAGAGCAAGGCGTAGCCTCGATTACCACCGTTTGTCGCATATCGCGTTTTGGAGGCATACGTAAGTAGCTAATTAAGATCTCATCCCGGCATTTGGCTAATTCATGGAATAAGACTGAGCGTTTATCATTTTATACGATGCAATTCGAAATAACTTAAAACTTTGATTATACTGACATAACTGTCCGACTGAAAAGTTAAATCAGGCAAAAAAACTTAGCGTAACATCTCGATATTGACAACAATTGGCTGCTGGCGCTTCACGGAAACGTCTACACAAAAATGGAGTGGTGACAGCTACCACTCTCTTCTCGGCGGATTCACGAAGCCGAGCGAGGGTCGGATAAGCGAGACAAGGCGCTACGAAGCCAGTCGGTGGGCAGGCGGGCGTTACGTTTGGGGGGCATGGCGCGGCGCCAACCCAAAAACGCCTAGGCAAATCACTGCTTTCTTGATTGCCACACCAACTCTTGCCACACTCCCTCATTGTGTTAGTGTTTAGCCTTCCTTAGCCCCCTAGGGTATCCACCCATATGTTGACAACTTTAATAATTTACCAATTTCGAGATTGACTAACCCTTTTGCTTTGATACGCCTCCGAGCTTGGTTTCCGGGGATTTAGGCGTCATTGCCTCTTCCATGCTCCTTGGATTATAACAGCCACAATGGGAACATGATATTTGTATTTATACTTGCACGATAAGTCTAGTATGTGACACTGAACACCTGAGCTACAAGTATTATCCAGATACAAGTTTTTAAAGCATTGTTGCAATAAGTGAGTCCACTGCTCTTTATATACAACTGTTTGAAGTGGGCCTCAGGCATGTACATGCTGGGCGAGCAGATACAGCACTTTTGTATTGATTAGGCATGTGCTGTCGGATTTTAGCACTACAAGAACCCCGATCAGTTATAACCTTGTTGAACTGATGCTACGTAAATTAAAATATTTGTTTACCTGTTTGTTGGAGCCATCGGCTGAGGTGACATCGACATTGATGGCGGTATTGCCGAGGTTGAGTAGAGTAGGCGTGCCTGGCTTCTCCCCAGCCACCTCTATCACTATTTTAGCATCCGGCACGGTCGGGGAAGCGGTTACCTTGTCCAAGTCACACGCGATGACGCCTGTCGGTGCACCACACGGACATTGCAACAATGATCATTATGTTGCGTACTAAGGAATCTGCATTTAAGTTTTAATTAATTCAAGGAACTGATACCGATTTTGCCGACGACAGTGCTCAATTCTCTGACACAACAGTCCCAGGAGCTACTGTAAAGCCTATAGTGTTCAATCAGCATACATGTGTTTCACATAGGTGTCATAATCTGCTCACAGAAAAATGCTCAAGAAAAGCGGAAAACACGCGCTCTTCCATTCAAATGTCGTCGTGTGTAGTTATTTTACGGGTCGCCTTATAAAATGTGCATAGAATGGCTTCGTGTGCAATAAAAAGGCAGTTTTCACAGTGAAATCTGTTTTTGAAAATTACAAAAAACGGGACATTTCGTCCACAAAGGGAAAGCAGGACCAAGGAAAACAGCTGTATTTCCCGCCCGAAAGCATAATGTTGAATTTAGTTTGAAATTCAAAGGGGCCTGGGTTGTTAATAGTGAATTTAAGTGAAAACGGTTTAACATCCAGAATGGCAAAAGCCTGGATAGCTTGACGCAGTTGAGAGAAGACACGGAAGTAAATTTTAAATCATCATCTTAACCAGATATATGTTAGAACAGTGGTTGAAACAGCCATAATTTATGGGGTAGAAACGATCACCAAAAGTATGCAGGACTGACTGGATGGATGTTACACATAACTAGTACACAACACACTCAACATCTCCCGGACAAAGCACATGACACATAGAAAATTATACATTGAAACGCGAAGATATCAGAGACAATGTTTAGACAGAGACGAGCCCAATTCGGAGGTGACTGTTCCAGAAGTAAAGAAGTGGTGAGAGGTGGTTACTTGGCAACCAGAGCATGTGCATAGACGGCCAGGAATACCATGCCAAATGTATCCAAAACAACTTACATCTGAATTCGGGGTAACAGTTCCTGAACCTGAAAAGGTTACGCAGGAACACCACCAATGGAGACGTTCTGAACAAAGTTATTGGAATCGCCACCGGACGCCTAGATGATGATAAATTGATGGAATAATGCACACTATTATGACAGGCGTAACATGCAAGCTTTGACAATTAGTGACATTGATACAGACTTTGTTAGTATTCTATAAGAACTATCGTAGAAACGCCATTACATATGTATTCCGTGATGTCGGGAGAGAACGTAGGCTCCAGTTTGCCGGCGCCCATCTTAAGTCCGGTGAGCGTGGCATCTTTGGCGGAGATTCGTTTGGCGTGAATCCAATACACGCGCACGGTGCCGTCCTCCGCCGTTACTTCAATTTTCACTTCGTTCACCTTGCCCTCTTTCAGCGGCACAGTTTTGTCGCCATCGGTGCCCTGCGTCATACGACGTTAATTTGCGGTAGTATTAATCATGAAAATGTTTGTTGTAACGTCAGATTCGGAAGAGAGTAAATTAACGTAACCAGGAAACCTATCTAGTACGCATTTGCTATCTTAATGTAGGTCCAGACATATGTTCGAACAGCCCGTTTCACCTTTTCCTTTTGACAATGTTCAACTCGCAACTGACTGTTTCAAGCAACCAGCCTACCTTGAATGCCTCTATGGACATGGAACATTGCCAGTCGTGCAGATCTTAGAGCACATAGAGCAAACACCGGAAAATTTTAAAACAAACCCTTTATTAGACAATTAGTGTTAATATTATTAACATTTATAATTAATATACATTACATCTACTAACAATATGTATTATGTATTAATATTTATTAAATTAACTAATATCGCTAATAGTATTAACATAATTATTATTATTAACATAATTAATATAATTAATAGTATGAATAATATTAATATTATTAACAATATTAATAATAATAATATGAACAGTACTTATAAATAGTCTTAATGTATTTAATAATTACTATTATTATTTACCTATGTCATTGCTTCACTGCTAACAAAAGGTTAATTAGAGCATTTAATTTGTCTTGGAGTTTTAATTACTCATGTTAACCTTTATCTGAAATGTGTTTACAATTTATGTTTTCATAATTTGTGGAAACTTCCAGACTGGTTTAGTGGTGGAAACTAGATTAGTATTATACTGTTTACAGACCCATTAATCATAACAGTTTATGACCTTTCGTGAAATATGAAGCCCACAGTTTTGCAAAATATTACAAATTTCACCAAACCGGGTAACGCGCCTGGTTTTAATTATATATAATGCGGTAACGTCACATAGCAACCGAACTTCGAAAAGCAAGGCGTCCTTCGCGATCATACTGTTACATTACCGAAATAGTGTACGATGCCCCCGAATCTGACGCAAAACAATCGATCGTTATCTGTGCCACGTTACTACCAAGTGTCACGCTGTATTCAGTTGTATCACGTTTAAATATAGGTGACAGTTTTCCAGGTTTTATCGACAACGTTTCTAGAGAGCAGTCATCCATCTTGGAAAGGAACGAAAATGCGGATGTGACCCGGATTAGAACACGGGATAGGGTAATTGTTATTGGAAGTACCAAACTTAGCAGAACAAATTCCACAAATGCATGTTTGTTCAACTGAAAAGTTGTATTGATGATTTAATCTATGTCTCCAAATATTATTAGCAAGTACTGCAGTATCTGTAAAAAAATCGGGTGTGGGTTTTGCCTTACGTTGCCTTATATATGTCTTTTCCAAATAAAAATTAAGAAACCTTTGTGCATGGGATCGATATTCGAAACAACTACCAATTATTTCATCGAGTACAAACAAGTTGTTAGAAAAGTTTGTTCAAGCGAACTACTCACTAATATCGACCGATGGAAATACGTTTTTCTCAAAGTGAGGTTAGTGCAGGAAATTGCCTTAAAAGAGCGTCTTCGAAAACTCTACGGTAATACGCAACATATTAAATGTAGAAAAATTACGTGGCCATTCAGTTACTTTCCTGTAGTTACGAATAATTACGAATAGTTGCATACATTTTCGTCCGATAAAGCGAAGTATAGCGTATATACATAATGCACCGATGTGCCGTACCAGTTAGGCCACCTGGCGATTAATGTCGAACTAGATATATGAAAAAAAACCTGTTTATGCATAATTTTCTTCTAAAAACTGTTATACTCCCCTTGATCGATATATGGTTTTTATATCGGTATCATGCCGTATATTGTTTGAGATCCAGCGAGATCACAAAAGAGACACAATCTAGCGAGAGGCGAAACAACGTACGCTTAGCTGTTACATTAATTATTTTGCATAGAGGGTTTTTGGTAAAAATGTCATTCTCCCATCTCCCACTTTTTTTTTTGGGGGGGGGACCTATCATTGCACACCTGTTTTGATAACCAACATCCCTCCACCTCCATTTTTGAGAGTCTACGTCCTACCTCCCGCCCATTTCACCTCCGCCCGTGCCTCCACCTCCATATGCGTGTCTTCGTGGATCCCATGACGTCAAACGATGATGTCTCTTTGTAGGCATAATGGTCGGAGACGACTGCATCTTGTGCATATAACACTGTTTGCTTAGAGGAATCGTCACCAAACCTAGTACACGCGGAATATCCCTTTTTTGTAATTGAAACAATGCTGACTGATCTGTCAGCATTGTTTCAACTTCAGTGATACAAAGACACACATATATCGGTGAGTCCTATGTTTTTTATTGATGATGTAACAGAAAATGCACTTTAGACTACAATATGTGTCTGATTAGGCAGTGTCGGTAGGTTGTGCTGGCTGTTCTTCCACCTCCCCACTCCTCTCTGGTGCATACTTCAGGGTGGCGGCAACAGCTGTCTTTACATCACACTCGGTGCTGATATTCACTGACTTCATAACACTAGCTGAAAGGGAATGCATATACGTAAGTTGTATTATATGATATTATGTGATATCCTGGTAGTTTCTAGTTGGAAATATAAATCACTGAATAAGTCTTTCTGGTAAAAAAAACGAATGAATTAAATTTAGTTAAGTTAGTAAATTCAATTTATACATTGTCTACACAGATGAAAAATACGTTGGTGTTAGTTGTCTGCATGTGCTAAAAAAAATAACGAACATTAATTACTTCTCACTTAATTTGTTCCTTTAATCTCAAACAATGCCAGTCCCCTACACTATACACAACCACAATGCAACACTGCCTAAATATGACTACCAGGTACTCTAAAATGGCTGAGAGAGCAAGACACAATTATAGTAGGATGATGCACATTATGAGGAATAATATAATGATTGATTACGTGATGTTCAATTGACAACTTAATAATTACTCAAATGTGCGTTATACAAATTTTTGTATATTTCATTTCCCTATAGTGAACAGTAAACTGTATACCATGAAGTAATATACATCATTTCTGTGACAGACATATTGTGTACCATGCTATGTCGATCTGTGTGTGTGTGTGTTTGTGCGCGCGTGCGTGCGTGCATTTGTGTGTGTGTATGTGTGTGTATGTGTGTGCATGTACGACAAATGACACCTAATTATAACACTGCCTTCCCTTCCTTACTTTGAAATAAATAAATATATATATATATATATATATATATATATATATATATATATATATATATATGTGTGTGTGTGTGTGTGTGTGTGTGTGTGTAACATACGTAACTTTACTTCGACCATCGAGGTGACGGTTGTAGATAGAAACCATGAGGATGGGACACCTCATAAACGCTCACACATCGGTATGTACTTGTCCAGAACTGTGTCCGCCAATAAAATTGTGAGCAATTTTAGCCAATGATCTTTGAGCAAATCAGTCAGCTCCAATATTTCGCGGGAAACATTGATGTAGACAAATAAAATTCTGAACTGTCAACGTCAAGCATGGTTCAGTTTACAGACGAAGAACTTGTGGCGGAATTTTCCGACCTGGGTGTCGATATCGACAGAGATGACATATTGGACAAATGTAAGAGAAAATACACCGTGTGAACTTCATAAAAATGTGTTGTTGTTGTTTTCTAAGCAAACTGCAAGGCTGTCACTGGTCCGGTCTGTGTATTGGGCTGTTGTTGTAGGCATTATTACTGTTATGTTTATGTATACATGTAACAGTTAGTATAACTAGATTATTTGACATCGCAGCCTTGTATAACAAAACAAACCAAATTTCTGGTGAATGATGCATGATGGCCATTCCATCCACCACATTGATACAAACACTAGATCTTTGGGTGTATGCTTTTGTGTTTGTAGTGAGGATGCTTGGTCAGCTACATCGTGTGGACGCTGGTGAACTGGCAGCCCAGTGGGTAGCCTATTCTCACAACAAAAACGGCTGTGAAGTTCTGCTAGAAACACTGGATACATTTGAGAGAGAAGTACGATTTGAATGTGACATCTTAAAATGTAATCATCATGATAAATATGAACTTATATGATGTAAATCTATATGAAGGAATCATTTAAATATGCCATTATGTTCCACAGAAAGTAATGCAATTATCTCCTGCACAAGAAAATTTTGTATTAATTAATTTTAATGATTAATTACAGCTATCTGCCATGCCATTCGCATAACTTTACAGAGATTGAGCAAAGTGAGCAAGAACACGGCCAAGACACCCGTACGTAAGAAGACAGCTGCCACAAACCTCTATGACAGCTACACTCTGCCACTTGTGTATCCTTTAAGAAGTTCATGCAGTGTTGCAAGAGAATTGCAAGAAAATGTTTAATGAAGCATTACATTAGTTTGTTGACTCCTGTCGTTGTAGACCAGTCAATATTTTCAAAATGGCCGCCAAGTAGTCAACACAGCTCAGCAAAATATGGCAACGTTTACGTAAGTGACTATAGATGAAGACTGCAGTCTCATGTCCACTATGCTTCAATGAACTGGCGGAGTAGACTAATTATTTTCATATAATGTTATGTAACCAAACACGTGCAGTTGGGTGACATGCCATTGCAGCCTTTTGTTTTTCCAGTTTTCCATTGAGTCTATTAAGTACATTTTCTAAATAGACTGCATCTGCCAAAATTTGTCCAGTAATAAGTTTGTCATACAGATCTTCTGGAACATCAGCCTGCAGTTCACACTCATTTCTCTGTTTCTCTCTTCCGCTTATTGCTCTTCCAATGCAGTCGTCCACTCTCAGTCAGGAAAGGGACATCAACTACCTGTGCTGTCACCATTGTATTAAGCTCAGAGTCAACAAGAAGATGTCCTCTAACTACTCTTGCTAGTGCCGTTCTACTGAGCATGTGCACCACGGTGTCTTGAGCATACACAACTTGGAGCAGCTTGCAGAGATGGACATTTGCAGGAGAATACAAGCTGGAGTGGATGCATGGAGGAAAGTGGAAGGGGTGATGGGAGATAGACATATATTTCGGAAGCTAAAGGGAAAGAGGAAAGGTGCTTAGCTCATGCGTAACACCAGCTTGCCTATTCAGCGTAGAGACAATGGCGATGACAAAACCAACAAAAGAAACTTAAAGTTTTGCGAGAATAACTGTGTGAGAAGAATTGGAGGAGTGAAAAGAATAGACAAGCGAAGAGTGGAGGAGCTGAGGGAGGAAGTTGGTGAGAGAGTCTCATGAGGAAGCTGGTGAGGAGCCGGCTAAAGTGGACTGGACATGTGGAAAGATTGAAAGGGGTACAATTGACGAAGCTCTGGATGCGCTTGGAGTGGAGGGTAGAAGGAGAAGAGGAAGACTGAGATGGGAGGACTGCGTGAAAAGAGATTTGGTGGGAGTGGAGAATGGGAGTGAAGGATAGGGGGGAGTGGAGACAGTTGGAGATGACAGTGAAATGGGATCAGTGATGACGAAGAAGGGGAAACAAAAATCAGTGCCGGCCTCACCCCGGACTTCAGGGATACTGACATCACATTGCCTATGTGTAACCAAGAAAACTAAAAACTGAAAGACACATTATAAACAGAGCACAAGTCACTGCCACTAGGTTTGTCCACCATAAGGCTGGTCAAATGTGAGGATATGCTTCAGTTGGACTCGCCTACGTTCCGCTGCCACAAATCTCATTGTTAAATAGTCACAGCTCATGTCTACCATTGGCAAAAGGTGACTGTGTATTTCCCTGGGCGAGTACCCTGATTGACAGCCTGCTTCATACCCACCCACACAGGCTGTGCGACCTTCCACAGTAGGTCTACCTTCTAGGTTGGGTAATTTTATCAGTCGTTCTGGAGTTTCTTGTAGAAGTGTGTGCCAACTTTTCTAGCAACAACCACATCTGCAGCTGCTGCAGAACACCTCGGCACAGGAATTTGTCATTTGGTTTCAAGTGTCCCAGCTGCGACTATTCCAAGGAGTGTATTCTGTCCACCCAGTGTCCTGACATTGTTGTCAGCTTTGTCTGCAACAAACTGGACAAAGTGACCTGAGGTGACACCGGGGATGTCGGTACCTTGCGATCGTGCTGCAGACATTTCAAACCTCTTCACTTTAGAATAAGAAGAGCAAAAATCAAGGCTGTTTAGAGAGTCGATGAAATTCAACTTAAAGTGATGATGCATTTCAATGGCTAGGCCAATCATGAATGGCACGATCATGACTCTGCGGCGGGCAGCTTGAACAATGGTCTGGCCTACTGATCCAGTCTTCAGTTTTTTTTTTCTCACTGAATATTGTTTATAGAAGTAGGCACAGTGTCTCTAGTACAAATGTACTTCTTTTCCAAAGAAGCTATATCCTCAGGGGTTGGACGTTTGTTTACATTTGGTGCCGTGTTTGATGAAATCAGCAGCAACTTTAACAATTTTAATTTTCTATGCCTCAGAGTCTGATTGAAAGGGATATGATTGCTTTAGGAGCTTCATAAAAGCAGTTCAGAATATTCTAAGCTCTGCTCCTGAATGTCACCACATTGGCCGTTCTGTTGATGCTGGTGATAATGATGCTGTTGCCAAAGTACTCTGTAAACTTTCTTTTCATATGATTAGCATCGTATATGTCGGTGCCTTTGTCGCAGAAATCTCCCGTTTTCTGCAGAAGATCACCAACAGTTTTCTTTTCATTGGCGTTTTCTTTTAAATATTTAGCCACCTTTGCAGTGTCGATAGGAGTACCCTGGCATTGTTTCTCACTTTGGTAAGTGGGCTGGTATGCTACCGTGTTCATAAATTGATACTGCAGACCCGCATGTAGATCCTCAAACTCAATCCTGCTGCGAACCTTCTGCACCCACCAGTTACTGTCTTGCTTTGTGCAAACATACTGAACTGTTGCCTGGAAATCTGCCGTTCTGGTTGGAAAAAAAACTCGCTTTTTGTTAGAACATTTGACAGACTGACTGCAAAATAAACAGTATACACTAAATCGGAAACTAGATCCTTGCGAACGAATGTTGCGACTGCTTGTTGGTTCGTCTTCGGGTTTCTTCTTGAGGTGTCGACTGGTGACATTTTTGTTGATGTGCTCCTTTAGACACATTTGATTGTCCAACAAACATGCGGACACTGTCTAGCGAAGAACCACAGTATATTGCCAACTGCATACAAATAACGCAGACATCCATTATCTGTAATGCGAAAAGAAATGCAATTTCAGGTACTGCGTCTTTTTGCAAAATGTATTTCCATCGTGCAATAACCATAAATATTTAACTAAAAACAACTTTTCTAACAATTTGTTTGCATTCAATTGTTGAAATACCTGTTAGTGGTTTATAGTTTAGACTTGCGTAAAAGTTTATTCCGATTTGTGTGAAAATGGCATATTATATTGAGTATAGCGGAAATGCGTTTAATCACTATATGTAGATTGCCATTGTGCCTTGAACTTTCAACATTAACTATGGGATCGATTTGAGTGTATGAGTAATTCAACAGTTGCTTGTACGAACAGTAATTTATGCAATCCTACTCTATATATTTTAGTAACCTAAAAGGTGGGGCCATAACACCAATTATAAATAAACCATCCCAACATCGAGGATGGAAGGGAAGTCATCTTCCACTCCGCACCAAGGCCCTACGTGAACGGGCAGATAGCCAAATGAAAAACCCAATGTCCACTGGGAAAGCGTCATAGGGTGACTTCACTTCCACCGTCAATGTACAAAATGTTACCAAGCACAACACTACTAAACACATTAATGTAACCTTAAGCAGGAGAAAATGGGGAGGAGGGTGCGTAGAAAAACTGCTAAAACCGAGAAAGCAGGTCTACTCCGCATGCCGTGAACATTCGGAATGAAGCTGCTTATTTTCAAACTACCTCATTCGAATGACTGCTGCGCTCTGATTGGTTTAGCGTTGTTTCTTTGCCTACCCCTAAATTAGCATGATTAACCTACTGACCCTTCCGTGCCCAGCTTGCACTGTTGCTGGCATAAAATCCTGTATGCAACTGTGGTTGTATACTCTCATTTATGCAATCAACAATGCAAGCTAGAGGTAAACATATGAAAAGGCCAAATGAATGACGTTTATTAAGGGTATGCCAAATGGCATATTATTCCGATTAAGAGCATGAAATGTGGACCCTGTAACATGCGCCAAGCATGTGGCTGAGCTTCATACAAAGCCGCCTCGACACAATGCTCCCAGAGCCCACATTTCGACAACAATACAGTACATGTAGTAATATTCTCGTATGTGACAAGGGGGCTCATTGTTTGTGGTAACCAGATGTTTTTATATCGTTAAATAGCTGTAAGCTTTGACGGACAAGAAGGAAAATTTGTTGAAGATGTCATTTTATAAATAATCCGCCAGATGGTGAGATGATAGTATTGCTCTTAAAATTATGACAATTAACATGCAAATTAAGTAACTTTCCCCACATATATTACCATCTATATTTTTTATATGTTGTTTGACATGTGTTTTGGGTTTGTTTACTGCAAACCCCGTTTCTGGTGCAATTTTGACTAGGTTAGGTGACTTTTTGGCCTAGATTGACTGGACTACTGTTTCATTCAAAGTTTCAATGCTGTATTTTGGTCTTATTAATTAAATTAATAATTCATTGAATGTTTTTAATTCAATTGATATATTTGTTGATTCCATCTAACTGCCGTCTGTAAAGGTTGAATACATTTAACAATTACCAGTGTGGAAGATGATGTCTCTGAAGATTTGATTGGTGCATATTCATCAACATCCAATACAGTAAGTACCAGGTTGACAGATTTGAAATAAAGGCTTCTGGTGTAGTGTATGCAGTAAGGTCACAAACTGTGATGGTTAAATGTCTTCCCAAGTTAATAATAAATGTCTTCCTAAATTAATAATAAATTTAAGCAGATAATAAAATAAAAAAAATAATTACATAAATACGGAAATTTATATATACATACAAGGAATACCTCGTATGCTCATAAGACTCAACTTTATGAAAATTTTTAAGGCTAACCATAAGAGTTTGCACCTATGAATATATATATATACATGTGTGTGAAGGGTTTCAAAGCAAAACGTGATAAATTAGTTTTTTTTATAGAGAAATTTACTTCTGTTTCATCCTCATAAATGAAAACTTGTACATGATATTGGAATATCTTACGAATCCAACATCAAATGTTTCCCAAATTGGCGTTTATCGTGTTTTGCCCTGAAACCAATATATATATATACATATACACAGGTTTCTTACGGACTCGTATGGACAAAATGCCCATATGAGAGACCTGCATTGTTCGTAAGAAAATTTTTTTCTTTAATTTTAATATATTCTATTAAATTTTAACTAAGAAAAGAACAACTTCATATGTAGACTAAAAATAATCATAATTAGTTTTAAAACTTCCCCGGGCACAGACGACCAACCTGGGGTGTATTTGTGTGTAGCAGTCAGCCAACCTGCTGACTGCTGCTTTTCAATGCTGCCATCCAGCCATTTATAAACCGATCGGGTGAAAATCTTGAACAGAACGAGATACAACACTGAGGCAACCACGTGTCGTCGCCAGTTTAGCATTAGCAGTCAGTTTTTTGTGTGTGTATGTGCCTGTTGTTGATCGTGGTATCAACTGTAATCAGTTTGAAATTGTTTATTGAAATTATATTTTGTTAGTATGATCATAATATTATTGCCAAGCACATAGAGTGAAAGCGTTTGCAATCTTTTGGGTGTTGGATTTATGTAATTTTGAATTGAAACAAAAACATTCCAGTCATAATTCACAAAATCCACAGTTGGTAGCCATCTTGAAAATTGAAATTTTTATGCATATTGGCAAAAATGTGCACAATAGTGAAAAGTAACCAGATTGTTTTAATGGAACGAAACTAACATGGCTACAGCTGCTTCTCTGCGTTGATGGTAACAAGATTGGAATTTTGTATAGCATGGGAAAGTTGATGTTTGTTTTTTGGTCAATATTCCCCAAAGTTCACTTTGTGATTTGAAAATCAGTTAATAGTGCCACAACAATTCTAACGGACTATTTCTTTCACAAATTCAACGGTTGTTGGGATATACTCATTTTGCTGAAAGCTACGCGTGACATAAAGCACAATTGGTGACCATGTAAAGGTAAACCGGTTGTCAAAAACTGTTGCCTGTTTTAAAATTTGCAGTGTCCGTATGAACTGAACCTTTAAAAAAACCTATATATTTATTGTTTTATATGAAAACTTATTCATGTAGGATTAGGAAGAATTCCATTTTTTTCATGTGCGCTACTGTCTGCAGAGTGGGAAGAAGAAACGACAGCTGACACCAGAGAGCAGCACTCGCAGCAAGCGCTTCAGTAATGACGGCACCCCGAAGTCGACTCGGTCGGCTCCGTTCACCCATCGCAGTTTCTCGCCAGTTGTGTGAGTGCATGTGTGGATGTCACAGACATTGTACTGATTATGGTTGTTTACGGGTCGTTGCACAAGTTCTCAAAGATTATGGTTGTTTACGGGTCGTTGCACAAGTTCTCAAAGATTATGGTTGTTTACGGGTCGTTGCACAAGTTCTCAAAGATTATGGTTGTTTACGGGTCGTTGCACAAGTTCTCAAAGATTATGGTTGTTTACGGGTCGTTGCACAAGTTCTCAAAGATTATGGTTGTTTACGGGTCGTTGCACAAGTTCTCAAAGATTATGGTTGTTTACGGGTCGTTGCACAAGTTCTCAAAGATTATGGTTGTTTACGGGTCGTTGCACAAGTTCTCAAAGATTATGGTTGTTTATGGGTTGTTGCACAAGTTCTCAAAGATTATGGTTGTTTATGGGTCGTTGCACAAGTTCTCAAAGTCCAAAACCGTACAGCATTACGTATTTGTTGGTGCTGGTCGTCACACGTTTTTGTTACTTGCCATACAGTCTGTCAGTTTGCAGTATTTATGTTGATTTTCACTTGCTTTATCTTGTTTGAAGTAATGCTTGCATCTTCCGTTTGCAACATGTTTTATTCTACTATGATTTTTTTACATATTGCCCTCGTCTATACATAGTATTGTTGGTGTTTGTATATGGATGAATCTGTGAATTCACTGAAATTGAATGAATAGAAATTGATGTGATGTACTACAAAATTACCCATGTACGTGTCTGTGTCGTCATGGTTTCTGCTGAGAGAGATAATTCTATAAAACTGACATAAATTTGTATTGAATGTTAAATCGGGAAGACCGTAAAATTTAGAGTCAACATATATGCTTAATGCTGGTTTTGGTTTCAGCTTCAGCAAAACTTCTACAAAGATTAATTGATATTAAGTGACTGATTTATATCATACTTAACAGAAGCACATCATCACAGGAGTACGGCAAACGCAAGAATGCCGGGGAGGTAGTATGTGAATTTGGTGCACGAAAGACCACCAGATGGCACTCTCGATCATCCATTGTCAAGATATCTGACATTGGTGGGATGTCGGAGGTCATGCAGCGATTCAAGTATATGTTTCAGAAATTGATGGACAAAGCATTCGGTGAGAATGATTAATTATGATTTACAATGTGAATGCCTTTTATATGTGTATAAAAAAGACATTGATCGTAAGTCTGAAAATTATTTTAAAAAATAAGTCACATGATGTTAAAATTGGACTATTGCAATACTCTTTGTTTAATGAGCAATGACAAACAGATTTAATCTATGGAGAGAAACCCAGATTTTATTTTGGGTTTGAAATATCCATTACATGAGATGTTTTGTTGCGTGTCTCAGTGTTGGATGACCAGATTGAGTCAATGGCCAAACTGTTGAAGGAACATCATAATATAGGCGACTTGGCTCACGTCGCAATGCCTGTTCAGGTAAATTCACAAGAATTTCATGCAACTTCGTAAGTCGTTAACTGTTGGAATTCAGCACTGTTGATTTTAAACTGCAGATGCTAGAAACGTATATCCTTATTTTTAGGTATTGAACATGTGTTATTTACTAAGAATTTATTAAAATGTATGCTAATAAACTTTTTTTCAGGTATATTGTGATGGTAGTTAAATAAATGAAACATGTTATTTATAAATAATTTTAATGCTTCAAAATTGGCTTGCTATTCAGTTCATTGGCAGTAACGTGAGAGAGCTAAAATGTTATCCCGTGTTAGTTTTACTTTTTAATAATCTTTATAATAATAATTTTGTTTGCCTAATATATGCATTATATTTAGAGGGAAACCATTTCACGTAGTGGTGCTGAAAATGACATCTTCCTGCTTACAGATGGAACATTGCTGATGTGAGGCCATCTATTAAACGTCATCTGCAAAAGACCACATTGTCACAAATTTTAGCATGTCTTTCTTAGGAAAATGATTTTCCCAGATCAACTTTAATTTTGCCCATTATAAAAAATGTCTGCAGTTACATTGCTAGGAAGGGCACGGTCAGGATTTGTAAAATGTTCTATTGGAAAATGTTTACCAAAATGAAGTATGTTTATCAAAAAAATGGGAGGGATGCAAACCGCAAGGCATGAGCTTTGTGGCTTATCCTCGAACAGAAGTATGCTTTTGAGAATTAAAGCAAACACGATGTTCAGTGTGTGTTCAGAAGTACATTGTGTGGTTGCTAGGAGACAGTCACGGTGGTTGGACGCCTCTGCTGCGACAGTGATGGCAAACTGAATGCCAAATCTGTCATTCTGGAGGGCTCAAGAGAGACCTCTGGTGGCCGACATATACAGCTTGATCTGTCGGCGATTGAGCGATACTCACTCTTTCCTGGTCAGGTAGGTAATTTATTTTTGAATTATGCTTCTTGTTTTTAGTGGGCATTTTCTGCATCTGATGTGGGTCATGTGACACGTATCGATGAGTTTTATAAAGTCGATCATCAGATAAATCCTTTTGGAAAGTGGAATTTTTTGGGTAAACTCTAATATCGGAATTTCCAAGACAATTATTTACAAATCAACTTCAGCTCGAATTAGCTGATTAAATTATAATATCTGACGGCATCATTATGCACATTGTTGATCTTGCACATACGTATTCTGACAGATCGTGGCACTCGATGGAACCAACAGCACAGGGAAAACATTTGTGGCAAGCAAGCTTTACCAGGTTTGTAGAAGTTGGTTTGTGGCTGACTATTTGATGTGCGCAGTGAAAAAAATTTGAAAGATCATCCATCATGTAAGATAAGTAACATACCTTGTTTGATACTAACATTATGTTGTGGGGCATGTTAGTGTACAGTTAGAATGTCAGACTCTCGATCGAGAGAACCCGGGTTCGAATCCTCTTGCTGCCACATCGAAGCTTTAACCAATTTTGTTCACCCCACGTTGCCACAGTTCACTCGGCTGTAAATGAGTATATGGCTACAGGCAGAGATTCATCTTGCTTTGTGCCATGACCAATACTGTGCTTGTTTTAGGGAGTGCCCTTGCCACTGGCCAAACACAACCAGAACTCACAAGAAGGTAGGATCATCAAGTACATGTTAGTGGCGGACAACATGCAGTCCATAGAGCTAGGTTAATGTTTCTGTTTTATCATCCTGAGCATATGACACCAAGTTGTCCAGAGTGCCTTGTTATTAATATCACTGGTGTAGTTGTTGGATAATCACTGCACTTACATTTCATCATAAATAACAAATTAAGTTATAGTATCATTGTTCGTTGCCAAGGTTTACTTTATGGTTTAACATTTTCTCATTTATATTTCATTGTTTTTTCTATGGAGTCACAGGACACAGTATTGAGCCATGTGACCACCAAGCGACAATGAATGCCATTGTGAAAAATGTATATTGTGTTGTTATGTTGCTAAATAAATTTACATTGTTGTTTCAAAATTAATCGTTGAAAAATGTTGGCTCTGACGAATAATTGTAGAAACTGAACATGTTTTAAACTTGTCTTCTTCGACCTTTGATCGGAAATTGATACTGGTGCAAATATGGTTGATTGAATGATGGTGAATATGAACACACATTTTAACTTTAACTTAGCACATGTCACTGTAAAATGCAATTGTCCAAAATCTACACCAATCTGGAGTTCACTGAATTTAGTTGATGACTTATAGAATTGAAAAATAAATTATTTCATTTTGATTGGTGACACAAAATGGTTTCATGTAGAAAACGTTCACTACGAAAATCTTGAAAAGATATCCCAGCAGCAGATAAAAACGTTTTTATCTGCTGCTGGGATATGTTGTAATTTCTAACTTATCCTTGAATGCAGTAGCAGTAGTGCCGATTTCTGTCCACAGGGGCCGTCAGTGTAGTTGTGGCCGCAGGCCCGTTCACTACATCTGACTGTCTGAGTTATGAACCTCTGGAAGACCTTATGAAATACCTTGCAAAAGAAACACCCGATGTATGCATACTGGTAGGTACCTAGTATCCTATGACCATCAATAAGATTTAGTCTGACAGCTTGCATGGATCGGGAAAAACTTTGAGAGAATATTTTCAAAGTCATCCAGAGAATTGTGATTGTATTGGTGGAAAACTGAAGAAATTTGGAGTGCGTCCTGGCTTTGTGAAAGTAATGTGCTTTAGCGAGCGCTTTAGATTATGTTCATCACAGAAATGTAGTAAATAATCCAGATGATTAATAGTTATATTTTAAATTGACAAATAACTTCAGCATTCTGAAAGTTTACTTGTGAGCCATAACTGGTGTTTCTATTTAAAGCTATTCCTGGAGATTACTTTACTTGACCATGTGCAGCCCTCCAAGACTTAGCCCCACGCATGATCAGTTGGTTTCTCTAATAATTTGAGCTTGTACCAGTAGGGAACTTATAGAGTTTCATATAGTTCACAGTTCTTCTTTAAATTCTCTGCCTGTTCATTTCCATTATCTTGTGACTTCCTGTCTAAATAACTCTCCACCCCTTCAAGACCCTGGCCAGCATCTTCAGTTCTCCATTTTGGTTTAAAAATTAAGCTGTTTACGCATCATCATTGTCATGTGGCGCCATCTACACTCGGAAGGTCGGCTGTCATGGGTCACCACTCGTGTCTGCACTGTAACGTTCTCATCAGATCTACATAAGTCCCTTTCCCTGTCTACGCCTTGATGTTGTCTGTCCATCTTGTCTTTCCCTGCCTCTTTCACCCTCCACCATTCCCACCAGTATCTCCCTTTCCCTGTCCATGCCTTGATACTGTCTGTCCATGTGGCTCTTGGTCTTTCCCTTCCTCTTTCATCCTCCACCATTCCCTCCAATATCTCCCTTTCCCTGTCCATGCCTTGATGTCTGTCCATGTGGCTCTTGGTCTTTCCCTTCCTCTTTCATCCTCCACCATTCCCTCCAATATCTCCCTTTCCCTGTCCATGCCTTGATGTTGTCTGTCCATGTGGCTCTTGGTCTTTCCCTGCTTCTTTCACCCTCCACCATTCCCTCCAATATCTCCCTTTCCCTGTCCATGCCTTGATGTTGTCTGTCCATGTGGCTCTTGGTCTTTCCCTGCTTCTTTCACCCTCCACCATTCCCTCCAATATCTCCCTTTCCCTGTCCATGCCTTGATGTTGTCTGTCCATGTGGCTCTTGGTCTTTCCCTTCCTCTTTCACCCTCCACCATTCCCTCCAATATCTCCCTTTCCCCGTCCATGCCTTGATGTTGTCTGTCCATGTGGCTGTTGGTCTTTCCCTGCCTCTTTCACCCTCCACCATTCCCTCCAATATCTCCCTTTCCCTGTCCATGCCTTGATGTTGTCTGTCCATGTGGCTCTTGGTCTTTCCCTTCCTCTTTCATCCTCCACCATTCCCTCCAATATCTCCCTTTCCCCATCCATGCCTTGATGTTGTCTGTCCATGTGGCTCTTGGTCTTTCCCTGCTTCTTTCACCCTCCACCATTCCCTCCAATATCTCCCTTTCCCCGGTTGGTCTTTCCCTGCCTCTTTCACCCTCCACCATTCCCTCCAATATCTCCCTTTCCCTGTCCATGCCTTGATGTTGTTTGTCCATGTGGCTCTTGGTCTTTCCCTTCCTCTTTCATCCTCCACCATTCCCTCCAATATCTCCCTTTCCCCGTCCATGCCTTGATGTTGTCTGTCCATGTGTCTCTTGGTCTTTCCCTTCCTCTTTCACCCTCCACCATTCCCTCCAATATCTCCCTTTCCCCGTCCATGCCTTGATGTTGTCTGTCCATGTGGCTGTTGGTCTTTCCCTGCCTCTTTCACCCTCCACCATTCCCTCCAATATCTTCCTTTCCCTGTCCATGCCTTGATGTTGTCTGTCCATGTGGCTCTTGGTCTTTCCCTGCCTCTTTCACCCTCCACCATTCCCTCCAATATCTCCCTTTCCCTGTCCATGCCTTGATGTTGTCTGTCCATGTGGCTCTTGGTCTTTCCCTGCCTCTTTCACCCTCCACCATTCCCTCCAATATCTCCCTTTCCCTGTCCATGCCTTGATGTTGTCTGTCCATGTGGCTCTTGGTCTTTCCCTGCCTCTTTCACCCTCCACCATTCCCTCCAATATCTCCCGTTGTATTCCTTCCTGATGGTTACACGTACAAGTTGTTTATTAAACATGTGCCACTCATCTCAGACTAATCTGAGTAAACTTGTAGTAATAGTAGTAATAGAAGTTATAGTAGTAATAGTTATTTTTAATGGGCCATTGATCACATACTCTCTTATATCCACAGTAACATAATTGAAAATAAATTATACAATGAATAAACAATGAATAAACAAAATAGAACAGTTGTCTATGAAGTCATTTGTTGTTACAGATTGGGCCTTTTGTCGACAGCAGGCACTCTGAAATAGAGGTAAGATGTGTCATTTGTTGACAGCAGGCACCCAGATATAGAGGTAAGATGTGTCATTTGTTGACAGCAGGCACCCATATATAGAGGTAAGATGTGTCATTTGTTGACAGCAGGCACCCATATATATAGAGGTAAGAAGTGTCATTTGTAGACAGCAGGCACCCATATATAGAGGTAAGAAGTGTCATTTGTTGACAGCAGGCACCCAGTCATTGTTATTTATGAAATGTAAACATTGCTTTGCGTTTAAACATGTTTTACAGTTAATGTTCTTGTGAGATGCGTATGTCACTGTTCACAGTTTTGTTAATCAAACACAATAAGGAATAAGGATAAGCAATTTCTGGTAGAGGTGATTTGAAATAATTAAGGTATGTGGCAATTATTGTCACCATGATGTTTTCAAATTCAATTTTAAATTGTAGTTTATTTTTTTAACATGCCATGTATGTCACATGCAAATACATAAGTCGTATGGTTTCTAGAATTCCTGATACATGTAAAATAACTTGGAAAGATTAAGGTTATTTTATACTAGATATTATTACTGTGTGTTTCAAACGATATTACACATAATTTTTTTATTTAAAGACTCAATAATAATAATAACAAAGTTTATTTCAACAACATCAAAAGTTAACATACAAATACAATTGAATTTTAAACATCAATAGTACAATTTGAAAAGTTTAAAAAAGGCAAGAAGAAGCATAATGCTTATGTTGCTTGCCCAATCACTTATAAGTTACACTAAATAATACAATTATTATACAAGTGTGTTTTTTAAAGAAAATAGTGCATGAACAATTCTAATGCAATGCAATTGCTTTTTTTTAATATACAAACTTGTTCTTGTTTTTTTGTGTGTAGTGTTTCATATTAACTGTAAAGTGAAATTCTGCCTTGGTTCTAGAAACTGCCAATGACGTATGATGATTTCTTCCTGACAATCATTGCCAAGATAGCTGACTGCACACAATCGTAAGTACCATTCTACATCTGTGCTGGGTTATGTAAATGTAAAAAAATAGAATGAGGTACCATGCAACTATCACTGATGCTAGGCAGTGCTTAACCATTTCAGTACTACAGCCATTGATCAGCTGTGACCACTGAATACTGCATTCCCAGTGAATATGCAAGAAAATTGACTGCATCACTTCAAGTCAAGATTTCAGAAACAAAAATGCATTTTATGAATACGAATATTATATATATTCTGAAAGTACGATAATCAGCGAGTAAAATGAGCCATATTATTTTACATTTCATCATCATGGTAACCAGCAATCCAAGATGGCCGCCATGATTTCAACGTTTTTGCATTTGCTGAACGCAGTTGTATGCCAATGTACATATTTAATGTAAACTACTCATGTTGATCATGCTACAGGAATTTACTATGATATAAAATACAATATAAAGTACATTTTGTGGAGGATGAGAAAGTGAAAAGCAAGTTATTTATCTGTATTTTAAACATATATGACAGAAGTGTTCATTTGTATATTTGCTAACACATTCATCGCTACTGGACTGATTCCAATCAAACTTTGCATGTTGACGGATTCACAGACACTTTTTCTTCTTACAAAACTCAAACTACACATCATCCAGCATTGATAGTACAGTGCGCAGCTCATCCTCAGCGTTTACACCATCACATTCGTCATCACTGATGTCCAAGTAGTCATCAAAAATACTCCCGTTGTGAGTATCCGTTTTGCCTCCGGATCGATCGTTAAGTTCGCCAACATCATTGTTGTTTCGATCGTCAACATCCGACAAAGATTCGTCACTAAAACTATCAAATACTCCGCCCAAAACATACGGTGGTAAATCGTCAGTTGAAGTAAAGCCGTCCACCATTGCGCCCATAGCAGATTTTGATAATCCATCATTAAAAATGCAAAAATATCCGTAAAATGATATTGAGCGATAATAAATGATTGCCGCTATTGAATAGCTAATTCATTCACCATGACAACCGTATATAACAAGTGGCTCTACTTAGTGGATAATTATGAGTAAAAGCTATTTAAATGGTGAACATAGCCAATGCCGGTATACCGGCCTGTCGTACTGTAGCGTCACACACCGCAAGGCCGGTATACCGGCCTGTCGTACTGAAATGGTTAACACACGTATTCATCGCAATGATGTAAGCAGTAGTTCCTTCATCACACACAAAATCCTAGCTGCACTGCGGGACATAAAGTTGTATCCCAGGCATATTTAGGTATTTTCACAAGCTCCCCTGGCAGACATCCTCGCTACCCAGGGGTGGTAGTAGTACTACAGTACCCCTGGCAGACATCCTCGCTACCCAGGGGTGGTAGTAGTACTACAGTACCCCTGGCAGACATCCTCGCTACCCAGGGGTGGTAGTAGTACTACAGTACCCCTGGCAGACATCCTCGCTACCCAGGGGTGGTAGTAGTACTACAGTACCCCTGGCAGACATCCTCGCTACCCAGGGGTGGTAGTAGTACTACAGTACCCCTGGCAGACATCCTCGCTACCCAGGGATGGTAGTAGTACTACAGTACCCCTGGCAGACATCCTCGCTACCCAGGGGTGGTAGTAGTACTACAGTACCCCCGGCAGATCGACCTGTTGAAATATTAATGTGTAAGTTTTTTCCCACGCCATGTGCGGAAGTATGCTGAATCATTTGTACTTCGCCCCACGTGCTGTTTTGGTCGACCTGTTTCCGGGAACTAGATGCGCCCGTGCTCAAAGAAAGAACATTCCCCAAAATGCTCATCACCACCACTGCCAATTAAAGTTCAATTCCCATATCCGAGCCGTCTAAATCTGAGCGAGCAACATTATTGGTTAACACAGGAACTGTTCCACTGTTCAACAGGTCGATCTGCCAGGATTACTGATGTAGTCGGAAGCCCCTGGCGGCGAGGATTGACAGCCTTATTTCAGAGGCATATGATATGACTTGTGTTAAGTGGTGCCCTCTGGTGGCTATTTTTTTGTTTTTGCTGTTAACCGCATTGACGAGGGCAGATCACATGTAGATAAACCAATGTAAACTGGGTGCTTTTTGCTGTGGTTGGCAATCTTGTTAAAACTTGTGTCCTTCTGTTGACAATGGCAGTGTTTGATATTCTTTTGTACTTGATCGATTGCCAGTCTCTCCATGGAACTAGTCGTGCTGCCCTCCCAGTGGGACGTCCATCACGATCCCGTCTTCCCACAGCCTCCCTTCCAGTTTGGCTCAATTCTCGAGGTCAGTCGGCAAGGTCAGAAGTTGCAAAGCATATACTAAGGAAATTTTTACAGGATTCATTCATTTCTAAAAAGCTCGGTGAACTGTTTATTGAACATTTCTCAGGATAGTTCGTTTTCATGATCAAACAATTCTTTTATCATATCTAAAAGTTTTTGTTTTCATGTGATGCTTTTGCCACCTTATCAAGATGGCTTCATTAATACTGGTAGGATGACGTCATCATAGACGTGTGGAAATTCATAATTCCCCTCATATCGTTTGATCACTGCCTCTGTCTTCCGAATCCATATCGCTTCTTTTACGGGTCTTCTATAATACTGAGTGATATGGTCTATGTAAACAAATCTTCACAGCTTCCTGTGCATGTCAGTGTATTTGACATGACATAGATTGCTAACTGACTGGCTGCTTCATTTCTGCTTCTGTGTTGTTTGTTGCAGCGGAAAATTCACTTCATGTCTGATCCGTGCACATTGAACATAAACGGAGTGGTGTTTGGAGTGACATCTACTGACATCTTACTCCACCTTGGCAAGGAGGAGATCTCTAGGTATTTGTCTAGATCACTTACACCACGAATGTGTAGAAATTCGGAGTTATTAAACTTAATTAGTCAGGCCTTCAAAGTCCTTAATAATTGATAATCCATAATATTGGTGACGTTATGTTAGCTTCCCTGTTTTCTTATGAAGTTATAGTCATGGTTGGGTCAAATACATTTTTTGGATAAAATACAAATATATTGCATTATTTTATTTCAAATACAAAGAGCGCTCTATTTTAAAATTACACTTGATCAACTACAAATACGTTGTATTAAAGTTTCAAATATACAGCCTGTATGTACACATGGTTAAATTCAAATATGCTATGTTAGAAAGACCATATATGCAATACAGTTACAGATATTGAATTCTTTTAATGTTTAATAAGTATTTTTGGTGACTTAAATGGTGAGGAAATGGGTTAGGTAGGTATACATTTACCAATATTTGTTACCCTAAAATGTGTGTGTTCAGGTCAAGTAAAAGCCTCAGACTCCTTAACACAAATTGGCGAAATACTCCAAATATGGAAAAAGTTAAATATAAGTACATAAAGTTAGCGTATTAAAATATGTGTTTGACTGCCAACTCTGTCTATATGTTTGACTGTCAACTCTGTCTATGTGTTTGACTGCCCACTCTGTCTATGTGTTTGACTGCCAACTCTGTCTATGTGTTTGACTGTCAACTCTGTCTATGTGTTTGACTGCCAACTCTGTCTATGTGTTTGACTGCCAACTCTGTCTATGTGTTTGACTGCCAACTCTGTCTATGTGTTTGACTGTCAACTCTGTCTATGTGTTTGACGGCCAACTCTGTCTATGTGTTTGACTGCCAACTCTGTCTATGTGTTTGACTGCCAACTCTGTCTATGTGTTTGACTGCCAACTCTGTCTATGTGTTTGACTGCCAACTCTGTCTATGTGTTTGACTGTCAACTCTGTCTATGTGTTTGACGGCCAACTCTGTCTATGTGTTTGACTGCCAACTCTGTCTATGTGTTTGACTGCCAACTCTGTCTATGTGTTTGACTGTCAAGTCTGTCTATGTGTTTGACTGTCAAGTCTGTCTATGTATACGCACAGTGGGGATAAATGATGGTGACACTTCAGAGACATTTCTTGGGTTTCCCACTAGTACATTCAGACCTCCCAGTGAACTTGCACATTGGATGTGTGTTCTCTATACCTTGCCGGGCATATTGGATGTGTGTTCTCTATACCTTGCCGGGCATATTGGATGTGTGTTCTCTATACCTTGCCGGGCACATTGGATGTGTGTTCTGTATACCTTGCCGGGCACATTGGATGTGTGTTCTGTATACCTTGCCGGGCATATTGGATGTGTGTTCTCTACACCATGCTGGGCACATTGGATGTGTGTTCTCTATACCTTGCCGGGCACATTGGATGTGTGTTCTCTATACCTTGCCGGGCACATTGGATATGTGTTCTCTATACCTTGCCGGGCACATTGGATGTGTGTTCTCTATACCTTGCCGGGCACATTGGATGTGTGTTCTCTATACCTTGCAGGGCACATTGGATGTGTGTTCTCTATACCTTGCCAGGCACATTGGATTGTGTTCTCTATACCTTGCCGGCTAGCCAATATGTACACAATTCTATCACACAGCGTTATGTTGGTGGCTTTTAATGAGTTGAATCTTTAAACACTGGCTGATACATCCAAATTGTGACCACACAGCCTCTGTTAACAAATGTGCATTGTTAGCGTCATATTACACACAAAAGGCTGATAAGCAGGGATTATTTATATTCATCATTTGACTATTTTCCGTAGAAAATATGTTCCTCTGTTTGGTACGGCTCCTGTTGTTGACCTGTTAGAGGCATTTAGAATTTGATGAGAAATCCTCAAGTGTCTACATTGCATTTATGGATAGTCATGGTGACATCTTTCAGTCGAGCTGGTGGTGACCGTCTCGGCCGCTTGGCGCAGCACCTGATCACACAACACAGGTAAGACATGCAGCGCTATCTAGGTTACACAAGACGATGTAATCTAAGACTGGTCCAGGCAATAACTGTAGTCGACTATGGTTGATGTGATTCACACCCATAAAGTTAATTGGACTATTTTCTTTCAATTGATATGGGCCTTATAACCAGTAAATAAGATTAATTTAACGAAAGTTAAAACTGCTTCCTCAGCTGATTTAGCCTATCTCAAATTCGTTTCATTGGTGTCCAGATATGTAGTTTATGTAACATACGCAGTCGATTTAATAAAAAATGCCTATTTTTGTTCAAATGATCAAAAGAATTGACTTTAGTTATTATATCTGGTAAGGATCAAAATAGTGGATATCCAAAAAGCTAAACACTGTGTGGGTCAATGCTGATCATGGCCATGACCTCCATCCTCTCGCCAATCACATGAAAAAGTTATGAAATTTCACCAAGGAACAAAATCATGATTTTTCAGCATTTAAATTTTCACTTCAGTTAATGCTTGAACAAGAATTAACTAATTTAATAGTTTGTCTGATGATTTCACAAAAACTACATACAAAAGTTGCACAAACGAGCTAGCATGTTTTAGTGGATACTAGGTGGGTTTGGTTTTTCGCAAGCTTAATTTGAAATGAGACTAGCAAAAAAATCTAATTGATTAAGCCCTTTAAACATTTTGATAATAACATGTATAGGTTGGTTATATAAAAACCACAACTATATTTGAGACTAAAATGATCACATTGTCCATTTTTCCTCTACCCTGTTGTTTCAGTTACTACCCCTATACCATGTTTCAGTTACTACCCCCTCTACCCTGTTTCAGTTACTACCCCCTCTACCCTGTTTCAGTTACTACCCCCTCTACCCTGGTGTTTCAGTTACTACCCCCTCTACCCTGTTTCAGTTACTACCCCCTCTACCCTGTTGTTTCAGTTACTACCCCCTCTACCCTGTTTCAGTTACTACCCCCTCTACCCGGCTGATGATGAGGTGAATGTTGACTATGAGCTGCTGGAACAGTATGGCAGTCTCCCCGTCACCCCAAACGTCCTCATTCTCCCATCAGATCTCTGCTATTTTGTCAAGGCAAGTTACAACCCATAAACACATCACTACAGTTTTTATGCCACGGTGATGATGCTTGTTGAGAAAAATTCCACAAGTCACATGTAGTACATAGATACAGTGGAACCTCGTTAATCCCACAAGTCACATGTAGTACATAGATACAGTGGAACCTCGTTAATCCCACAAGTCACATGTAGTACACAGATACAGTGGAACCTCGTTAATCCCACAAGTCACATGTAGTACACAGATACAGTGGAACCTCGTTAATCCCACAAGTCACATGTAGTACACAGATACAGTGGAACCTCGTTAATCCCACAAGTCACATGTAGTACACAGATACAGTGGAACCTCGTTAATCCCACAAGTCACATGTAGTACACAGATACAGTGGAACCCCTTTAATTCCCACGGGAACAGAATTTCCAAATGCTAATACTTAATTGTACGATTCGTTTATCTTTTATTTGTTGTTTTACATACGTTTGAGGTTTGTGTCGAAAGATGGCAACATAAACAATGAGATGTACAGTGTCACTTTATGCAATATCATAAATTGTTGATAAAATATTAGAAAACGTTTATGTAAAATGTATTAGTAGGTGTAGCAGGAATACATAGTGACATTGCAACACTGAAGATATTGTGACTGAATCTCAAGTCAAGGATATCAAACTATGTAATATAGTGGGATACATTAAACATATTGATGGGTTTCTAAAAATACATACATGAAAAAAGATGTACAAAAATGGCAGTTATTGTATCTTCCTGAACTACAAAATAACTGGCCAACAAAGTGTCATGATTCAAAGTGATGATTCAAAAGGCAACATATATCATAATATTGAATGGAAAATCAAGACATTTGAATTGTACTGTACACTTGGGTAACACTACAGTATAAGTTTATTACTATGACGTCATGCTTAAATTTTTCCATCAAATATCCGCTTGGTGTATCTGCACATGAGTGAGCTGGTAGTTAATTTCAATTTATTAATAACGTAAACATATAGCTGTATATATTATATATAAAACAATGAATTATCAGTGTCAACCACTGGAAATAATGGATGAATTTCCACTTTATGCCATAAAATATGTTCTTCCCCATGTACATGTATACACGCAAAAGTTGCATTTTCTGTCTAATGGATGAATTTCCACTTTATGCCGTAAACTATTTATCCCATGAACACATGTAGGTGCAGCTAATTATTAATTATATATATAAAGTTGATAATATTTAATGGTGGAAAAATGGAAGCTTGACAACGGACCTAGTTATTGCTGTAGTAATGCTTTCTTATTAAAACTTTGTTATTTTTGTAAACGGTGGAGGTTATGGTCAGAAATAAGTGACAGGAATCATGTTATTGATGACCTGTGTCCTGACCGACATCGTTTTGTTGACAGGACATCATTGGCTGTTGCTGCCTGAACCCAGGCCGACTGACCAAGGGCAAGGTGGCGGGAACATTCAGTAGGCTCATGGTCAGCCAGAACAGTCAAGCTACATCCGTATCAGACATCGCTGCTCAGGTGGTCAAGATATGAGCTGGCAACAAATTCTTGTAGCCATGCTGTCTTTGTTGACTTTACAAGCCTGTATATATTGGCAAATGTTGTTAAATATGTCAGTAGCTACCTCTGCAGTTACATTTTTCGCTGCTCATCTCATTTTGTGAAAAATCGAACCTCTTGCATTTACTATGACATCCTAGCTCGTTTTTGCAAATGTTATTAAATTAAAAATTTTATGCAATCATCGGACAAAGTATTTTGTTCAGCTGAACTGAAATTTCTCAAAAAGTAACTTTCAATGATTTTAACAAAAGTCTGCACCCTTATTAAACTGACAAACGTTATAATCATTACACAACACATTACCAAGTATATGAAACCTGATTTCTAATGTGCTAAATGAATAGTGGAGACAGCTTTGATCATAGGATCATTTCTGGTGGACAACTCGGAAGGAAGCAGCAAATGTGAAGTTTTCCAATAACACAGGCAAACAGCAGCATAAGATGTTTGTATCCAGACGCCATACCATTGTGAAATGATTATACAATAAATATTTATTGATAAATGTACTAGATTATATTACATTGATGATACAATAAAAGTAAATTAATAAATGTATGTACAAACTTGACAATTGCCTCGTTCTTGTGGTTCAAGTACAGTTTACACCAAACGTAAAGTACAGTTTACACCAAACGTAAAGTACAGTTTACACCAAGCATGAAGTACAGTTTACACCAAGCATAAAGTATGGTTTACACCAAGCGTAAAATATGGTTTACACCAGGTGTAAAATATGGTTTACACCAAGTACAATTTACAACAAGATCATTAAACCAACTACAAAACAAACAGAAATGTTGCACAGAACTAGCTTAAATTACATATTTTCCTTTGACGCTTGTCTTAGTCACAGTAATTTTCATAACTCTAAAAAGCTTCCTCTGTACAACTGCAGTGACGCACACTGCAGTTGTACAGAAAAATTATGTGCAACAGAACCAGTCCAGAAGTTAAACATAGCAAAATTGATGGAGTATTATTGCATGAATTTGAGGTGCATGTGTATTACATTAAAGGTCACTACTCAATTTTTTTTGCTAGTCTAATTTCAAATTCATTTTGCAGAAAGTCAAACCTACCTAGTATCCACTGCTAGCTCGTTTGTGCAATGTTGATATGTAGTTTTTGTGAAAAATACCAACAAATATGAAACATGTTAATTTTATCCACAGATACTTCGTTGAGCACAACCAGAATTGCTGATTTACTGTGTTCGTTAATTATTACTAGGTTTTAATATATTCCTGGTGGCAAGTGTCTACTCCCAAGAATTTGTTGAGATATTCTTAACCCTGTACACACAGTAAAATCGGTTTGTAATACACACACTGAATCCACAAAGTGCAGATTTTGGACAACGTAGCATAAGAGTGTATCAGTCATAAATAATTCATAATACTAAACCAAGACATAGTTGTATCAACCTTAACAACTATGAGTATTATCATTACTTGTCAAAACATGCTGGATGTGCACATGAATTCATGGCAAATCATCAATATTTTCAAACAAGGATGACAGTCAAAATTTACCACTCTTCTCACAGAACTGTGCCATACATACACATGTCACTCGTTGGTTTCACTGTAAGTACTGATTGTTGTCTGCACACACACTAGAGAAGTGTCAACGGCAAACGACACACTAGTCATTAGCAGACGTGAGAGTAAATGCAGTTTGTTGGGAGTTAGTCCTGCCATTATTCTTTAGAGTCGCCGATACCGTCAGCATTGATGGCAAACATGGCCTCTGACTCGGGCAGACAGGGCGAGTCGTAGATCTTACATATCCTCGTCTCTCCTCGCCCTTTACGAAGGTACAGTCTGAAACAACATTTAAAGCACATCTTAAGACACTATTTTCAGCTTGCCTTTTACTCCTTTTATCATAGTTATTATTTTAATTGTCTAGTATTTGTATATTATTCTAGTTATTCATTACTATCATATTTATAATTTTTTTTTATTATTTCTCATGAATGAACTTGACAATTTTTTTTATAGTTTAACTATCAATGGTATTACATATATACTAGCCAAGTTGCTCGACGATATACTGGAGAAACTTCAAGAGCTTATGGCTCTACTACCCAGTCAAGTTTTGGTAGGGCAATGGCAATGACAACTTCACGCTCCAAAAATCATGTAGAACTGCTGGTTTCATGAAGCGTTCAGTGGACGTTTGACGTAGATCACGTAACAACGACAAAACGTAACGACAAAAATTTTGTCAGCCACATGCTAAACTGATGAAGATATGAGGGAACATACAAACAGGTGTATATATATATATATAAATAAAATACCATTGGTAGTTACTAATAAATCTTATTATTAAAGTTTATTATTAACAACCACGCCACATCCCCGGCAGTCTGTGCTCAATAAAATGTCTGTTACACTTAATATAATTTATTTGATTTCTTAATCAAAAGCACCCCAAAAATTGACACTCATAAAATATACAATTTTGTTGTTATGACATCTTAATACACTTCTGTGTTGCTCTGGTGAATTACATACTATAATTAAGTATTTAACCTACAGTTATTATATGGTCTAAATTGTTCCATTATGAGGCTCTTAAAATTTATGATTAAAAAATTTGTAACCTCATTCTTTTTCAATTTCAAAAATGTAAACAAGAAAATAACAGCAATACCTAAAGCCTGGACAAGGACTGTCAAAATATGTATTAAGTGAAGATGGTTTAATATCTGTTTACAATATTGCTGATTCCGAGACTGACTACCCCCCATGGTTCCCCCTGAGCTTAGTTTCCAAGGATTTAGATGGAGAAGTTTTATTATCATAAAAGTACGTTCTTATATAACGTGGTATCCAGTCATTGGGACTGCGCAAAGCTTTTTACACTTCCACCCCTGGCAGACCTCCCATTGTCAACTCAACTTCTATGGAAAGCATTCAGCCACACTACAATTACTGCACAAAGACTATTCGTTCATATATCCATCTTACCAGAGCTTACGGCAGCAAGAGGCTTCGAACCTGGGTTCTCTCGATTGAGAGTCCGGCGTTCTAACCGCTACGCTACCGTGCCCCACAACAAATAAAACCAACAAAGAAACCAAATTATCCACTGATTATGTCCTAACAAGATGCGGGTACACACCGTGTTGTGGATGCATGTGCAATGATGTGTCCTCCAATTGGTTTCTTTGGGTCGGATGTGAACATCGATGCTCCGTCCACCTGAGCAACGACTTGATTAGTGATCACCACGGCAACGCCAAACTACAACAAACCAAACAAACTACAGGATGCTAAATCACACTGATGAAACACGACAGCAGACATTCTGTGAAACAGTGTATTGAAAACCTTTTTGTCATTTCTGTAGCTTATTAACGCAGACTTTGCAATAAGATTAATCCATTTCATAACTACAATTCTGGTTGCAGTTTATCATGTCAAAATATGAATATGATATCAATGCAGGATAATGGATATACATTGTGTACAGTCAAATCTTGTGAACCTTTGGCACGGTGTTCAAGGGTCCTGTTCATGGAAAAAGTTGTTTAGAGGTTATCCCTAATGCCAAGAACTGCATACACATACCCGTACAAATGTCACTATAATAGAACAATCAACGTTCAAGGATTTCTATGGTACAAAAACTTAGACACTGAGCCCAAATGTAATTTTTCACGAATTTTATTTCCCTTTTATTTGTCTCAACATAAGTTATATTTCAGAGTACTATTTCCTCATGGTGAACAGTTACCTCGTCCGCCAGTCGCAGAAGTGTTCTCAGGAAGCGTGCGAGGTGCATCTGCCTAGCAGACAATTCCCCTCGTCCTGAGTAGTCTGTGCGGTACAGTGCTGTAGCACTGTCTACTACTAGCAGGGCATATCTACAAACATAATGTACATCATGACAACATACACCATCATAGGCCTAAATCCTAGTGATCAGTTGTAATATTGGGTGCACCTCATGGAACTGAACTTTGTCCCAGTTACTACGTCAACCAATCAGATGCATTGCTAAGAATTCTCTCAGTTACATCTGGCCAAAATACGTTTGGCTAACATGGCTCGCCTTGATTTTTAACATGCCCAAACTGCCTATTATTTTAAATACAATATATCAAATCGATACTTTGAAAACATAAATATAAAACTTGTGTATATCAATGAAACAGTTTATTTGTTAAAACTATGTTAACTATTAAACATTACATAGAGTTACTGGATAGGGAATTAGAAGACTTGGCACATTACACAACTCTGGAGGACAAACACTGACAAATGACTACTAGTAAGTAGTAACTGTGACGTTGATGACTAGAGGAATATGCCTGCCTGGATTCTGTCATCATTGCGGCTGCCTGGATGAGCAGCTGGGTCTGGTGATCCGTGTTGTAGGCCCTCGCGTACGCCACGTTGTCCAGGACATCACTGCCGGACAGACCGTACCTGAAACAGCCGCAAGCTACACAGGCTGCAGTACCAGAGAGCACAGCACAGCTTTACTAACCACACTGTAGATATGTGATATTTTTTGTCGGAGGATGTAGTAATGGCCCACGGTGTTAACAAATTCAAGTTGCGACTAAATGGTATATGCTGGAATTCAACGACATTGATGCTCAGTAATGGCATATATATATATATATATATATATATATATATATATATACACACATATATAAAAGCGCACGACCAACAGACGTAATATACAATTATTTTAATTGTCTACAAGAGGGTGTGTAGTGAATATCAACCATTCGTTCGTTGACATCCTTGTATATCACGGAGAGCAAAAATTGGCCTCTCCTATGGCTATTGAAAATAACTATTCCATTAGCTCACAGCCGGTAACAAAACAATAAACAAAATAAATTCTGTACGGGATCTTTTACCTCTCCTGGCTTTGGTTCCAGCAAGGAGACACCTCATTTTTTTACTCTGAATGAGACACATTTTCAACTTCAGATGCTACATCGGTCAGCCATTATTTAAATTCTACCTCATTTTTATACAACATGTTTGAGCCAGGCACCTGACCCTAGTGTAAATACGGAACGCCTGTAAAAACATTTGCCAACATCTATAATTTTCAAAATACAAGTAATCTTCTACATTGTTTCAAACACAAACACACAAATTACTGTTATGTTTATACAAAGATACAAACACAATGTAATTGCATGAACACGCGCCAAAGTCATTGATTCAATGCAAATGAACATGGTTATATTTACTGAAGCACACAGCGTCGCACACTCAACCAATCTAACAGTAGTCACAGGTACAAGTGAAGATAGAGCTTACCTTTCAGCCACAGCCAGCAGTCTCTCTGGTCGGAATGTTCCCTCTGTGTCCACATACAGACATTTGCCTTCGCCACCTCCCACATCTATGGGCAACTGCAACACAAGCATGGTTCAATGACGATGCAGGCTAAACATCTGTATGTACAGTAACAGAAGTTGAATCATCCGTGCTGCTGCAAGTCTTGCAGGTCAGGTCGTGCAGGAAACATTTTGGACATAAGCAAATGTTGGTGGGGCTCTTCCGGAAATTTCTCCATACAGCATTTGCTCATAACGAAATGAGGAAAATGAACATCATCATAATCATAAGAGTTGCACGACTCCAAGATACGTCTAGGTGTATGTACAACCAGGACACCCAGTCCACAATAAATGACTCGTGTTATACCAATTGTGTAACATTTTGTTATTTTTAAACTCAGAGACACACAAGCATTTGCTCATTACGAAAAGAGGAAAATGAACATCATCATAATCATAAGAGTTGCACGACTCCAAGATACGTCTAGATGTATGTACAACCAGGGCACCCAGTCCACAATAAATGATTCGTGTTATACCAATTGTGTAACATTTTGTTATTTTTAAACTCAGAGACACACAAGCATTTGCTCATTACGAAAAGAGGAAAATGAACATCATCATAATCATAAGAGTTGCACGACTCCAAGATACGTCTAGGCGTATGTACAACCGGGACACCCAGTCCACAATAAATGACTCGTGTTGTACCCGTTGTGTAACATTTTGTTATTTTTAAACAAATTATTGACTGGATATATGTAGAATGACATCATTATTATCATGTGGATAATTCCATCCAATGAGCTGACACATTGATCTGATGACATCATAATGAACCAATCAGCACAGATTCCTGTGTCCCGTCAAATGTGCAACAAATATGGAGTTGAGAAAGATTCCAATGTGGAGTTGGTATTAAAAAGTGGTGCAAGAATAAGCCGGGGTAACTGTTACCAACTCAGTAGTTTTATTTTTCATAGCACTTACATTTACATAAACAGCTGCATAGTATATCTGAAATGTGACATACTTGACACATGACAGTCAATGTGACACTACATACATGACACACTCGACATGACACAACATACTTCACATGTGACATATTCGACACCACACAACATACCTGACATATTACACACTCAACATACCTGACAGTTGATGTGACATACTCAACTCATGATACAATATACCTGACATGTGACATACTCGACACATGACAGTCGATGTGACACAGCATACCTGATGCGCAACACACAGACAACACACCATATCTGACATGTGACATACCCGACACATGACATACCTGACATGTGACAGCCATTGTGTGACATATCTGTGTCTTGCCGGTGCGGAACTCTCCAAAGATCTCCGTGATGGAGCCGGTCTCTATGCCCCCTTGCAGCAGTTTGTCCAGTTCCTTGGACCCAGTGGTCACTTGGATGATCTCTGACCGCTTCTGATGGAACTCGGTGGCTGTCGTGAATCCCATTGGAATCAACTTCTGGGCTTCTGCCTGCAACAGCCAAGTGTAGTCAAAATGCAGTACTAGGGCTGGTTCAAAATGCATTTGTTATTGGCTCACTCTTGCTGATTCACTGTGGTGGCTACAGCCTGTTCACAGTGTATTAGTGATGTATAGTCATTTGTTATTGGCTCACTCTTGCTGATTCACCGTGGCGGCTACAGCCTGTTCACAGTGTATTAGTGATGTATAGTCATTTGTTATTGGCTCACTCTTGCTGATTCACCGTGGCGGCTACAGCCTGTTCACAGTGTATTAGTGATGTATAGTCATTTGTTATTGGCTCACTCTTGCTGATTCACCGTGGCGGCTACAGCCTGTTCACAGTGTATTAGTGATGTATAGTCATTTGTTATTGGCTCACTCTTGCTGATTCACCGTGGCGGCTACAGCCTGTTCACAGTGTATTAGTGATATATAGTAATTTGTTATTGGCTCACTCTTGCTGATTCACCGTGGCGGCTACAGCCTGTTCACAGTGTATTAGTGATGTATAGTAATTTGTTATTGGCTCACTCTTGCTGATTCACCGTGGCGGCTACAGCCTGTTCACAGTGTATTAGTGATGTATAGTAATTTGTTATTGGCTCACTCTTGCTAATTCACCGTGGTGGCTACAGCCTGTTCACAGTGTATTAGTGATGTATAGTAATTTGTTATTGGCTCACTCTTGCTGATTCACCGTGGTGGCTACAGCCTGTTCACAGTTTATTAATGATGTATAGTAATTTGTTATTGGCTCACTCTTGCTAATTCACCGTGGTGGCTACAGCCTGTTCACAGTGTATTAGTGATATATAGTAATTTGTTATTGGCTCACTCTTGCTGATTCACCGTGGTGGCTACAGCCTGTTCACAGTGTATTAGTGATATATAGTAATTTGTTATTGGCTCACTCTTGCTGATTCACCGTGGTGGCTACAGCCTGTTCACAGTGTATTAGTGATGTATAGTAATTTGTTATTGGCTCACTCTTGCTAATTCACCGTGGTGGCTACAGCCTGTTCACAGTGTATTAGTGATGTATAGTAATTTGTTATTGGCTCACTCTTGCTAATTCACCGTGGTGGCTACAGCCTGTTCACAGTGTATTAGTGATATATAGTAATTTGTTATTGGCTCACTCTTGCTGATTCACCGTGGTGGCTACAGCCTGTTCACAGTGTATTAGTGATGTATAGTAATTTGTTATTGGCTCACTCTTGCTAATTCACCGTGGTGGCTACAGCCTGTTCACAGTGTATTAGTGATATATAGTAATTTGTTATTAGCTCACTCTTGCTGATTCACCGTGGTGGCTACAGCCTGTTCACAGTGTATTAGTGATGTATAGTAATTTGTTATTGGCTCACTCTTGCTAATTCACCGTGGTGGCTACAGCCTGTTCACAGTGTATTAGTGATATATAGTAATTTGTTATTGGCTCACTCTTGCTGATTCGCCGTGGTGGCTACAGCCTGTTCACAGTGTATTAGTGATGTACACTAGAACTCATCGTTTTTGTTAGAATGTTTACAATAATGTATGTGCAGAAACATAGGCAATTGGAGACAATGTGTTTTAACTGTTGGTAGTTGACATTTTCAGCAACATTTTGGCCAACTCAAGCGACTGCCAGAACATAATACTGGCCAAACTAGCCTCGGGTATACAAATGCTGTCAGTTGGCGCCACAGTATGCTGTGTGTTCTATGGTATAAGAGTGCACAAGTAAGGCCAGTTCCAAAGGAAAAAGAATTTCAGACAGTGACCATAGGGTGTGTTTAACGTTTACTGAAATGAGCTGGTGCGCCATTGGAAATGTCATTGCCAGGGTTGGGTTTCCGACAGTCAGAAAGGTATTTCATAAGTGACAATGTCAGAAACTGTCAGAAAATAGTTTCTGATGTCAGAAACTGTCAGAATCTAATACATGCTATATAAATATAAGATTTTCTGCACTTGGTGTGATGAACCAGCATTCTATTGGGTGACATCTGGTGTGCACAGAACTTGCATCTAGCAACTGTTTTTCCCACTTTAATCAAATGTTCCCACACAACCTTAGCTAGTCTGCCACCCTTAAGTTTAACTCTTCTATTGGCTTCCAGTTGGCTTATTGACACAGCCACACAGGTCTGTGCACAGTCCTAGCCCAGTCCCTTGAAGTCCTCTCCAATGTTATTCCTGGTATGCACCTACACTGACCCAACTTCTTTCATGCTTTCTCAAATGTGATTGACACTACCTTCACATGTTGATTTTCTGACATTTTTATGTCAGAAAGGTATTTCTGACCAGGCGGTAAATACCATGGTATTTACCATCTCGTTAGAAACTTGCCAACCCTGATCATTGCCAATGTTTTACTTCACATACAAAAAAAATCAATCAATAGAGGTCAAATGAATGTGGCTTTGTATCAAAAGTTGGAGAATCATACATTCTGTAAGATAATGATACCCAGGCCAAGAATAAACAAAAGAGGATTAACAAACATAATTTTGTTTAGTTTGTAATGACATTAAACCTGTTTTTTTTAAATGCCCTGATTCCCCAGTTATTTGACCAGATACGGGAAAATGTGAGGCCAGTGTGTTCCCTAGAAAATCCGCCAATGACATCAGTGATGACAGGTGGCCTGTCCTGACAGGCAGTTTGGCGTGTCTTTTCGTGTCAGGAGTCAGGAACCTGTATTGTTACTGACAGATGCTCTCATGTGAAACTGAATGACTGGAAGTAACTGATACTAAGGATGATATGAGTGAACAAAAACGAAACACTAGACAAGTTATGTCTCCACAATCTGCTCCAAAAATTATCAAAAGTAAAACCACAGGCACTTCTCTGCCTACCGTGATCTTGTCGGCCTTTGCCTCGCTGATTCCTTTGATGGTCACCAGTATCTTCTTTGGTGCAAAGGCCACAGCCTCAACCGTGAAGTAGCCAGCATCTTCCAGCTTCTTTATGTCAGCAGTACTGACACCATTCCCCTGAAACAGAACATGATGTTGCATGCTCTGAACTAAAAGTGAAAGTGATTATGATGACAACTCAAGTGTGAGCGTCGTGGACATTAATGCTACGTTCGAGTGCATTTGTACTTCCCATGAAAATAATTTCACAATATGTAAATAGAGTTCACAACCCTTGTGAACTTGCAAATAAGAGTCGCCAATCGGGGCTCCTTTTTAATTTTGAGTTCTCGGTTGGTAATTTCGAATTAACCAGGGTCATGGACTCTATTTACATGTTGTGAACTAGCAAACATGTGCATACTCAAATGCAGCATTAAAACTCTGTTGACTCAGGTTCATGAACAGATGTACAGCAACATTTGGCCAAAAATAAAAATTTATACGACCAGCCATTTTCCTTATGCTGTGTGTGAACAACACTGGCTACATGACTGATTACCTCCAATCTTCTGACAGGAAGGGGTCCAAAACTCTCCTCCTCTGCCACAACGTCCTCCACTTCCTGACGATGAGCCTGCGCCGCCATTGAAAGCGACAGCTGCTGAAATGACACCCACAATCACTGTACATAATGTAATAGAGTCAATAAAAATAATCTGAATTGTTTTTTTAATTTGACGTCTTAAAATATCATATCTCTACGTCACACGTACTTTACCGATTTTTAAACTGTGTTCACATTAAAAAAATATATAAAAACATAAACAATAGGTTTGCAATTTTCATTGACACCCCTAGCTTTGGTATTTCAGGGCTTTTGTTTTGGCTTTGTCTTGACTCAAACTGCAGTGTTGACAACTTGAACTTGACAATAATAAAAATTGCTTTACTTGTTACATATTCTTCGTGCAGGTGCCGTGGAAAGATTGGTATAACCACAACACAGGACTCTGGTGACATATACTCACTAGTCCATACTTCAGACTAGAGCTGAGGGCAAAGCCATTAGTCTAGGCCCTAGCCATTACAGGCAATAGAGCTAGGTTAAGCGATTACTAGACAACACTGCCACTTCGTCATCTTAAACCAAAATAAAAGTACCCAGTGCTGTTTAGGTTACACTCATTTACGTATAAAACACATAATATAACAAGTACCTACTTTATCACCATAAACTATTAATCATTATTAATATTAATGCCACAAAGTATTCATATTTACCTATTTCCTTAGAAGAATCCAACACATATTTTCGTACGCCGCGCCAAAACGAATGACGTCACACCATATGCCCAGTAAAAACTTTATGCACTTGGCAAGTGAACTATGCTAGTCAATAGCATTTCTTACGTTATATTTTATTGAAGCTACAAAAATGTTTAATTTAATATCCAAAATTTAATTAAAAGAAATTAGCGATTAGTAAGTTTTACAACGGTCAAGGCCATGTGACAGCTAGCTGGTTTGTATCCCACCACATGGCGCCACTGTTTAGTTAGGTGCTTTCATAGTGACGTCACACATGATGACGATGATGTATTTTATTTATAACACATTACAGTACATATGCATGTAAAAATGCCATAAAAATGGAGTACCAAATAGAAATCGCAAACGTGCAATCATCTTATTTCAATAGTGGACCTTAACCGACTGGTTGGCAAAACACGCCTGGTTGGCATGCTTTGAATTTGTGTGTATTTGGCCGGATACGATTCTAGCTGTTTTTGCATTTTAATTGTTGCATTGTCATTGTATAAAAGGTAAAACGAAGTTAATTACGGATAAATGCGATCAGATGTTAAACCGCAAATGAAATTCTTTGTGGACGACATTTCAACTTTGAACCGTTATTGTTAATGTTACCAATGTCTATGAATATGCATGACTGTTGGTATAATAGTTGCATAAAATAAAAGCAGAATGGACGCCGAAAAAGTAAACGTTTGTAAGTTCCAAATATGTACGTAACCGTAGCCGTATTGCGAAGCTTGCCTAGGGCCATGCCGTCTAGGCCCACTACACTAGTTCTGCCACAGTCATTGATCCCCATTTTTATGAAACTAATTTTAATATTGATATCATACAACTGCGCTCGGGGTTTTTTAAGGTTCAGCTCACACGGGCAATACATCATTTCACACGATCACGGGCAAACATGTTTTTACTTTTATCAGGCGCATTACCGCGCATATATACACAACACAATATTTGTTTATTTACTCTTGAATTTCACACGGGCATGGAGGGTTTTCACACGCTCAATTTGTCCGTGTGAAAGGCCTAAAAAACCATGACTGTGCTAGTGAGTGATTATAGCCTATAACTATAAGCTTTCATCAACTCTTGGCTGAACATTAAAATTAATTCCTGGCTTAATTGTTTAAAAGCAATTTAAAAAAAATACGGATATGCTAATTTACTAGAGCCATCACTGTACTCTAGTATGCTATTGTAATTGTGATCTGAAACATTGCCCTATTGAGCCCAGTACTCATTCATGTTTGCTCGAAAGTTGCATGGCATTTGTTAGAGAAAGCTCAGCTGGTTGGTGGCTAAACAAATTGCCAACTAGTGTAAGGTAACCTGGGGCAGGGCGTTCCCCCTAAGGAAAACTTTCAAATTGTCCACCATTAAACTACGTTAGCATGTATTTTATGTGCTCATATTGTAGACAGATATGTCTGTTTCCCATTCGAAAAAAAATTCAGCAAATTGACAACCTGGACGAGTTGCATTTGAAAAATAGCAAGAATACCCCAAAAACCATATATTGTCCCATCCCTGGGGGAAAACAGTCAATAACTCCCTCCCCGTGGTCTTCGCTTATAAGAACGAACCATTGCCTAAACATAAAATGTATACATGCAAAGGGAGGGAGGGAGGGAGGGAGGGAGGGAGGGAGGGAGGGAGGGAGGGAGAGAGAGAGAGAGATGCATTAATAAAAAGATAATACCAGTGAATACAACTCTTCGATGATACTGTTGGCAAAATAATAACCTTTTCCCACTTGTAGTGTGTTGCATTCCCAAGGTAGGGTTATTGATGACATTTAACGGGCCGACGTTGTTGTAGGCGCCATCTTAGAGTGAGCACTTCCGGCACATGCGCACAATTACCAACACTGAATCTGCATAACTCAATATCAATAATATAGACTAGTAATATTATTAATGCATGTTATACATTTTGTTGCATTACAACTTGAACTATGCCATATAAGAAACATTGTGCACACCTAATCGATTCAAATAGACATGCACAATTTATCCCACCAATAATAACAAACTGGGATTAAATTGCATTTAACTTTAATGTGGTCTCTGTCATCCAGTGGAAGATTTTGTGGAGAAAATCCCTGAGCTAGATTTGGAAGTGATTTGTATCTCGTGCAGTCAAAGTAGCATAGGTCTTTGATTTATTAGCATACACTTGGTGATCCCAAGTTGTAAGTCCAAGTCTGGTCAATAACAGATTTAACACCTACACATGGTTCACTGAATGGTATAAATTCAGTCAACACTTGATCATTTGCTGTGTCGCCAGAACTGTCTGCACTGATTGTCCTTAAACACTTCCAGGAGAAACCATGTGGCAATATCTATATTTTGTTGGACCCCCGACTGCAATGGTATTTTTCAAATAACAATCAAACAAACATAACTTATAACATTTACATCCATTAAATTTAACAAAGGTAATAATAAATACATTTATATGTGGGCGTTTTCACGTACAGGGTACACATTTACCAAAATGAACTTTCCCGCATAGTATTGAAATAATTAATGGTGTAATATTAATTCAGTCTAATTACCATACATTTTTTGGGGGGGCTGAGCGAGATTGAGAGACTTTCCATGAAACCGGCAAGATTTGGCAGGACGAAGGGAACGGTCTGACTCGCAGCGACTACTGACGCGGCTACGCCTTCTTCGGTTTTGACCTGACCCCCGACCAGTACGATGGCCCCTGCTTCCATCTGGTACAAAAGGGCAACCTGCGCATAGAACTTCATTTCCATAAGGCGCTGCGGACAACCGTGAACGTCATCGCCTACGCTTAATTCGAGTCCGTGCTGGAAATCGACAAGAACCATAACATCATCTACGACTACTGAGATGGACACCCTGCAGATCGCCCGAATACTGGAGATGGACCCGTGCACCAGATCGATATTTCGCGGTGTCGTACCCAAAGACGGACTGCCTACGACGATAGACGGCGTTCTACCTGCGGCCTTCGTATGCAACACCGATGACGGTGACGAACCGGGCGAACATTGGATAGCGCTGTACCTGGCCGCCGACGGACGCGGCGGTCACTTCTGTTCGTACGGCCTGCCGCCACGTCACGCGACGTACGTTCCGCACCTTCATGAACGAACATTGTTTCGAGTGGACTCATAATAGCAAGAGACTTCAGAGTCCCCTGTCTACCGTTTGTGGACATTATTGCGTAGCTTTTGTATTGCTTCGTTGTAACGGCTTTCCGATGAGAACTTTTATCAACGTCTTCGGCACCGATCTAGTTGCTAACGATTGCTGCGTGTTTGATTGGCTTAAACAGATGCGACAAGGTAGACTGTACTATCACACATCGTTCATCGATTGAGCCTCTGGCGAGGTGGACACACCACCCCTAAGCTCACGACCTCTGGCGTGATGGTGAACATCCGCAAGTCGCCTCGTCATCGTCACCCTCGAGCCTCTGGCGAGGTGGAGACACCCCTAAGCTCGCGACCTCTGGCGTTATGGTCAACATCCGCAAGTCGCCTCATCGCCATCATCTTCATCGTCATAGTTGTAGTCGTAGTGATATTACACTCTAACCATGTTGTATCATCATGCTGCTTGTGTTGTTCAATAAAAATACGTGTGCACTCGTACGATATCGTGTTTTGTTCGTTTCTCGTCTCCTCGTTAGGTCCTTTGATCTCAGTTATTAATGACCCTGTTAATGACCACTGTTAGCATGTGCGCCTCTCCGGGTCAGGGGTCAGGGTTCACCGCAGACGACATAAACTTAGGGTTACACAGCCGTCAACAGGTTGGGGTTACACTTAGGGTTATCTACATTCGCCAGGAGGCGCTTCTACTGCCGCTAGGGGCGCTCTGGTGTGCTGCGCGCGCAACCGGAAGTGGTTCTGACACATGGCCTCCCGTATTAATCCTTCAGAACTAGTCTCCTACTACTGTCATGTGCTATTGTCGACACACCGGCATTGATCTAAATTTAGGTTTGGTGTAACGACATAGCTTCGTTCAAATCTCAATGACACGCACGCACGTACGAATTGAGTGCATGCATTGCACACGCAATCACACACGCACGCACGCGCACACACAGTACATTAGTTTAAGTCCTTACTCAAATCTCATGTCGGATTGAATGTTCAAGACTTTAGCTCATCAGTCCCAAATGAGTGTCAGTGTTCTGTTTCTCTTCCTGCACGTTCGTCCGTCTAAAAGGCGGGCAAGAATACACAAGGATGCGTAATAATGCCGTGCTCCCGCTTTACATGCGCTGTAGTTGTTGTTGTTGTTTTTCGTGCGAGCGTGCGTGCGTGTATGCCACTGCGTGCGTGCATGCGTATGTACACTGCGATGTCTATTATAAAATTAATATAGTTTAACAAGTATAAAATAAAGGTTAAATAACAACTAGACATTAAAAAATAAATAAATAGGCTTAAATAATAAAAAGTAAATTATATATAATTATATATCTATATATACATAGTTATATATAATAGTCAAATTAAATGTTTAGGCTATTGCTACCTAATGTGAATAACATTGCAGAAAACGTTCATTATTTTATTTCAAGGCGTAGAGCAACTGTACGTGTAGTGTTAGTGTGTCTGCAAGATATATACTATAAGCTGCGGTTCGAAAGAAATGAGTCTAGTATTTTTCAATACAATTCAAATTTAAGGACACACACTCACGCCTGCACATTACACCATGACACTAATTAATAGGACGAGCCGATGAAAAATAGCACCGCTACTCCGATAGTATTATAAACATGCGCGATTGAACGATAGCGCTGCACAATTAAAAGATCGGTAACATTCGACAAATATCGAGTTGTCATTTAACCTTTATTTTATATTTGTTAAATTGTTATTAATAGAAATAGCAATGTAAATACGCACGCACGAAAAGCAACAACAATAAAAACGACAATAACCACAGCGCATGTAAAGCGGCAGCACGGCACTATTAGGCATCCATGTTAATTCTTGCCCGCCTTTTATTTGCCCGCCTTTTAGGGTGTCCCGTTTGGCGCTATGTATATCACGTGACTTGAGGAGTGGTGCCTGGTTATTTATTTCGCTCAGTGAATCGCGAGAGGGCGCCACTGAGCAGTGCGAGAGAACAAACTTCGTTCAGTTTGTCTTTCCCAAGGTTTTAGGTAAGTGTACTTAAAAAGATTATTATTTTAGTCTGTGGTATTTTCACGTGTCAGGGTGTTATAGCATATACCCCAGGACCTTCATGGCTAAAATGGGATAAGATCGGAAGTACAAGACCCCTTTAAATCTCAATTAGCAGATTTGTTTTTGATGGGTCCAGTCATAGTGCTGAATGCACCAGTCGCAATGGGTGTCGGATGTTTCGGCCCATAACGGGTTCGGCCCATGGGCCGAACCATCCAACGGCGCGACCGGTGAACCGTGAAGTGTTTTCGCTCGCATGGGCCGAACCATCCGTGTATGCAACCGGTGCCAGCGGGCGCCGTGGGCCGAAACAACTAACGAATTCTTCGCTATTTTCAACTGTTTCCATGTCTTAGCGAAATGCTGTTGACTTGTTGTACGCTACAGTATTATTGTTTTCGAGTCAATTGTTGTTTATAGAGTACTGTAATTGCGAAATGTTATACGCTACAACTATTTCAGTGTTTTAACGAAACGCCATGCGCTACATTATTATTGTTTTAGAACCAATATTACTTATTTATTACGTTCCCTAGTTTCAACTGTTTGCGTGTTTTAGCGAAATATTGTACGCTACAGTATTGTTATTGTTTTCGAACCAAGTGTTTATTACGTTCGCTATTTTTGTCAGTCGGCTCAAGGAACGCAGCGTTTCCCTTTCGTTACGTTCGGCCTTGACGAGACGCTCCCAGATTGTAAATAACGCGTTCGTCCTGTCGTGGCTTCTCCACATTATGGCATGTATGCTATATATATATATATATATATATATATATATATATATATATATATATATATTATATTTTGGTAGTTGTTAATAAAGACAAAAATTCCATCCGTTGTCAATATTTCTGGCGTTGTGTTGCTGGACTGCATTCTGTTATTTTATGAGATAATTGTTATATTAGCGTGTGAATATGTTTCTGTGCGTTATCATATTAAGTATTTTTTTCCTGAATCACGCCATGGGCCGAAACTACTATTCTTAGAAATCAGCTACTGACGTGGGACAATAGAGCCGAAAACGTTAATGACACCTCTTTGCAACTTGTGATATGCTCAATTAACTTAAGACGATTAATTGAATAAAGGGCTTGATCAAATATAACGTGCTCACACAAATAATGAAGTGATGCTATCAAACATTTACGTTATCATGTTTTGCTGATGAAACACCAGATAGATTAAAAGCATAAAATGTGCTTACACAAACTATGAAATCACGCTTTCAAACATTTCAGTTAACAAGTGTTGATGATGAAACATCAGATAGATTAAACACATAAAGGGATTGATCACATAAAATGTGCTCACACAAACAATGAAGTCAATACATTATATATTACAATACAAACTCAACTAGTTATTACGTTTATTCGTGGACGTTTCCATTAAACATTAATTACTTGAATTTGGTTCATTTCTTTATTATGTCAACCACTTTCTTTTAATTTATTTATATTGCTATATTTTTATAAATAATTCCAGATCATTATTATTATATTACCGTGTACGTAAGTTTCTGTGCACAATCATAATTTCCGCCTCTCCGCCTTTCTTTCTTATTTCCGCCGCTTAGCTAGAGTAGGCCGAATCGACCGTCGCTGATTTAAATAGCGAATGTGAAATGGGCCGAACCATCCGTCTGCGTGGGCCGAATCAACTAGGCCGAACCATCCGTCGGCGTGGGCCGAACCCGTCATGGGCCGAACCATCCGGGACCCGTCGCAATGCCCCAACCGCTTATTATCAAAATGTACAGGGGGAGTGCGACAGTAAGTGGGAGGTCGGCCCATAAAATAGGTGGGAGGTGGGAGATGGACTTCAAAATTGGTGGAGGTTAGGTGAGAGGTAGATTTGTCAATTTGAATAAAGTGTGTCCAAGTTTTGAATTACGTAGGGAGGGATTTTGCACCTCACTTCCGGTAACATTGTCACGTTACCGTATGCGGCGTGATGGGTTATCTGTGCGTACAGATGTTAACGTACCGCTTTTCATAAGAAATCCTTATATGTTTTTAATGACAATAGGTATAGTGAAAGTTTATTCATTGGGACATTTGTGTAAGGTCATAGTATTCGGATTACGCATCGCAACGCCGAGATACGGATGTTGAAGGGGCTCAAGCTGATTCAGTTGCCCGTGATCGAGAGGACGGTGGTTCGATTCCACCCCCGCCGTTTTGAAGCTTGCCTGTGTCTTTCAGAAGAGACACTAAAAAACCGTTGGTCCAAACTCCTGTGTTAGCTCAAGATTGGGCTGTTTGGAGGCAACGGTTTGGAGTATAACTACTTGAAACTTGAGAATAGAGAACACATGAGACCAATTTACATGCAGATGCAGCAGTTCAGTTTGTATTCTTTTGTTGCACAAAGGCAGGGTTGCAATCTGTTTATATTAGGTTATTGAGAGGGTTAGCATATGCCAATACAACAGGCTCAAAATCCCCTTTGTACTTTTTAGCCAGATTGCTGGCACCATATTATACTGGTGTAGAAGGCAGTCTCAAGTAGTTATACTCCAAACAGCCCAATCTTGAGCTAACGCAGGAGTTTGGACCAACGGCTTTTAGTGTCTCTTCCGAAAGACACGGGCAAAGTGGGGTGAACGAAATTGCCCAAGCTTCGAAACGGCGGAGGTGGAATCGAACCACCGTCCTCTCAATCGTTAGGCGGGTGCTCTAACCATTAGACCACCGCTCCCCACCCAGTCGGACTTGAGTCACCTTACTTCTACGGAGGAAGTTTCAGATGGCAGTTCTTAGCAGTTAGCACTGTCAGCCAGTGCCAAGTGGCATGGTCTCCTGACATGGTCAGTTAGCACTGTCAACACTGTTAGCACTGTCAGCCAGTGCCAAGTGACATGGTCTCCTGCATCAAAGGCATTTCATGTCTAACTGGTGGGTTAACTGAAGAATGGCCCTTTATGATAAGATAGGATAAGAAGAACATTTGTATAGCACTATAAATCTAGATAAATCCATTCGGAGGCCTTTAAAAAAATACATCTATATGCTAAACGTTGATAAGTTATGTAAATGATGGTAAATTAATTCAGATAGAAGAGAATATATCATATTAAAAGGATAAGTTATATAGAAGATAATTATTAAAGATATATCATAATGAGTAATAAATAAGTAAAACCAAAAAAATTGTGTGAAATTTATATAAAAACAAGTAAAGATAATATTACAAAAATAATAAAAATATAAATAGGTGGTGCTTAAGATGTGTATGCAACCCGGAAGAGATGCGTTTTTAGGAGTCTTAAGGACATCCAATGGATGGATTATGGCCAGAACTGGTAGTCTGCAATTGTTTGCTTAACAAGCCCTGTTAGGCAAACAACTGCTGTTAAACAGGGTGTTTCTGACTGGGAAAAGATACTGCTTGTTGCCTTTCCCTAGGGTGATGAAGTTTTTTTAATATTATATTGTAGAGGTAAATGGGGTGGTTATGTTTTTAGATTGATGTTGTTTCTATGTATCTTGATATTTGTTTTGCTCATGTTGTAATATTGATATTTTAAGGTTGATATTTGATGGTGTATGAGATGGCAGTACAACGACCACACACATTCGATGTTCGGAACCCCGACAGATGGCCTGAATGGGTAGAACAATGGGAGCGGTACAGAAATGAGATACTGTGTGATGAACCAGACGAAGTACACCTCATATCACTGCTCCACGCCATTGGAGGTGATGCACGGGACATCGTCAAATCGCTGAAATTATCGAACGACCAGCGAAGCCAATATCATCATGTCAGAGAAGCTTTGGATAAATACTTTCCAAAAAAATATGTTATACGTGAGCGATGCAAATTCTATACACGAAAACAGGAGGATAGTGAAACAGCTGAAGACTATATCATCACAATAAAGAAAATAGCAGCTAAATGTGAATTTGTGGATATCAGCTCCCAGATTCGAGACCGTCTCATCAGTGGTGTCATTGACAATACACTGAGAAATGACATGTTGATGACAGCGTTGGAGCTCACAGAGGAAGTGGTCATTCGAATGGTCCTTACAAATGTATGTACATAAAATACAGAATTAACTATGATAGTAGAAGAGATACTATTTGATAATTCATAGACAGTAAATGGCCATCATGAAATCATCATGTGACATTTAGTATCAAATATTAACACGAATGAATGACTAGTGGTGGATTGAGGGTGGGGTGGGGTGTTGGACTGACGGTGGATTGGTGGACTGAGGGTGGGGTGGTGGACTGAGGGTGGGGTGGTGGACTGAATGTGTGGTGGTGGACAGAGGGTGGGGTGGTGGACAGAGGGTGGGGTGGTAGACTGAGAGTGGGTGAATGACTGAAGATGGAATGATTAACTGATATGTACAGTGTAATTCATTTCAAATATGTTGTCGATATATCATTATTTTAATGCAAGCAACACACAACATCAACTACAGTTGGCGACCATGTTGAAATTCCTTGCCCACAGGAGGGCAAGGAAATAGAAAGTTTCTGCATAGTAAACTTGAGGGTGGTGTACTGGGGGTGGGGTGGTGTACTGGGGGTGGGGTGGTGTACTGGGGGTGGGGTGGAGGACTGAGGTAGTTGAATGAATGACTGGTTAGCAGTGACCACTTAATAATTCTCATTTCTGTAGGTCCTGGGTACCATAAAACTCAACATACTAAGACATGATGGCCACATTTTGCAGAACTAGAGCAGTGATATCCAACATATGTGTTTGTTTATTCTTGGAAGTTATTGTTTTGATAGAGAAGAAGACAGTGATTGTTTTCATGGATGTTGCAGGAGAAGAAGAAGAAGGCAAAGAAGAGATCATCGTCAACCAGTCTTCCAGAAACTAGTAAAGTACACAAGTCACCTTGCCACTTTGAAATAAGGTGTGTTATTTAACAAGATTTAACAAGATTGCCACCCAAAGCGAAAACCGGAGATGACAAATGGACAAAGAAGCCATTGGCTTGTTGAGATACCAACATTTTTCATCTATGTATAACCCGTCCCTCTGACGTATTTGTCGATTTTGTAGTTAATCTTGTCTCTACAGTTGTTAAATAATATTCTTTTAGGCATTTTCTATAAGTAAGGTTTCTCAGTTTTGGAATCAGTTTAGTTGCTCTCTGTAAACTTTCTACTGTAACTATGTCCTTACATTATTAAAATGAGGCCTAACTATTAATTTATACAGAGGTATAATTAGCTATGTTTCCTTATGTTATATTTCTCCTAACCAACCCAAGAATGTTATTACCCTTTGAAGCTGCAATACCACACTGCTCTGAAATGTTCATGTTGGGATTAAATGGTCTCCCAATCTTTCTTTTGTGGAACTACCTAGAATAGTATCTCTCATTTTATATGCAAGTTCCCGTGTCCTGTGTATAGGCATTTATTTTTCCCATAATTGAATAACAACGGCCATTTTTAGATCATTTGATTAATTTTGTTACAATGACACTTGTGTGTCATCCTGGTAATTTCAGTACCTTGCTTGTTATATCATATTCATATAATAATAATGATGTTGGCCCTAATACTGATCCTTGTGGTACCCCACTCAAAACAGATTTCAACCTTTCTCACCTACTACTGCCCATTGTCAATCATATCCCCTTTTAGTATAAGTAATAATCTTTGATGAGGCACTTTGTCGAAAGCTTTCTGAAAATGTAAGTAGATAATATCTACTGGTGACCCCTCCTCTACCCATTTAGTGATTTCTGCTACAAAAACGTAAGAGGTTTGTTAAGTATGACCTTGCTGTTAGTAAATTTTTAGATAGTTTGATCAATCTATATTTAACAAGGAAGTCCACAATAAGCTCTTTAATTAACTTTTCTAATAATTTATAAATCACTGATGTTAAACTAACTATCTGTAATTATCTTATTTATCTCTGAAACACTTAAATAATAATATAATGTGTTGATGCACTATGTTGCATACGGTATACACAAGGCAATGTATGTCCAAATACATTTATTACATGAGAACGTAACACTTATCTGACATATGCGACAGCGTATCGAGAGCAAAGGGGTGAGCCGCTGCATGTAACAGTCGAGTTAGTGTCGCATGCTTTAATGTGTGTCCCAGTATATCAAGTCCATTCATTAACATAATGGTTGCTTCCTTTCATTCAAAAGGAACCACTTTCATTCAACACTTTTGCAAGCGGTATGCCAATTTCTTCTACTGTCCCCATTAGCAGTGGAATCCCATTACTTTTTTAGCTACGATTTCCAAAGTTACAATGAACTGCCCAAAATGAACTAATATCTGGTAAACACTGAACTGAAGTACACAACTTTCATCACCTTTGTCTTTCCCACATTGATCTTAAGACCCAGTTGGCTGCTTTTTTCTTGAAGCCTTTCTGTTTTTTGTTGCATGTGTTTATGGGTTTCTGAGAGTAGTGCTAGATCATCTGCAAAATCCAAGTCTTCTAGTTGTGAGAACAAGTTCCACTGAATCCCAGTACGATGGTGTTCTGTGGATCTTTTCATTGTCCAGTCTATGGCTATCAGAAAGAGCAGTGGAGATAGCAAGCAGCCCTGTCGTACTCCAGTTCCAATCTGGAAGCCTTCTGAAACTTGTCCATTAAAGATGACATGACCAGTGAAACCTTCCTACATGTTCTTTATTAGGGTTACAAATTTTGTGGGTAAACCATAATGCCTCAGGAGCTTCCATAGAACTGTCCTATCTATACTATCAGTATCAAATGCTTTTCGAAGTCCACAAAGTTTATGTAAAGGGAGCTCTGCCATTCAATGCATTGTTCAACGATAATCCTGAATGTAGCAATGTGATCTGTGCAGGATTTATCCTTTCTAAAGCCAGCTTGTTCCTTTCTTAGCTTCTTGTCAACTGTTTCTTGTATCCTATCCAGGATGATACGGCAGAGAATTTTACTGGGCACTGATAGAAGCATGATCCCTCTCCAGTTCTTACATTCACTGAGGTTGCCTTTCTTGGGGATTGTAACTAGCATACCTGTCTTCCATTCAGTTGGTATTCCTCTTTATCCCAGATCTCATTTAGCACGCTGTATAAAATGTCTGTGGTGGCCCCAATATCAGCTTTTAAGACATCAGATGGTATATTGTCAATTCCAGGTGCTTTGCCTAGCTTCAGCTTTTTGATGGCTCTCTTGATCTCCTCTTTGGATATCCTACCACAATTAATGTTAAGGTCTTCATTTGTTTCCTCAATGTCTGGGATTGAATCTGGTGGAGGCCTATTCAAGATATCTTAGAAATATTCTTTCCAGCGTTGTAACTGTAAAGATTCCTTAGTGAGAAAGTTTCCCTGTTTGTCCCTGATGGGGCGACTAGTGCTCTTGTTCTTCCCTGCTAGCTGTCTGGTGATCTTGTATAACTCTCTGGAGTTGTTTTGCCTAGCTGCGATCTCAGCCTCGTTTGCTAGTTTTTCGACATACACTTCATAACACAAATGTGGAAATGTTCTCCCAGATTATTATGAGAAAAAACTTTAGCAGTTTTTGTACCAGGTTTGGGGTAATATACAGTGTACACTGAATCTATTTAGAAATAAAAGCTGTGCTTTGCCAAATGCTGCATTTTCTTTTGAGATGGTTACGTTTTGTGTTTACAAGTTAAATGGGAAACATCACATTAGTTTAGTGAAATAAAAATACATGTTTTATTGTGGAACTAGAATTTTTTGGTACAATTTGTAATTGTCTTTGTACAATTCTATTTTACATCTAGCAAGCGGCCTCGTTACACATTATCAAGATTCACGTACAACACGTCTTCAGAGAAAAAGAGTGGAGGTTCCGATACACCAGTATCACCACCCCCATCACTGGTATTTCCAGCACACCAGCCAGAAACAAGTACTAGTATCCAAGAGGAGGAGACATTTCCAGACAACCTCTCAGAAAGTCTCATGGAAGCCATCAGGAAGATCAAGGAGATTGTATGTTGAGATGTTTGGTTCTGATAGGGAATTAGGTTCTCTGGAAGTGCTAACAGGGGTAGATGGATTACCAAAATATTCAATTTAGTAATCCATCAACAAATCTGGTATTCCACAAACTAACTAATTTAACTGGGATCACAGCAATAATTTGACTGTAAAAAATTAAACACTCTAGAACATAAATAAATGACCAACTTGCTGACTACACAGGATTCAACAGGTGTTTCCTGCACTGAATTGTCAATGTAGATGCTTGGTGAATAATTACTAGCAATTCAAGCTTTGTGATATTCCTACAAAGGTGTTTCCGAGTGCATCTAGGGCACAGACCACATTTTCCCATTGGTCATGTTAACGTTTTGTCTGATTATAAGAAAACTGGATCAGAAAAAATTCACAGCTACTTCCTTCATGTCACTGGTATTCTCGACAAGTTTCATCAATATCACCAGCTCTTTTAAGTTTTTGCCAAAACACATACCAGTGTTTTGGGAATGTCACCACCGAAATACCTATGCGTCTTTGAATCCGCATTGATCTGGGCTATTATGGACAACAGTAATTAACAACGTAAAGTGTCTATATATATATATATATATATATATATATATATATATATATATATATATATATATATATATATATATATATACAGCCTCTATATTCTATGAGTATGACAGAAGGCTGTTTACACTTTCACTAGTTACTCAATGTAACAATCAAAGTAATTTTTTTAGATGATTTGAACAAAAGCACTCACTCGTTTATTAAAATGACTGTACATATTACTTAAGCTATTCACACACTGCAGTTTAGAACATCATCATCATGGAGGGCTAGATGAAGTGCAGAGGTAGCTTTTAAGCAAAATTGTTGTTGTTTGACTCTACAATTCATCGACTTTTTTCTTTATCTGTGTGTTAATTACAACTCCTTCCGAGTCACTACTATTCCTAGGGTCTCGACTGTCATTTCTTTATTTGTGTGTTAATTACAGCTCTTGCCGAGTCACTACTGTTCCCAGGGTCTCGACTGTCATTCTGGTATGTTTTGCAGGCAGCAAAGGTGGACAACAAGAATGCATTCTTCAAAAGAGACGACGTCAACAAGTTATTGAAGCAGTAAGTGCTCCTCTAGACCAGAGCTGTCTTACCTACCTTATCTTACCTTTCCTCTTAGGTCCCCATGGTCTGTATGGCTGCAGTGCTCCTTCTCCAGTTTGTTCTGTCTTTAGCCACCTGTTTCGCTTGTTTTCCACCCCAGATCTTGTCTCTCTTTCTACTCCTGCCAGGTTGTTTTGGAAGACCCACTTTCTATGTCCCTTCCGGTGTCCATATCAAATTATCAGGCAGTAGCTGTCTTCTTTCCTTCTATATGCCCTACCCACTTCCATTTTCTGGTCTTTGCTTATACTGATCTTCCTTTAACTTCGTTTTATTCAGGATATCTTTATTTGACATAACATACAGCCATCTAAGTTTCACGGTTCTCCTTAGATACTTGAATTGGAATGTGTCCAGTCTCTGGTGGTCACTTTCGTTCACGTTTCACATCCGTACAATAACACTGATTTTACAAAATGTATTGAAACCTTATTTATTTCACAATGAGTATGTATTTGAGATTGGAGAGTCTGGAAATTATTAGCATTTTTATGTTCATGAATGTTATAGATACATACTCTGTGAATCCACATCAAGTTACATCAGTTTACTGCTCTATGGGATCTGTAAAGTTTTATTCCCTAGTGTACGGAATACCAAGGTAATCAATTCAGTAATCCATCAGCAAATCTGGTGCTCCATAAAATGACTAAAAATGTATGTTATGGTCCAAACTGATGTAACCTATATTTTCTACGGCAACATAATATAAAAAAATGGTTTTGCCTGTAAAACTTTCTGCATTGGACAATTGAACTGAACTTTAAATAAACTCTATGAAGGCCTCATTTTCCAAATTCCTTCTCATTCATGCTGTGACCTGTAATTGGCAGGATAGTGATTGAAAGCGAAACCATGGAGGAACGTGCACAGAAACAGATATACTCAACCCTGGAAGAACATCTACTGTGTGAACCGGCTACCTTGATGAGACGTGTGGATTTGTTCAGACTTGACCGAAAGGTCACAAAGGAGAAAACTCAGCTCGAGCAAGGTGAGTGAGGCTGGGTGTGTGGATTGGGAGGGGTAACAGACAGGAGGGAGGCGTGACATAGTGAGGGGTGAGGAAGGAGTGGTAGATTTCTAAGCAGAGATATGTTGCTGCATTGATTATGCACACATTTTTATGCTTGTTGGGGTAGTTTTCACCTACCCTAAAATCAAGCTAACTGCGCATCAGTTGCATGATGGACTGAGGGTGGGTGGTGGACTGAGGGCAGAGTGATTGAATTAGGGTTGGGTGGTGGATTGAGGGTGTTTGGTTGACTGTTGGTGGGGTGGTGGACTGAGGGTGGACTCGGTGGAGTGGTAGACTGAGGGTGGGGTGGTGGACTGAGGGTGGTGGTAGAATGAGGGTGGGGTGGTGGACTAAGGGTGGGGTGGTGAACTGAGAGTGGGGTGGTGGACTGAGAGTGGAGTATTGGAGTGAGGGTGGGGTGGTAGATTGAGGGTGGGTGGTAGTCTGAGGGTGGGGTGGTGGACTGAGGGTTGGGTGGTGGACTGAGGGTGGGGTGGTGGACTGAGGGTGAGTATTACAATGGTGGGAGGGGTGGAATAAGGGAAGTGCGGGGGTGGTGGACAAACGGGTGTGGTTGGGTGGTGCACTGAATGATGCAAGGGATGGAAGACTATAGGGGTAGCATGTTGTGGTGGTGGAATGTTTGGGGTGGCTAAGCATGTTATTTGTTATGTAGAGCAGAGTTAATGGGTAACACTCATGACTGACATGATGATTGTTGTTCATGGACGTAGGTGGGTTGTTTGTAGCACACTGCCACACAGAGTCTGATAATAGTTGTCAATCTTGACTAGTGCCTGGGTCATTGAAGGGTTTGATCTAATGCCAGTTTTCAGATGGCACCCATGCCACTGTCGACTGTTCCTAGGAGTTCATCCGCAAATACTGCTGCTCCCGTTACACTTACATGAATTTTCATGAACATGTCAACCCTCCAAGCAAAGCAACCCCTCAAATCCAACTTCTTCCTCCCTACATTGCTGCTGAGCTAGTGTGTTAATTGATGAAATCTATCTGCTGCAGCCGTTGCCCTTGTGATGAAACGTTTTGAAGAGAAGACTAGGTGAGTTAAGTACCTGCCAGTCACCCAGGCAGCCCCCTTCTGTGCATATATGCCTGGTTCAGCTGCTTTACCATTTCATGGCTTGACAGTAGTCCATACATGACTATTCCACCTGATTGGGAAATCGGTAGACAAAATCTCCTGATTTTACCAGCTGCCAAATTTTCAACCAGATGTTCAAATGTCCAGCATCATTTGGGTACAGGCAAGAAATAAAAGGTATGCCCTGATGCTCAGTTAGCACATAAACAAATTACAGTAGTTTTTCATCACATTGGACATTTTCAATCTTCTGGTGTTGACTGCATGCCTGTTGATGATCAATAAGAAATTGCGGCGTGGGGCACAGTGGTCATGTGGTAGGGCATCAGACTTGGTCCCTTCTATCTGGTGTCTATGCCAGGGGAAGTAAAAGATTCCACACAGGGGGTAAATACATAACCTGCTGTGGGCTCCATCTCTCATAAGCCACCGTAGAAACATCCGTGATGCAGCTCAATCAATTCTGCTAACTACCTCGCAGAAGAATACAACTGAATGAAGAAATTGCAGTGATGTTATACACTTGCTGACCTAAGCATGAAAATGATCTGTGATCAAACAATCTCACAACTTAGTCGATTCAAATTCCTTGATGTGATTCCTGTAAACTTCATCTGTGGTTCAAATACCCAGTTATATTAAAAACAGATTTTTTGATGGAAAATTTGTTTGTTTGTTTCCTTTTCGAGGAGAGGAGGAAATGAAATTGATTACAATTCCCGAATTGATCCAAGAAATGGTTTGCATATTTCCACAGATCACATGGGACAAATAGTCTGGCACATGGTGCACAAGAAGGAACGCCTACAAGACGATTTAAGTGGAACAAAAAAATCAGGTATTTTCTTGCCCCTCAAAGGAAAATTACCATATAATGATATAACTACTTTTTGATGCAATAATGTATGTTGGCATGAGTACCAAATTAATGTTTTTAGTAAAAATATACTATTTAAGAAATTAATTGGATTTCTTTATTAAAGCGACATGGTCTGCTAATTTTTTTCATAAAATCAAGTTATGTAGTGTAATCTGCCACTTGATATTACAATTCACTGTGCACCAATTCCATATTTTCCAGTATACATGTGCTGGGTTTATTGAAGGTAGGGACTACTGTAATCATCTTACTATGAACTGTTTCGTGTATATGGCTGAAATGTATTAGTACAAAAAATAGGTGTATTTCCGGTAACAGGCCAACAAAATGAAGTAGGGTAGGTAGGTAGGAATTTTTTTTTTATTTATTTTACTATCATGACTACAGATCCAGATATAATGACCTGCATGTACATTTTCACCTGTAACATCTTCCTGTTATTAAAGTTTAGGTCCGAGAATGGAGCATCAACGAAACAGAGATCTTCATTATAAGTTCATAGAAATATATCACTGGAACGTCAATGATGCAGTAGCTCACATTTCCATATACATTGGCCGGTCTGATTTTCTTCATACCTGGCTGAGGAGTTAAGACTGTGTTTGAAAACAACTCCTTCAGCATATTCATACAGACTATCTACTAACAAGCTATCTACTACCAATATCGTTGCATGCTACTCTCTACATGTTTTACCAATAACAGCAACGGCCAGATCAGCACAGCAATTGACAGGAGTCAAGCAGAAGTGAGCGAAACGAAACAATACTAAGTTGCCATGGAATTTGGCTATGCATGAATTTAGGACATGCACCTATATTAAGTTGCCATGGAATTTGGCTATGCATGAATTTAGGACATGCACCTATACCTGACATTACCTGTATACTCACCCACCCTAGATTACAACATATTCCCCCACGTTCAACCAAACAACTACCTGGACTTCTCTGGCTTGCTGCTATTTCCAGCCATGAGTACATTAAATGCATTTCTTTGACTTGGTTCAGGTGGGCCGGCACTAACAGGCTTAGACATAAAAGAAATTTTCAGTGATTTGTATGTCATGGCAACGGTAATTACTATTTGGTACCGACTACGTTGTCCATGGTCCTTGTTCGTGCTCAGCTTATGTTATGGCACAGTTACGTGATCCATTACCGCAGGATACTTTTCTACCATGCTGTCAAATGTTTCATTTGACAGCATGATAAATGTTCTGGATGTCATTTCGCTGTGGACAGCACACTGGCATTTTGTAATGCAAATTAATATAGACGTGGCATCTGCCATCATGGGTCTTGCTATGAATATCAAGACGACAGCTAACATGTAACACAACCGCTGATTGGGTTAAATATTAGAGAGTCCACCAATCGGCATGCAGATCAATTATGTCATCGTATATGCACTGAAATATTACTTGTGGGTTGTTTAAAAACTTGCTACTAAATACATTTTTTGGCGGGCTGTATCCATTGAACATATTTATTTGAGTATCAAGAACATTAATAAATACAAAATAAATTAGGATCAGACCAACTTGTTTTAAAATATTTGTCATGATTACAATTAAGTTTAAGAATAGTTGTTCTTTGTGAAGTTTCTTATAATTATATTCAAAAATAGATTCTGATTTATGTTTAAACTTTGCGTTATCAAATTCTTCAAAATGGAACCATTTGAATATTTCATTAGTTTTTAATGGCTATCACAGGTTCCTGTACTGGTGTATTTTCTTCCAGACATCTGCTCCGTGAAATGGTTCGCCACAAGATAAAGTGGATTAAGCTGTCGTCAAAAACATTACAACCTGAGAAACTAAAGCAGTTCTTCGAAAACGAAGTTAAACTGCTCTGGCCTGAGAGATGGATACAGACAAGGTGTGTATTGCTTGGGACACATTTTGCTCGGTTATTCAGTAGTAGTAGAATAACATGATTGGGCTGGCAAACAATTTACTTAGATATAAGTAATTAAGTAGGTACACTAGCAACGTATTATGTCGGATTTTCAGGTAACTGTAAAATCTGACTTATCAAGTGATTTACCAATATATTGATCACACTGGAAACCTGTGTTTCAAAGCTTTGAACACATTCTTTCAGTTCTCTCTGTTCAATCGGTTGTAACGAGTAAAACAAACCAGTTTCAAAGACCAGCTATGGAGAGAAAATGGTTGCTGGAGACACTACAGAAGGAGGACTTTATTGAATGCTAGATTCATAACTGCATTACCTGTTTATGTTTTAGGGAACTGTGGAAACAAACAGCCTCTGTTCATAATTTGTCACGGCCTGATAGCTCAGTGTAAGTGTGAATGGAATCATGTACTATCCAGTCTTTGCATGGCTTAGGCCTGGTTGTTTTTGGCTTGTTACACAGGTATGGGTAAAGGAAAACACTGTTGGGGTGCATCATTAAATGCAAGGGTCGTTACATGTGAGGATGATGGAATCAACATTGGTTTATGAACTATCAGTGGACAAAACCATAGAAACTGGTTGGATCCTTAACCACATCTTCAACCATGCGCACATAAATAATTGTCACTAGCCATACGATTAGTTGTTTGAAAAAATAAATGTATTACTCTGTTCTGCTGCTGGGCTGCTGTTTTCTCTGATATTATATTTCCAACACTGTCTTAATGGTGTGTGACAGCACTGTGTTTTAGTGGTGCATGCGAACTTTGTGTTTACACCTGATATATATATAAAAATTCATGCTGTCATTTGTTATGTTACATGCTAGTATTTGGTCATAGCTTCTTTTGTATTTTCTTATTTCAGTTGTAGCTGTATTAAGTGTCTCTTTGTAATTGTAGTCTTCCTCTTTTTCAATACTCCTATATACCTTCACAAAATTCAAATATGCTTGTGTGTTATTTTTCTATTACCTTCTTTAGACAGATGTTTCTTTCTTGACTGTTTCCCTGGATGATTGAATTCTTTTGGAGAAAAATATACAGTGTACATTTAAAAAATCTATTTAGTAATACATGGAGAAAAATATACAGTGTACATTTAAAAAATCTATTTAGTAATACATGCTGTGCATGCTTTACCAAATGCTGCATTTTCTTTTGTGATGGTTAGGTGTTTGTGCTTTTCAAGTTAACTGGAAAAGCGCACATTAGTTTAGTGAAATAAAAATAGACTCACCAAATGTTTTATTGTAGAACTTGAATTGTTTTTGTACAATTTGTAATTGTCTTTGTACAGTTCTATTTTACATCTAGCAGGCTGCTTCGTTCTGCATTATCAAGTCTCAAGTACAACACGTCTTCAGAGGAACAGAGTGGAGGTTCCGATACACCAGTATCACCACCCCTATCACCACCCCCATCACCACCCCCATCACCACCCCCATCACCACCCCCATCACCGGTATTTCCAACACACCAGCCAGAAACAAGTACTAGTATCCAAGAGGAGGAGACACTTCCAGACAACCTCTCAGAAAGTCTCATGGAAGCCATCAGGAAGATCAAGGAGATTGTATGTTGAGATGTTTGGTTCTGATAGGGAATTAGGTTCTCTGGAGTAGCTAACAGGGACAGATCAAACCTGATTACCGAATGGCTAAATGAATTGCAGGTAGCTTTGAAGCAAAATTGTTGTTTGACTCTACAATTCATTGACATTTCTTTATTTATGTGTTAATTACAGCCGAGTCACTACTGTTCCCAGGGTCTCGACTGTCATTCTGGTATATTTTGCAGGCAGCAAAGGTGGACAACAAGAATGCATTCTTCAAAAGAGATGACGTCAACGAGTTATGGCAGCAGTAAGTGTTCCTCTAGACCAGAGCTGTCTTACCTACCGGGTGTAGGTCATTTGCCCCCCCGGTCTTTTGCCCCTCCAGTCTTTTGCCCCTTAGGTCTTTTACCCCCCGGTCTTTTGCCCCTCCAGTCTTTTGCCCCTTAGGTCATTTGCCCCTCCAGTCTTTTGCCCCTTAGGTCTTTTGCTCCCTTTTTCATTCATATAAATCAAACACAGAGATGTTTTTTTTATGTCATGTAATTCTGAATCACACATAATATAACAAATATCAGGATATTACTTCAAACGAATACAGTGTCCAAGACTCTGGAGAGTATCTGCGATGGTCTTATCCCCAGCACTGAACTGTGTGCATATGTTGACCAGTCTGTCTTGGAACTGCTTGGCAATGCGACGTACACGTTTGCGGGGGGTTGTCCAAGCTGGTTGAGTCGCATAGTGCCCTCAACAGCCGCAAAATCCTTACGTAGTGCATCTATCAGGGTCCATATGGTTGGATGAGAATGTCCAACCAGAGTGCTGAAACCCCTGTTCCAGGCTTCACACATATTGTTAGTACGCGAGCCTCCAGCCATGGTTGCATCATGTACGTTCCACAGGGTGGGGAAGTAGGATGGTGCGATGTGACGCATCCTGACCGCTGGCACTGTACCATCATCAGTGGGTGGTGCCTGGATTCGACGAAATGACCCAGTGACATAGGTAGAGTCAAAGTATCATACAAGATTTTCAAGTCCATCTAGAGTGTTGTCCATGAGGTACTCCATCCCCCCAGGAACATCACTCACTGGCAGGAAGGCTAGTCCATCTAACATGCCGACAAAGTGTCTGATCTTCTCCTCAGCTCTATAGAGTGTAGTCAGTCCCAGAGATTGGATCTTCCTCCAGGTGGCCTGAGTCAGGTGGTAGAAACACCCCTGGACCTGTACATCATCACCAAAGGTGGTTTTTGAAATTGTTGTAGTTGTTAATGATTTGATAATAAGAAATTAAATAATTTTCACAATATCATATTGAAAGAGTACTCAGATGTACTCGTAATGTACTCGTAAAATCTGAGTACATTGAACACGAGTACGAGTGCATGACCATAATTTCAAAAAAAGAGGGGCAAATGACCAGATTTCCATTAAGGGAAGGGGCAAGTGACCTAGGGGCAAAAGACCAGGGGGGCAAGTGACCGCAACCCCTTACCTACCATATCTTACCTTTCCTCTTAGGTCCCCATGGCCCCAAGGCTGCAGTGTTCCTTCTCCAGTTTGCTGTCTTTAGCCACCTGTTTTGCTTGTTTTCCACCCCAGATCATGTCTTTCTCTTTCTACTTGTTTCCGCTAGGTTATTTTGGGATGGCCCATTTTCTATTTCCCTTCCAGTGTCCACGTCAAACTGTCAGGCAGTGGCTTCATTCCATGTTGTTTTCCAACCCAGATCTTGTCTTTCTTTCTTGCACTGGCCGATTGAACTGAACCTTAAATAAACACTATGAAGGCCACACTTTTTCAATTTTCTTCTCATCAGCTAATCCATGCTGTGACTTTTAATTGGCAGGATAGTGACTGAAAGCGAAAAATTAGAGAAAGATGTACAGAAGGAGATGTACTCACACCTGGAAGAACATCTACCGTGTAGAATGATTACCTTGATGAGACATGTGGTTATTATCAATCTTGACCGAGAGGTCACAAAGGAGAAAGCTCAGCTCAAGGAAGGTGAGTAAGGCTGGGTGTGTGGATTGGAAGGGGTAACAGACAGGAGGGCGGGGTGACATAGTGGGGGATGAGGAAGAGGTGTAGAATTCTTAGCAGAGATGTGTAGCTGCATCGACTATGCACACATTTTTAGGCTTGTTGGGGTAGGGGATAGTTGGTTTAAGGTAGGCGCCTACCCTGAAATCAAGCTAACTGAGCATGCAGGTGCATGATGGACTGATAGTGTTTGGTTGACTGAAGGTGGGATGGTAGACTGAGGGTGGGATAGTGGACTGAGGGTGTTTGGTTAACTGAGGGTGGGGTTGTGGCCTGAGTGTAGGGTGGTGGACTGAGGCAGGGCTGGGTCCAATTACACAAGCAAATCAATTACAATTAAAATTACTTTAAATTTTTCAGTTCAATTACAATTACACTTGTAAAATTTTCAAATCAATTACAATTACACCATTTCAGTTTCAGTTACAATTACAATGCTGATTGTGTGTACGAATAGTACGATTGATAAACGAATATAATGAACTTGGTGATGTTTGTACAATTTGTTGAACCGTGACTTCATGATTTCGTATACAATTAGCTAGATAAATATTATTGTTCTTTATAAATACAATGTAATGTTTGCCTGGTTCATTAATTAATGTTTAATTACACGGAGTACAGTACAACTATAAACAAAGGCCACAACCATTTGAAACCCTAATGAGTCTCTCCAATCTACTAAGCCATTTCAAAGCAATTCCACTCATAAAATGTAACCACAAATAATTCATACCAGTACATTAGCAATGTTTACATCAAGATACGTCTCGAGGGGTTTTGTGTATACTCTTTGGTGTACACCCATTTCAACTACTGTGTTATACCCAGATTGGTTTACTTGGCAGTTGTGTTTTGATGTTGTACCCTGGTTTGCCTGCCATGAGCCTCTTAGCTTCAAGCCCAGTCAGTATTCTTAGCTAATAAACCTGTGGGCTGTAGCTCAATCTCAATTGAGCTTATTTACTGACTTGGGCAGTGTTAATTACATCTAAGTAGTGTATCAACAGAAACCACCACCTGGCCCTTCACTGATAGAAGATTACAGAATCAAAGAAAAATGGTGATGCCTTTTGGCATATTTGGAACCCTTTGGAAGTCAGGTGTGAACTGTCTTCTGACAGATGGCAATTAAACATTGCATAGGAAGGCCAGATCAAGGTATTCTGTTGGTGCACTTGTTGTGTCTGAATATTCCTTTGATTATATGAGCAGGTCCTGCAGGTGTTATAATTAAAATCTTGATTTTCAATTTGTGTGAGAGAGTATTTATATTTTTGTAGAGTTTGTTCTGGTAGTTTGTTATACAAAAAAATACTATAATTGATTGTAATTTATGAAATTACACAGCCTATTTCAATTACAATTACAGCAGAATTTCTAAACCGAAGTCAATTACGATTACAGCATTTTGCTGTAATCAATTACAATTGCAATTACAATTACATAATTGGACCCAGCCCTGGACTGAGGGTGGGTGGTGGACCGAGGGTAGTGTGGTTGACTGAAGGTGGGGTAGTGGATTGAGGGTAGGGTGGTGGACTGAGGGTGGAGTGGTGTATTGCGGGTAGGGTGGTGGACTGGGGGTAGGATGGTGTATTGAGAGTGGGGTGGTGGATTGAGGGTAGGGTGGTGGACTGAGGGTGGAGTGGTGTATTGCGGGTAGGGTGGTGGACTGGGGGTAGGATGGTGTATTGAGAATGGGGTGGTGGATTGAGGGCGGGGTGGTGGACTGAGGGTAGGGTGGCGGACTGAGGGTGGGGTGGTTGACTGAAGGTGGGGTGGTGGACAGAGGGTATAGTGGTGGACTGAGGGTAGGGTGGTGACTGGGGGTAGGGTGGTGTATTGAGGGTGGGGTGGTGGACTGGAGGTAAGGTGGTGGATTGAGGGTGGGGTGGTGTACTGAGGATAGGGTGGTGGACTGAGGGTGGGGCTGGCGTAACCAGCATTTAGAAAAGGGGGTGCCTAGTTGTGGTGTTTGTGGGAGGGCTATCTTAGGTGGTGGGTTTCGAGGTCTTCCCCAGAAGAAATTGAAAAGATAACTCTGAAATACTCAATTCAACACAATTTAAAGTTGTGCTATTTTGATCCACGAAACCTTTTTGCAGGATCGGTTATAACATGTGAAGTGAAAGGCAAATGAATCAGAAACAGTTTTATCATGCTCAACTTGTATTTACATTTTCAAATATGTGTAGTTTGAGTGAGAACATCACAATATAATATAAATTAATACAAAAATAATAAGGAACTACACTAGCAATTTAGCATTTAGGCAGATTATTCAAAGGAAATCTGATTCGACACTGTTTACCTTGATGTATCAGTTTATCAATATGAAATAAAACACATTAATGCATTGGTTAAAAAATCCTCTACTAGAAAAATAACATGCATAAACTGTTTAAATATATCTTCAAATAAACTATATAGTTCAACTTGGACGCTACCAAATTCTATGCTACACTATCCTGTAAAATGTTACAATGATATAGACTGCTCAATATTTAGAAATAAAATAAAAGGTGATGATCCTTTATGCTATTACAATTATTGTAAGTATATAATTTACACATTTTATTAAGTAATGCTACATATGTCTAAGAAATTCCTGTCACAACATGCAACTAAAGAATTGATTTTAAGCTGAAATATTGAAGCAACATCTTCAATCTAGAACAGCTGTAGATTAATTTCAATAAATGTCTGTCGCACTGTCAAGTTTGTTGAAAGATGAACACTGCATCACGCTAACCCAAAATGAAATGAAATTATGAAAACAAAAATTTTAAAAATTCAGATCCAACAAAACTCGAACCCAAAACCTACTTGGTCAAAGTAAAACACCTTACTCATTATGCCACCAAAGCATATGCACTAACAGTTTTGACTAAATAGCGATATGAATGACAGGAACATGCAGTAACTGCTGAAGTGAAAGGGGGTCATGGCTAAGAAAAAATAGGTGACCAGTTGAAAAAGAAGTATTCCCGGCTGAAAAAGAAGTGTTCCCGGCTGAAAAAAGGAGGGTGCTAGGCTGAAAAGGGGGATAACCCCTTGCAGGGTCTTGGACTGAGGGTGGGGTGGTGGACTGAGGATGGGTGGTAGACTGAGGGTGGGTTGGTGGACTGAAGGTGGGGTTGTGGACTGAGGGTGGGGTAGTTGACTGAGGGTGAGTGGTTGACTGAGGGTGGGGTCATGGACTGAGGGTGGGGTCATGGACTGAGGTTGTGGTTGTGGACTGAGAGTGGGTGGTGGGAGGGGGTGGCGTGCAGGGGTGGTGAACAAAGGGGGGTGCCTGATGGGGAGGTGCACTGAATGCTGCAAGGGCTGGAAGACTATAGGGGTAGTATGTTGTGGTGGTGGAACATTTGTGGTGGCTAAGCATGTTATTTGATATGTAGAGCTGAGTTAATGCGTGACACTCATGACTGACATGATGATTGATGTTCATATCATATTTGATGGATGTAGGTGGGTACCACACAGTCTGGAAACGTTTGTCAATCTTGATTAGTGCCTGGGTCATTGAAGGACTTGTTCTAATGCCAGTTTTCTTATGCTACCCAAGCCACTGTCAACTGTTCCTAAGAGTTCATCTGCAAATGCTGCTGCTCCCTTTCCATTTAGATGAAGCCTCATTAACATGTCAGCCCTCCAAACAGAGCAACCCATCCAACTTCCTCCTCCCTACATAACTGCATAACTAGTGTGTTAATTGATGAAAACTATCTGCTGCAGCCATCGACCTTGTGATGCCAGATCTTGAGAGGAAACATGAAAAGAAGACTAGGTGAGCCAAGTACCTACCCGTCACCCAGGCAGCCCCCCGGTTGAAGTGACCGAGGTTCTAAACCACCTGCTGCCATTTCAAAACTTAGACAATTTCATTTACCCCACTTTGCCCGTGTCTTTCAGTAGAAACACTAAAACCTGTTGTATGGTCCCTTCTATCTGGTCTATGCCAGGGGTAGTAAAATATCCCACAGGGGGTAAACGTGTAACCTGTTGAGGAGTCCATCTCTCATGAGCCACTGCAGCAGCATCCGTGACGCAGCTCAATCAATTCTGCTAACTACCTTGAAAGAGGATATGATTGAATGAAGAAATTGTGGTGATGTTATACACTTGCTGACCTAACCTTGAAAACGATAAACTTTCGTTGTTAAGCATATATCTATAACACACACATATTATTATGTGTGTGTTTTATATATATATATATATATATATATATATATATATATATATATATATATATATATATATATATATAAATATATATATATATATATACATATGTAATATATATATATATATATATATATATATATATACCTGTATATATATATATATATATATATATATATATATATATATGCTATATATCAGTGGTCAAGCAATTGCACAACTTATGTTGGTTCAAATTCATTGATGTGATTACTGTAAATTTATTAAAATAACTTTGTCTTTTGTCCTAATATCATTTTTATTTTTATTTTAGTTATTCTTATGGAAAATGTTTTCATTCCTGTTCAAATTATGTAAGAGGAAATGAAATCGACTACAATTCCAGAATGGATCCAAGAAATGGTTTGCATATTTCCACAGATCACATGGGATAGAAGGAACACCTACCACACGATTTCAGTGGAACGAAGAAACCAGGTATCATTTTGCCCCTCAAACAAAAACTACCATAGAATGATAGAACTACGTTTTGACGCAGTGTATATTGGCATGTATTACCAATTTAATGTTTTTAATAAAAATAAACTATTTAAGAAATTAATTGGATTTCTTTATTAAAGCGACGTGGTCTGCTCATTTTTATTGTAAAATCAAGTTATATAATATAAACTATATATTCTAACATAATGCTGACCATCAAAATGCTTCTAAATGAAGTAGAAGCAATTTTGAAATCACCACTTCGATGTTTACAAAACTAGACGTCGCTGGAAGAGGCAGAACTTCGCTTGTCACTTATAAACGACTTCCATTGCAACTGAGTCCCAGGGCTGGGGTCAGTTCCATTTAATTAATTCCAATTCCTTTCAATTTAATCAATTCCAATTCCTTTCAATTTAATTAATTCCAATTCATTTTTTCAATTCTTTTTTCAAATTCCAGCTCAAATCTTTAAATTAAATTCCAATTCAATTCCGAATTAATTCTATTTACTGCAACTGTACAGTATAGCACTCGCTGTGAGTGTTGGAATAATAGGGCTTTAGCCATAATTTTGCATGCTAAGTTTCCTGACACTGCCTTTACTGACGTCTTTCAAAAACGTTTAATTGGAATTGATAAATGGGTGTACACCCCATTTCGCTCAAGGTGCAGTAGTCGGACTGTGTCAGAGTCGTCGGGCATTTAAACAGGGTAAGGGCATTGCAACATGCACGAAACAATCTATCCGATGAATGCTATTCCCAAAAGCTGGGCCTAGGTGTGTCTACTCGGTAAAATAACTTATTCACATTTGCTACACTGATATAACACACGCACTGAGTGTTGGAATAGTGGGGTGTTAGCCACTGTGCAAGCATCTCGACGTAACGTGTTAAATACAGGATAGCTTCCTTACTCAACACGTACTAGGACCAATTAGGGGAGATAACTTTGTCTTTGTCGACTGATTGCGCCTTGAAATGTCAGTGCTTAGTCCAATATCGTACTCTATATTTATATATATATATATATATATACAAGACCAATCGGCGATAATATTGCCATTGTTATGCTTTATACGACGACAGAAAGTGATGAATGCATAGTTGCGTCCCTGACTAAGGATGTGGCATGTGCAGTCTGGATGGAGAGAAATCAACTGAAGTTGAACAAAGAAGTCAGAAGCAATTATCTTCCTCACACCAAAAAACGAGTTGATTTACCCGCCGAAATACCATTGACAATACCTAGACACCAAGTTATAGAGAAATGATCTGTGCGCAATCTGGGCGTGTCGTTCGATACTGAAGTAACGATGGAAGCTCAGGTTGCACAGACAACAAACACATCTTACTATCAAATACGAAATATTTGGCAAATTCGGTCAAGCATAACTGATGACGCTTGTAAAACCCTGGTACACGTCGCGACGTTACGCTTGGATTATGGCAACGCTTTGCTGCACGGCGTTCCGCAGACAATGCTGCAGATTTTGCAAAGTGTGCCCCCTTCGTTTGTCGTACCAGAAAGCATGAGCACTATGTTGCAACGTTTGTATTTGTCCAACACACAAAGTGCTTCTCTATTGGTATTCCGTGATAAATGGTCTGGCACCGGACATTCGCACGGAGTTACTCAACCGAAACGGCAATAGAGGTCTCCCTATTAGTATTTATTTTGTGTGCCTGTGCAGCCCTTTCTCTTTTTGCGTGAGAAACATAAATACCATGTAGGGTGAAGGAATGGGCAATCTGTCCAATTTATTTTCATTGACTTTGATTCAGCAAGGATTGCCACTGTGCGCACTGGCTTGAACATACTGCGCCTACAGCAGTGTGCACAGCCAGGAAGTCCACCACAATAACAATGAATGTTCACAACCTGGTACATGTCATTAATTAGTATAAATAACGTTAGCAAACAGACTAAATTAACAAAAAAACCCTTGTTGCTGCTCAATAAGGTTCCAGCATAATTATGAAATACAAGGGAAAAAGATCCACAAATACAAATTGCACAAGCATAGTACTATTTACAAATCAATAAACACAAAAGCGGGGGGTGGTAATCCCCCAGGCCCCACCCGCTTGCTGGTGAGGTCCCGCCACCCCCACTAAATGGCTGCACAAATGAGGCAGAGCCAGAGTGTTGGGCACTGAAATAGGCCTCGGATATTGCCTAATGAAGATGTTCTACGCTAATCGCTTAGAAAAGCGATACTGTTTGCAGTGTGTCAAGATGCATCTTATCTATAATACCATAAAAATTTTTATCTGTCGTAATAGTTGTTTTTGAAGTTGTTGGCATCGATTGGTTTTGCATACACTAACGTACGAAGCCCATAACATGACATCATCGGCAAGACACGCCATTTTCTCAGTTTTCCACATTTCTGCAAACTCACCATTTTCTGTGAAGCCCATAACATAACATCATTGACAAGACTCGCTGTTTTCTCGTTTTTCTGCGTTTCTACAAACTCCCCATTTTCTCGAGGCTGGATTGTGCCGCATGTAGGTCAAGACTGACATGAACCCGCCTCCACTGTAGCTGGTAAACACCAAATTTCCCTGGCTCACCAATTTCAACCTTTTCCGGCAAAATACAGACAAATGTTTCGGGCTTGTTATATGTGTTTTGGTGGGCTGTATACATTGAACATATTTATTCTAATATCAAGAACATTATGTTAAATACAAAATAAAATAAACGATGATTAGACCAATTTATTTTAATATAATTGTCATGATTACAATTTTGTTTAACAACAAATGTTTCGGGCTTGTTATATGTGTTTTGGTGGGCTGTATACATTGAACATATTTATTCTAATATCAAGAACATTATGTTAAATACAAAATAAAATAAACAAGGATTAGACCAACTTATTTTAATATAATTGTCATGATTACAATTTTGATCTTTGTGAAATTTCTTATAATTATATTAAAAAATAGATTCTGATTTATGTTTGAACTTTGGGTTACTAAATTCTTCAAAATGCAACCATTTGATTATTTCATTAGTTTTTAATGAGTATCACAGGTTTCTGTATTGATGTATTTTCTTCCAGACATCTGCTCCGTGAAATGGTTCGCCACAAGATAAAGTGGATTAAGCTGTCATCAAAAACATTACAACCTGAGAAACTAAAGCAGTTCTTCGAAAACGAAGTTAAACTGCTCTGGCCTGAGAGATGGATGAAGACAAGGTGTGTATTGCTTAGGACACATTTTGCTCGGTTATTCAGTGCATCATTGGTGTCATAATGGAACTGCATGGTTGGTCTGGCAAACAATTTACTTAGATATATGTATGTACACTTTCAGTGTGTTATTTGGGTATGTCAGATTTCCAGGTAACTGTAAAACCTGGCTTATCGAGTGATTTACCAATATATTGATTACACTGGAAATATGTGTTTCAAAGCTTTGAACGTTAGAGTCTTGAACACATTCTTTCAGATCTCATTATCTCCACTCACTCGGGTGTAATGAGTTAAACAAACCACTTTCACTGTAGACAATATATATGAAGGAGGGCTTCATTGAATGATTGATTCATAACTGCATTACCCGTTTATGTTTTAGGAAACTGTGGAAACAAACATTCGCTGTTCATTCGTTGAAATGGCCCAAAGACTCAGTGTGAGCATGACTAGAGCCAAGTATTATCCAGCTTGAAATCTTTGATTAAAGTGGTTAAACTTCCAGTTTATTTTTGATGGGGGCGAATGAGAATACTTTAGCCAATAATATTTGATAGGATCTTAAAGAGGAAAATATCTGGCATTGTGCTTTATGTGTTACTAAATAACAATTACTAAAGTTGGTCAGGTGTTTTGCAAAATTATAAATTAATGAATTCTCATGAAATTCCATCCTGATAATCTGAGATGTTTGTTTAAATGTTGCACGACTTAGGGCTGGTTGTTTTTGGCTAGTTACCCAGGTATGGGTAAAGGAAAACACTGTTGGGGTGCGTCATTAAATGCAAGGGTCATTACATGCAAGGGCAGGTACAGATGATGGCATTAACATTGGTTTATGAACTAACAGTGGACACAACCATAGAAACTGATTGAATCATGAACCACACATAATATAGATAGACTATCCTATGTTAGCCCCTTCTGGGGCTAACATAGGAGTGTGGTGCTTGGTGCACATGAAAAAGGTGCATATAAATGTGGGAAATAATAAAAATTGTGCATTTAAAAAGTCAACTAACATCAAATATCTTCCTTATAGACGAATGAGGTGAGCTGGAGGGGCAAGATAGACAGTGCTCACAGCTAGTTGGAAGGGGTGAATGGAGGGTAGTCTTATTATGTATAGCTTGCACAAACGTTTGATGTTTTTAGCTTAACCATAGATAATAGACACACGTGTTGCTATCTCACATATTCTTATATAGGGGGTGAAATTACAGGAGCAAAGAGGGAAAAGATTGGGATGCAGCTTAGCATAATGGGAAGTATAGTAAGAAGCTGGGTGATGTGGGCAGGTCACTTGGTGCGGAAGGAGGAAGGCTGGCTTACCTCAGAAAGCAGAGAAGGCAATTACAGGGGAAGTGTCAAGTGATAACAGCTGTAGCAGTGCAGAAGTACACGAACTAGTCCCACCTCTTTATAAAAGAAGCAACCACGAAGAACATATATTTTCGTATAGATGTTGTGTACCTGCGAAAGTAGTGTGATTAGGATAATTTTACTTGTGGTAACAGTTAAGCTGACGTTGTTTGCATGTAACAAATATGACAGTGCTCACCAACCGCAACGTAAACTGCTCTAATGCGCCGGCTCACAACATAGAAACAGTCAGTGATAGTTGGTCATCCATAACTAGTCTATGGCGCGACATAAGGAAGTTGTTAATCTCATTATCCTACCACATTTGTTACAGATAGCTCCAATGATTGTTATATTTTATTATCACATTTGTGAAGTTCGTTTACCAGGGTAATTGTAGTTATTGACTTAATGTTATTTTGAATATTATTTAAGAAAAACACCAACAAAGGAAATGAGCGATGGTGACTCGTTTGAACAACAGCTACCAGGGCTCAGCATCCGTCGAAGATATGAGGAAGCAACTCCAACGGTTGCTAGATCCCCACCTACAGCCTCCACTTCTTCAACAGTTGATGTCAAGGAAGAAGTAATCGATGGAAACACAACACCTTGCACTCAGGGCGTTTTTTAACATACAAAGTGGGGGGCAATGCCCCCCCAGTCAAACCAACATGCCCCCCCCAATGCGTGCCCCCATTCTCCTTAACCAGCCCCTTGTATTAATGTAGGTCATAATTTGTATTCTTTTTGTTAGTGTGATTTACTTAATTTTCATTGGTGGCAAAATCAAGAAAGTACCAAAGTTAAAGAAGGGCAATATGTCTACAAAAGATCAATTTATTGATATGGCTCAGATCACATTTTAATAATGATCCCTCTTGTAGGTAAGATGATACAAACATCACAACAGCCATAAACCTGTCAGGGTAGATTTTTTTGAGGCAGTAACCTAGCCAATTCATTCTCCGCATCTTTGAGAAATCGAAATTTTAAGCATGGTAACTCAAAGAAGCATATTGTATACATACTAAACAAATAAATTTTAAAATGTATGAGTAGTTGATAGTGGTCTACATGTGAGATGGAAAGTTGGCGGTCAGCAGGGACTTCAACTTTGGAAAATTGTTACTAAAAATTTGGTGGTCCACATAACAAATGTAATCAACATTTGCACATGACAGTTTTGGAAGTACGTATTTTCTATATTTTTATTTGTTATGTACTTAGCCAACCATTTCATTGATAGACGTGGTATGCATGTTTTGTATTACTCTCTTTTCTGCCTTAAGCCTATATCTTCAGTATATTTATGTCTAGAGTCTAGAACATGTCGCCGCTGGCATTGTAATTCCACTATAAAAGTGTTTCAAATAGACATGCTTTTCTTGAGTTAGTTATTACATTTAACCATCTAATTTGTCCAGGTCGATATCCTGCCAGTCATGCCTAAGAGAGACAGAAATGCAAAACGAAAACAAGAAGAGCTACAGAAATCTGCCGCAAAATGTCAACGCCTAGACACAATTTTTCGACGCAGCCTCAATGACTCATTGCCAGAAATACCCACAATGCCGCCAGGGAACTATGATTCGTCCGCTGCCATCACACCTGATGAAACTCCCAAAGACAAAGGTGTACCACCAGTCATAAAGATTCTGCCTTCGTCGTGCTCTCGCCCGAGTACCAGTTCATCAAGCAGCCATGATCCGTTCACTGCCATCACATCTGATGACACTCCCAAAGATAAAAGTGTACCACCAGTCACAGAGATACTACCTTCGTTGTGTTCTCGCCCGATAGCCAGTTCATCAAGCAGCCATGATCCGTCCACTGCCATCACACCTGACCACACTCCTGGTGACAAAGATCACCACCTTACCCAGACACCTGGTCAGGAAACCGACAACGCAACTTCCCGCACACCGACGTACAAAGGAATTGCGTTAACTATTGCAGATGTTGTCAACAAATTCCCCGAGCTTCGCTCATTTTCGGCAAAGAAATGTGGCCGAACAAGGGCTCACATTCTATGCACAACATGTCAGGAGTATGAGGAGATGGCAAAGAAAAGTTCTAAAAATGGCACTATAGCAATCGCAAGCGGCGTCAGGGCGGACTGTAGTGATAGGCTGGAAAGGGTCATTGACCATATGACCTCTGAACCGCACATAGCAGCAACAACCAAGAAGAAGATGGACAAAGCCTGGGAAGAGGGCACAACGTCGCATCCATGGCTGCGCGCACTCACTGCTTACAATAAGACTGTTTTTGCGATGCTTCTGCGAATGGCCGTCGACGTGTACATCGACTGTCTAATCGAAACGGTATCCGCCCGATCGTGGCCGATGCGGTCTCTGGCTTGTTTGGCGTCGGTCCATATGTTGGCCGCTATGCGACAAAATGGAGCAGATGTGAAATTTGTTCCATTCACGCCCGCGTCTAGCGACCTACACTATAGGGACCCAAACTACTATAAGCAGATGCTAGATGTCATATACGAACTAGAGAAAGTGCGTCTGTCTCAAATGTTCAACCGATGCACAGTCTTCAGTGTGTAGATTGATGGCAGCTGTGACAAGCAAATGTTGGACCACAAATTTGTAAGTGGACGGATGTCTAACAGTGATGGTATCGTAACGAGTGTGTTCATCGTCATGCATTCCCCAGAGAAGAACGGCGCCCCTGGATTACTGGAAGCGGTTAACAAAGCTTTGGATTTGACCGGATGTAAAGACTCGAAACACTGACGGCGAATCGGCAAACACTGGCAGACATGGTGGGTTATGGCGTTTGCTTGCTGACCAAGTGAAGAGAGGTCTGGCAACTTTCTGGTGTGCTGCTCACCGGTCGGACTTAGCCATTGAGTCGGTCGTCAGCACCGTACAGGAGCTGGGCATCTGGAAGTCTAATCTGCTGGGGCTCGTACGATTCTTCCGGACGCCGAGAAGGATGAAGATGTTGTCAGCGCAAGCCGGGAATGTCAAACAGTTCCCCTGGCACCACGATGTCAGGTTTGCCCAGCACGAGCTGCAGCTGGTGGATGCTGTACTGAATAACCTACCAGCCTGCATTAAGGTGTGGGAACAGATGCAATCACCAGAAAGTACCAGCGATAGAAAGGAGAAGGCTGAAGCCAAAGGGTTTCTGAGCTGTTATTTCAACGCATGAAACACTACCACATCAAATTTGGTATAATTGGAAAGGCTTTTATATCAGCTTTCTGAACCTATCCATATCCAAGTGTGCAGGTTAAGGAATTTCTACCCATATATAACACATATGTTCGTGCATGGCTACATACATACACAGCTGCTGGAAATGTTTTCATCGAGTACAAGTGGAACACATCAACATGCAAGTACATATGTTCGTGCATGGCTACATACATACACAGCTGCTGGAAATGTTTTCATCGAGTACAAGTGGAACACATCAACACGCAAGTACATATGTTCGTGCATGGCTACATACATACACAGCTGCTGGAAATGTTTTCATCGAGTACAAGTGGAACACATCAACATGCAAGTACATATGTTCGTGCATGGCTACATACATACACAGCTGCTGGAAATGTTTTCATCGAGAACAAGTGGAACACATCAACATGCAAGTACATATGTTCGTGCATGGCTACATACATACACAGCTGCTGGAAATGTTTTCATCGAGTACAAGTGGAACACATCAACATGCAAGTACATATGTTCGTGCATGGCTACATACATACACAGCTGCTGGAAATGTTTTCATCGAGAACAAGTGGAACACATCAACATGCAAGTACAAGTCAAGTTTCAAGTTTTTGTCCATACCAATAACAAAAAGTGCTACAGCCGTGCAAGTGAATGTCATTGGTCTACGTGCAGGCCTCAACACTAACGCTAAGAGTCAGTGTCACTCAGTCATGCTATTCTCCAGGCCTGGGGTCAGTTAATTACATTACAATGTAATCTATTACTTTGTTTCCTTTCTATTACTATTACATCCTGAAGGCAAAGTAATTTATTACTATTAAATTTTCATCGCAACTATTTGCTTTCGATTAAACATTTTGGAGTTGCTAAATATTTTAACTTTCCATTTAGTAGAACAGTAGTTCTCAACAACAACAACTCATTATTCATGCAATCATTAATAAGCTACAGTAGAATTTAATTTGAATATACACCACAACATGCTAGCCAGTATTATAGGGACACAAGGACTCATTTCAGATTTGGAGTTTCTACTGACAACATTATACAAAGAACCAATACAGTTATTTATGCAGAACAACAACGCAAGTCAGGTATATATTGAAGTAGGCCAACTTAATGACATGTAGTTTTATTAATAGTAATCGTGTAAACATCAATAATCACGTGACAAATAACCACAGCAAACATGTCGGCCCCAGACTGCTAATTTCACATAATAAATACAATTAACAACGTATTAAGTGTGTCAACCATTGGTAACAATATTATGCCTACTAAATAAATCACTACAAGCTAATCTGTTTATTTTACCATGTGGGTGGTGTAGTGTTTTCTGGTTATCATACAATACAAGGTCGTACGTCAACCGGTACTCTATTCACCTCGCCATGAGGGTGTCTCTCCCATAGATATTCTCCCCAGTATTATTACAACAATAGATCATGCCACATCCTCCTTTCTCATATTTGGTCAGAGGTTACCAGCACATGACCAGGTTACACAGCGACATCGTAATCGCTCAGGTGGGACGGCAGCTTCCTCTCTCTTGCAGGATTCCGTCTCGGGGCTACGTCTGCCACTAGTTGATCTGGCTGTTCTGCGGCTTCGCCTGGGTCGCCATCTTCTCCGTCCTCGTCATCGGGATTTCGATATCCTCCAGTGTTGCCGTGTCATACGGCGGCGAAGTCGGAGTAGGATTTAGGTGACGTCGATTGCGTCGAACGTCGCCTAGGTGTGTCCTCACGATGAACGACCGGGGCGACTGTGAGCCGACCTCTTTTAGCACGGTGCCTCGCCGGTCCATGTCAGTGACCCACACATGCTCTCCCGGCAGCGAAATGTTTTTCCCATAATTGGTCCTGGCAAGCAGCGCCTTAGGCGGACATGGTTGGCTGCTGAGAATAGTTGACCTCCGAACTCTCTAATTCATAACAGCAATACACGTGTTCAATTGAACCTATGTCAACAATGACACGTGGCTTAATTGAACTTGACCTGTTGAAAATAACGGTAATTTCACTTGCACTTGTTTTGATAAATCAAACAGTTTTTTGTAATTGTACAAAATATAACAAACACATGAAATCAACGTGGATTATTCTTAGAATTGTGCCGCCATAAAAGCAGGGACAAACTTTCAGTCGATCAATAATTATTTATTACAATCATATAAAACAAACAAAACAAGCCATGAGAACAACATGAGAAGGTATAACAAACATTATTGCTAACACTATCACTCGATTAAAAAGATTATGTGCCATGAAAGCTTAGACAACAAGTATTGACTACTTTGAGAAAACAAATAATAGAACATATGGCAAAAAGGCATTCCATGTTTTAATGCCTGTAAAGCTAATTAGAGAAAAACCTGGTCTATGTCAACCAAATATTTACAAGAACTTTTCCAAATTATTTTACAGTTTGGGTTAATAAAGTGACTGATCAATTCACTTTTCTGAAACAAAAATAACGAATATTTTACTCGTATTGAGTATGAACATTATAAACAAATCAACAAGTCTGGTAGCACCAATCTTAAAGACAACCTATGCACTACATATGTGTCTTTATTCATATTTAAAAACAAACCACTAAGGATATAACTAATGTTATTGACAATCTTCATGCAAAATGTAGTTGTGGTCAAATGGCATGTTCACAAAATTATTAAACACTGCAACATTTGAATTAACTAAATTTGCCATTGGGGTATAAATAATACTAGTAGGTAGCAGGATACATAATTAAAGAATTTGTGAAGTTAATGGAATTAGACTGAACATTTTTTAAAAATTTAATTGCAAAGCTTTCGACTTAATTTTAGTATAATTTACCTATAAAAGTAATGCTCCATTGGTGCCATAATATAACATAAATGAAGAAAATATCAAAAAAGGAAAAAAAACAAAAGTCGGACCCACAAAGCTTTGAACGCGAAACCCTAGAACTGAAGTCAAAGCACCACACAATCTACCCCAAATAAGCATTGAACAACTTGCCTAGCTGTCAGTGACAGTGACAGATGATACGCTAAAGTAACAGTTTCATGATATACTTTCGTCAAATTGTTTGCTAAGATTAGTATATAATATATCAATGATTTCCAATACTTCCACATATGAAAAACATTCAGGAAAAGGGCCAACACTCGCTTGTAGTGCTGTTATTTCTGAAACATTTAGTTTCAAGCAACGCGCCATTTTTGCCACCACAAACGCTGGCAAGAGTTCAGAGGTCAGCAATTCTCCGTAGCCAATCACGATCACGCGAGGCGCTGCTTGCCAGGACCAATTATGAGAAAAAAAATGTCGCCTCCCGGCATCAGTCGTCTCAAGTGGACTGCTCGATGGCGCTTGTCGAATGACTTTTTCTGTCGATTCTTTATCTCAAGCCGCGACTTCCTCGCTATTCCTAGATGCGACCACTGTGGTTCTAGTAAGGCTGGTATCGTCGGTATTGGCGTCCGAAGCTTCCGCCCCATCAGTAGCTGAGCTGGGCTGTAACCACTGTTCAAGGGCGTCGACCTATACGCGAGAAGTGTGTCGTACGGGTTGTCGCTCTTCGCCAGTAGACATTTTAGGGTCTTCACGGCTCGCTCAGATTCACCATTTGACTGAGGGAACCGAGGGCTGCTTGTCGTTTGTAGAAAGCCCCTCGCTGCAATAAACCTCCTGAATGTATCTGATGCGTACTGGGTACCATTGTCTGTGACCACAACTTCCGGGACGCCATGACGTGCAAACATTGATGTCATGTGGTTCACGAGGGAAGCCGACGTCGTGCTGCTCAGTTTGGAGATCTCAACGAACGCCGACAGATAGTCGACAACAAGTAAGTATGGTGAACCGTTTAGTTCGAAGAAGTCAGAGCCAACCTTCTGCCATGGGCGTTCTGGAACATCAGATTGTATCATCGGCTCTGCTTGATTTACTCGTTCTTTGGCGCATCTGTCGCACCTCTCCACCAAGTCTTCGATCTGTTTGCTAAGACCCGGCCACCAAACTGATTGCTTCGCCCGTTCTCTGCATTTAGTGATACCTTGGTGTCCTTCGTGGATCTTCTCCAGTATCGATGGTCGCATTTCCAGCGGAATGACGAGGCGACTCCCTTTCAGCAGCAAGCCTTGTTGCACAGGGAGTTCCGCAGCGACTTGCAGGTACACCTTCTCGTCCGGCCTCAGTCTCGCCCTGTCGGGCCATCCTTGCTGGCAGTAAGTCTGGATGCGTTGGCAGGTGGTGTCGTCCACCTGGGCCTCCTTCAGTTCGAGTAGGCGCTTCTCGGTAATGGGAAGTGTCTTCAAAACTGCATTCACGTATGCTTGGCAGTCCTGCTCGAAGCTTACGTCTTGCGGTTGTCTGTGCTCCAAAATGGGTGCTCGTAATCAGCTGTAATCAAGTCATTGCCGGCTACATGTGCGATACTATAGTTGAATCGCATCAGCCTCATTCTGAAGCGCTGAATCCTGGGCGGCAGCTGATCAAGTGTCTTCTGTCCAAGAAGTGACACGAAAGGCTTGTGGTCGGTCTCAACGTGAAATGTTTTGCCCAGAAGGAAGTCGCTGAATCGCTCACAAGCCCACGTCATGGCGAGTGCTTCCTTATCTATTTGGGCATAGCATTGTTCCGTGCTCGACATGGATCTGGACGCATATGCGACTGGCTGAAGTTTACCATCTGGTTGTCTCTGTAGAAGTACTGCTCCTAGGCCGTGTGAGTACGCGTCTGCAGATAGTGTCGTTTCCTGCTTTGCGTCGAACAGAGCCAGTATTGGAGTTGATGTAACGCTCTCTTTCAACTGCTTGAAGCACCGCTGCTGACCGTGGCCCCAGGTCCAGTCGTTCTTCTTGCACAGAAGGTCGCGCATCGGTTTCGTGATTTCAGCTAGGTGTGGCGTAAACTTCCCCAGCTGGTTGACCATTCCCAGAAATCGACGGACTCCGCTCACATCGACTGGTCCAGGCATGTCGAGAATCGCCCTGATCTTCTCTCTGTCTGGGTGTATTCCCGACGCGTCAATCATCTGGCCCAAGAACGTCACGTGTCGAATTGAGAATTGACACTTCTTCGTGTTCAGTGTCACATTGGCCTGCTGCAGCCTCGAGAGAACCTCGTGTAGGCGCTGATCGTGTTGTGGCTGAGTGGCACCGAAGACAAGTACGTCATCCATTTGACATAGGACGCCAGGTATCCCCTCCAGGATTGCCGACATTCATCGTTGATAGTGCTCTGGTGCTGACGAAATGCCGAAGGGTAGCCTTCTGAAGGCGAATCTACCGAACGGTGTGATAAACATTGTCAGCAGAGTCGATTCTTCAGACAACGGGACTTGCCAAAACCCAGAGTTTACGTCCATTTTTGAGAATATCTTGGCACCTGCTATCTGTCCAAGAGTATAGTCGACCGAAGGCATCTCATATCGTACACTTTCATTTAGTTTTGTTAGGTCGATGCAGATCCGGACATCGTCTTGTGATTTTGGGACAACCACCATGGGCGCGCACCAATCGGTTGGCTGTTCGACTTTACTAATGGTAACAATATTATGACTACTAAATAAATCACTACAAGCTATAATCTGGTCATTTTACCATGTGTGTGGGGGTCACTCCGCCACCAGGTCACCCAAAATTACAAAGTGACATTTGTGTAAACTGTACATGGCTTCACAACCTTGGTTGTCTTACCCATTGTCTTTGCTGGCTATTGGAGCCAACACAAAATAAGCCAGCATTAATCCAAATTGTAATAGAAATATAACAGCTCAATTACTATTACATTGCCTTGTTTTGCTATTACATTGTATTCTGTTCCATATATTACTATTACTTGGAAAATGTACTCATTACTATTACAATGTAATTGACCCCAGACTAGCTACTGTCTTGCTGTCGGCACACCGGCATCGATCAAAATTTGGGTTTGGTGTAACGACATAGCTTCGTTCAAATCTCAACGGTGCACATGCGCACGCACGTAAGAACGCACGCGTGCATTCACGCACGCACGTGCACACGCAATACGTTAGTTTAAGTCCTTGCTCAAATCTCAATGTCGGATTTAATGTTCAAGTCTTTGGCTGTTAAGTCCGAAATGCTCGAGTTTCAAGTCATGTCTCAAGTCTTGTCAAAGGCATGACTATAGAGTCGTACTTGAGCTCTACACATGGTTGTGCTTATCTTCCTGTACATTCGGCGCTATGTCTATCACGTGATTTGAGGAGTGGTGATTGGTTATTTATTTGGCTCAGTGACACGCGAGAGTGCGCCACCGAGCAGTGCGAGAGAACATGGTACTTTCAGTTTGTCTTTCCGAAGGGTTCAGATAAGTGTACTTTAAAAAGGTAATTATTTGGCTAATGCTTTAGTCTGTGGTATTTTTTTTACGTATCAGGGTGTTATGGCTTATAGTCCAGGACCTTCATGGCTAAAATGTGGTAAAATCGGAACTACAAGACCCTCTCAATTAGTAGGTTTGTTTTTGATGAGCCCAGTGGCAGTGTCAGTGACAGTGTCAGTGTCATAGAAGTGAGAATGTACAGAGGGGCGTGTGACAGTTAGTGAGAGGGGGGGAGTCGGCCTCCAAAATATGTGGGAGATGGGATATGGACTTTCACAATTAGTGGGAGTTAGGTGAGAGGTTGGACCCAAAACCAGGTGGGAGATGGGAGGTTGAGACCCCTGCCACACACCCCTCTGTATGGGCCCTACACACAGTGTAAAGAGCAATTGACAATATAATTCAACCTCTACTTGCCCCGGATAACAACACCTGATATGTAATTGTGCCAGTGAAACACCAGTTGAATGTGCCTTTTTCATTGGGCATGTATGACTGGTTGTTTTTATTGGCCCAATGAGAATTTGCACATTGGGCCATGTCAAGAGGCAATGTCAATGAAGATATCATTGGCCCTTTACTGGCCCCAGACCTGATTTGCAACTTTGGAAGCATGGTCATGTCAAGAGTCAATTAACATATCATTGACAATTTACTGGCCTCATGCAACTAGCGAAACCTGATTGTTACAATTAAATTAGTGTGTTAGACTCGCTCATCTGACTCTCGCTCGCCTTCATGAATTCGCCAAAAAGAGAACCTGGCTTCAGAGGCGTGGTCTCATTGTTACCCACTGTCACCACTCCATTTTGTGTAGGCGTTCCCGTGAAGCGCCAGCAGCCAATCAGCATGATTATCGAGATACTTCACTATACTTGTTTTGTCAGATTTAACTTATTAGTCTGACAGTTGTGTCAATATCAGCTAAGTTTAAAGTTCATTTGAATTGCATCGTATAAACTGATATATAAATAATAATAAAACATGTTATGATTCATAAAAATATGTTATTTCAATTAATTGAACTCTTCTATGCACCTATGCACCCCATTGAAATTTCACAAAATATTTCATGCACTGACTGAGTCATGTTTGATGACAAATATATGACGTCTTCACAACATCTTCTGTAGTCTCTGTATACTTATAGGGTGGCAAAGTTTTTATATTTCTGTGGTATTGTAGAGGTAAGTAGGGTGGTCAAGTTTTTACATGGATGTGATATTGTAGAGGTAAATAGGATGATAAAAATTTATTTTCAACTGGTATTCTAGAGGTAAATAGGGTGATCAAATGTTTACATGGATGTCGTATTGTAGAGGTCAATCTATTGTAGAGGTGATAAAATGTTTATATTCAACTGTATTGTAGAGATAACTAGGGTGGTCTCATTTTTAGATTGATGTTGTATTTGTGTATTTTGATATTTGTTTTGTTCAAGTCATAATTTTTGTATTTCAGGATTGACATTGGGAAGATGGCAGTTCAGCGACCGAGTGCATTCGATTTTGGGAACCCCGACACATGGCCTGAATGGGAGGAACAGTGGGAGCTGTACAGAAATGAAAAACTGGATGCTGAACCAGATGAAGTACAGATAACATCATTGCTCCGTACCATGGGAGGTGATGCAGAGGACATCGTCAAATCACTGAAATTATCAGACAACCAGCGACAGCAGTACCAATGTGTCAGAGAAGCTTTGGATGGACATTTTTCCATAAAATATGTTATACGAATGCGATTCCAATTCTATACCCGAAAACAGGAATATGGAGAGACAGCCCAACATTATATCAGCACGATAAGGAAGATAGCGACTAAGTGTGATTTTGTGGATGTCAGCAATCAGTTAAGAGATCGTCTTGTCAGTGGCATCAGCGATAATGTACTGAGCATGGAGATGCAAAAGATGACAGAACTGCAACTCACAGAGCAAGTGGCAATAGACATGGTCCTAACAGCTGTACGTGTGCCTAAGTTATTTATAGCATTCTAATGTCCATAGATGCAAGCATTATTTGCTTCACTTTCAAATGTTACATCGAATAACGTTATCAACAGTTCATGCATTAACATCTAAGTTGTGTTTCAAAATGCATAATGAACTATGATACTAGAAGAGAAGTGTTGATTCATAATAATTAAATAATAAACCATGGAATCATCATAATATGGCATTCAATATAAAATATTGACTTGAATTAACATAATTTGATGCACGCAAATACTAACATTACTGAATGCATTTCTTTCTTTTGTATATAGGTCCATTTAATATGCTGCCTGAGTAACTTAGAAAACATTCTTGTGGTTTTCATGGCAACACTGTCTTAGTTAAATGACCGTTTGGCAGTGACTACTTCATAATGGGTTCTTCAGCAATGTTGACCAAAACATTTATTTATTATTCTTGAAAATTATTGTTTTCACAGAGAACAAAGCAGTGATTGTTTTCATGGACATTGCAGGAGAAGAAGAAGGCAAAGAAGAGACCGTCGTCACCCAGTCTTCTAGGCACCAGTAAAGCATTCAAGTCACCTTGCCACTTTGAAATAAGGTGTGTTAATGGGCAGATAGCATTCTTTTAGATATTAAGGGCAAGAATTTCAAAATACCAAATACCAAAAAACCAACTCATCATTTGGTTTACCATTTTTTCATTATGATATCTGGGAAGCGTCTAGATCTAAAATATTATTAACACCGTTTTATGGTTGGTTTATCTGTAGTGGACACCCTAAAGATATTCAGTTTTGCATACATTTAAAGCCATGTTTATTACAACATCCACATATCTATGTAGATAAAACTTTGGCAATTAACAGCTAGAATCATATGATTCATGCAGGAAAGTATAATGGCATTGGGGAAAATTAATTAATACTTGTGTGTGTCATACAACACTTTTTCCAAGCATGTTTCATAATATACATTTTGAGACTGGTATAATAAACACATTTTTATTTCTGTTGGACATTGTGACAAGAATTACATTAATCAGATATGCATAATGGTATAAGCTTGACATTATTAAGATTGTCTATTTGCGTTGTGTGTTGTTTAAGCTCTGGAATCAGTGTTTTTTTTAGAAAACATTAATAAACATTTGTTAAAGAGGTCAGTCCTGTGTTTTTTGTGTGACATATTCTCATGCATTTATATCCCAATATAGCCAACAAAGATGTTTCTCCAGGTCTATGAGCGACAGTGGACTAACTGGGCACTCTACTGCTTTAGTTATTATATTCTTTCTCTTTGATTTGAAAAGTTGGGTGTTGTAATAAATTGATTTTATTGCTATAAGCCACATTTATGGCAAATTGTCATTTTAAATGATTTTGTCTGTCCAATTTTAATTTAGATCCGGCCATTTGCCTCCTGTCGCAGTATCACGTCCCGTCCCTAGCATGTCTTCAGTGGAACAGAGTAGATATTCCGATACCAATCCCATGCAAGGGAATGCCACAGCAACACAACCTATGATCAAGTCAGAACCAAATACCTGTATCCAGGAAGTTATAAGCAAGATCAAGGCAAAGGTATGTTGGTATATAAATATATGTATATATATTTTGGTGTATGCTTATAAGAACAGATTCCTTGACCTTTTTCTTGGCCCAATTTTTGTTCAAGCTCTTATTAGGTTGAATACGGTATATATATATATATATATATATATATATATATATATATATATATATATACCTTCTACCAAGTTTCAAATGTGGTGAACACAATTTGCTACCAAGTCTCAAAAGTTAATTTTTACCCCTGATATTAAGTTCTGGACTGGTAAGGTTCTCAAGTCAGTGGTATATAATTATTGTGCTATATTTATTTTATAATAATTCTTATTACTAGCAGCATTTTAATATATTTATTTAGTAATTTCTTTATTTAGCAATTCTACACTATTTTATTTAGCTATATTTATTTTAAACAATTCTTATTACTAGTAGTATTTTAATGTATTTATTTGTTAATTTTTGCAATTCTATGCTATTTGATATATTTTAATATGTTGTGAAGCACCATGAAAATTTTTGGATCTGGCACTATACCAAATAAAATATATTATTATGGTGCGTGCGTGCGTGCGTGCGTGCGTGCGTGCGTGCGTGCGTGCGTGTGCCATTTTGTATTGTGCCATTGCTGACTTGAGAACCTTACCAGTCCAGAACCTCATATGAGGGGTCAAAATTATATATATATATATATATATATATATATATATATATATATATATATATATATATATATATACCATATTCAATCTAATAAGCATTCAGTAAGCTTGACAAAAATTAGTTCTTGGAAAAATGTCAAGGAATCTGTGTGTACAGCAAAATTTTTTTCTCTAAAAGGTAACTGTTTAGCACTTGTGGTGTTATTTGTGACTGCCTGGTAGTGAAGAACAACCTAACAGTGGTGCCATCTGTTTCACACCAAATGGCGACACTTTTGAGACACACTAGTCAAACTACAATAATTATGGGTCCTGTTGATTAAAAAAGCGCTTAATAGGTCGAATACAGTATATGTGTGTATATATATATCATTTAGAACATATTTATGAACTTGAAATCTACAATAGGCATTATTTTTTATTTTAGATAATATTATTTTAGTACACACATATATATATATACATATATATATATATATATATATATATATATATATATATATATATATATATATATATATATATATATATATATATATATATATATATATATACATATATGCAGAATAACAATGCATATCCAGTGTAAGAGTGAAATAGGCCAAAATGAGCTAGCAATTATGCAAGCATCCACCATCAAAACAACATACATCATCACAGCAAGCATGCCGGCCTGCAAATGTTGTGTATGAGTAATATCTACAATTCACAGATATATTATGCCAGACTACCAAACATTGATAACAATGCAAGTACTAACTATATCACTACTGACTAGCATTTACCATTCACCCTGTATATGTAGGGTATCTCCGCCACTAGGTCACCCAAAATCCACTGTGACTAACCTCCACCCAAAAACCCCCCAAATATCTGCCTATCAGTTCAAATGCTAGTTATAATGAAGCTGTCGACTCCACCCCTCTCAGAGCCTAGGCTACATCCCACCACAATGTCACTACCTACAGACCCTGTTTAAGATATAGCTGTCTACTCCATCCCTGTCAGAGCCTAGGCTACATCCCACCGAAATGTCACTACCTACAGACCCCGATTAAGATATAGCTGTCGACTCTACCCCTGTCAGAACCTAGGCTACATCCCACCACAATGTCACTACCTACAGACCCTGGTTAAGATATAGCTGTCTACTCCGCCCCTGTCAGAGCCTTGGCTACATCCCACCACAATGTCACTATCTGCAGACCCCGATTAACATATAGCTGTCGACTCCATCCCTGTCAGAGCCTAGGCTACATCCCACCGCAATGTCACTACGTACAGACCCTATTTAAGATATAGCTGTCGACTCCACCCCTGTCAGAGCCTAGGCTACATCCCACCGCAATGTCACTACCTACAGACCCTATTTAAGATATAGCTGTCGACTCCACCCCTGTCAGAGCCTAGGCTACATCCCACCACAATGTCACTACCTACAGACCCTATTTAAGATATAGCTGTCGACTCCGCCCATGTCAGAGCCTAGGCTACATCTCACTGCAATGTCACTACCTACAGACCCTATTTAAGATATAGCTGTCGACTCCACCCCTGTCAGAGCCTAGGCTACATCCCACCGCAATGTCACTACCTACAGACCCTATTTAAGCCTAGGCTACATCCCTCCGCAATGTCACTACCTACAGACACTATTTAAGATATAGCTGTCGACTCCACCCCTATCAGAGCCTAGGCTACATCCCACCACAATGTCACTACCTACAGACCCTATTTAAGATATAGCTGTCGACTCCGCCCCTGTCAGAGCCTAGGCTACATCCCACTGCAATGTCACTACCTACAGACCCTATTTAAGATATAGCTGTTGACTCCGCCCCTGTCAGAGCCTAGGCTACATCCCCACACAATGCACCTGCAGCATATAAGCGACAGTTAAAATGTGTAGATTTATAACAAATGAGATATCGATCTGCTCCGTCCTTATCAGAGTGTTGGCTATATCCCCCCATGCCACATGCTGGTCGTGCTAACTGTTAGTGACTGCACTAGTTGGGTTACCAGTTCTCAATACCCAGCTTCCCCGTAAAACTTTACAATATACAAATATATTTCCTGAAAGCACCAGACACCCATCTACCCGATGGTCTAATTTGTACATCTAATTCACCCCTGAATACAGCTGATGTGGCCGCTCCAATTCTGAAACTGTGAATTTTAGTACTACTCAACCCACAGAATTCCAGCCAATGCTTTAGAATTACCACGAACTCCCTCTGCAACATTGGAGTGCCATCGGCATATACAAATATAGTTGCCTGCATTGAACCCCTAGACTAAAGAAATTATCTGACCAATGTGGCTGGGCAAATGGATGTGCCCATTATACACTGGTCATTTACCTGCAATGACTGAGCCCCCCCCCACCACCGTACTTAAACTGTCTAAAGGAAACTGTGATCATGTCGCCATTTAGGGTCACATCCTTAAGGAGGATGCACCCTCGTACTACTCTACTGGTTCAGCGGTTCATCTCACCAATGCGCAAGTAAGCCCTGAAAGCCAGGACCATCATGGCACATAACGTGACACATTTATAGTGTGATGTAAGCCCCTGATGAGTGGGTCCAGTATTGGCAGCGTAATAGATAACCGGATATCTGATCTGGTCCTTAAATTCTGAGCTCCTGCTTTTATGAAAATAAGAAATGGCCGATTCTGTAGAAATTATAGAAGATGGTGTGAAGCCTGTATTATGCAGATGAGCTATAAAATGCAAAAGCATTGCAACTGACACTGGCAAGGCGGGAACACAGTGACTGGAAAAACACAACCCGCTTTGACCATGCCCGACACTGGCGAGGGCGTGATGTGATCATGGTCTAGGTATGTTGTGCTGAGCAATGGTTGTTGACTTGCATACTTGCACATTTTGGCATCTAAGCGCGGGGTGGATACCCCTACACCCTCTGCACCACTGTCAAGACAGAGAGATATCACCACTGTATCCACCCTGGGCTGCAGTGCAGTGTTCAACCATTTCGCATAATTCAAGCTGTCCCAAGCCCAACCCTCCATACCTCTCATGGCTCGGAATGACTCGTCATACCCTCGCCAGTTACTTCCATGCTGTGCCAGGTTCCTCCCGGTCTGCATATATTTCAGCATATCGGGCACTTCCATGGCATTGTCAGGCTTGACTTGATGAAGCCACCGGTGCGGAAGCAGACAGTGACGCCACCTGGCGAACAACAGATGCAGCCGTAGCAGCCTTCTGGTGCCGTCTGCATACTGCAACTTAAAATTTGTCCCACTGTGCAACCCCAGTGATCATTAACCGCAGTACCCGGGAACAGTTGTGTCATTACAAACCAAAGACCTATGGCAACCCATATCCAAACAACATTCCAATGGTTGTATAAATTTATTGCTTAATGGTAAAAGCAGTCACCTCTATTGCCATGATATGAGCCATATCCACTGCCTGGCTTAACAAACTGATCTTCCATTTACACTGCCTGGCTTAACAAACTGATCTTCCATTTACACTGCCTGGCTTAACAATACTGATCTTCCATTTACACTGCCTGGCTTAACAAACTGATCTTCCATTTACACTGCCTGGCTTAACAATACTGATCTTCCATTTACACTGCCTGGCTTAACAAACTGATCTTCCATTTACACTGCCTGGCTTAACAATACTGATCTTCCATTTACACTGCCTGGCTTAACAAACTGATCTTCCATTTACACTGCCTGGCTTAACAAACTGATCTTCCATTTACACTGCCTGGCTTAACAAACTGATCTTCCATTTACACTGCCTGGCTTAACAAACAGATCTTCCATTTACACTGCCTGGCTTAACAAACTGATCTTCCATTTACACTGCCTGGCTTAACAAACTGATCTTCCATTTACACTGCCTGGCTTAACAAACTGATCTTCCATTTACACTGCCTGGCTTAACAAACTGATCTTCCATTTACACTGCCTGGCTTAACAAACTGATCTTCCATTTACACTGCCTGGCTGAACAAACTGATCTTCCATTTACACTGCCTGGCTTAACAAACTGATCTTCCATTTACACTGCCTGGCTTAACAAACTGATCTTCCATTTACACTGCCTGGCTTAACAAACTGATCTTCCGTTTACACAGCCTGGCTTAACAAACTGATCTTCCATTTACACAGCCTGGCTTAACAAACTGATCTTCCGTTTACACAGCCTGGCTTAACAATACTGATCTTCCAATTACACAGCCTGGCTTAACAAAACTGATCTTCCGTTTGCACAGCCTGGCTTAACAAAACTGATCTTCCATTTACACAGTCTGGTTTAACAAAATTTATCTTCCAATTACACAGCCTGGCCACCGCACGGAATCACCAAACCTTTTTCCATTTCAGCCACATGGAATCACCAAACTTTCCATTTCCACCACACGAAATCACCAAACCTTTCCATTTCCACCAAGCGGAATAAACAAACCTTTTTCCGTTTCCACCGAACGGAATCACCAAACTTCTCACTTGACACCACACGGAACCATCCAAGATATCTGTCTCCACCGCATGGAATCACCAAACCTTCTGTTTCCACTGCACAGAATCACCAAACCTTTCCATTTCCACTGCACGGAATCACCAAACCTTTCCGTTTCCACCACATGGAATCACCAAACCTTTCCGTTTCCACCGCATGGAATCACCAAACCTTTCCATTTCCACTGCATGGAATCACCAAACTTCTCTGTTGACACCACACAGAATCATCCAAGATATCTGTCTCCACCACACGGAATCACCAAACCTTTCTGTTTATGCCACACGGAATCACCAAACCTTTCCCTTTCCACCACACGGATTCAGCAAACCTTCCATTTCCACCTCACGGAATCACCAAACCTTTCCATTTCCACCGCATGGAATCACCAAACCTTTCCATTTCCACTGCACGGAATCACCAAACGTTTCCATTGACACCACACAGAATCATCCAAGATACTTGTCTCCACCACATGGAATCACCAAACCTTTCCGTGTACACACAGAATGACCACACATCTCTACTTACACCGCACGGAATACAAATGTCTCTGTTTACACCGCATGGATCACAACCCGTTTACAACATGGAATAACAACCCATGTGGGTAGTGAATGTTTCATATACACTATACAACAAACTTAATGAATCCCCATCATGTCTAAAGATCTGCTCTTGTACATTCCAAAATCCCTTATGCTGCCAGAACGACAGTCACTCTCACTGTACCTTCATCCAGGGTTACGTGCCACCAGCCCTGTCTCCGCACTATCTGGCAGACCACTACCTGTTTTACTTCTTGTTGTATCAATGCCTGAGCATATCCATACAGAGCCATACCTACCTCCAGCATGTGAGGGGCATGTCGTTTCCACCGGCACCCAAGACTTCAATCTGAGGTAGCTCAGCTACGAATTTCTGGTCTAATCCCCGATTTCGCTGCATGGAAGCCACCATTGCACCACGATAAACGTGGAAAGCAACTCTGTAATCCATGCCTTCCCGCAACAACCTTGGTACGAAACGGGCACTTACCCCTAGCAAAGACGTGACAAACTTTCACAGCCAGTGCAGGTGGCTGTCTCCCAGCACTCAGACTAGTGGCTTGTCTGCTGTCGTCATGGTCAGTTGAGTATGTGTGTATATATATATATATACATTACGTATATATATATATATATATATATATATAACATCTGAAATAAAATAATGCCTATTATAGATTGAAAGTTCATAAATGTGTTCTAATTTACTTGGCGAGTGTTTTATGACAGTGATTAGTAAGTGCAGTAATATTATAGTCTTGATATTAGCATTGAAACAATATATCACTTTTATATCAGAGTTAACACTAACTTGTCTGTTATCACCAGTTTGTTGTCTGATATTTATTTTACTTATTTTTAAGTTATTGTTTCTGTGGTCTTGGCCATCATTCTGATGTATTTTGCAGGCAGCAGAGAAGGGTACGCACAAAAAATTCTTCAATGACAAGGTGGTGCAGGACTTATTGCTACAGTAAGTGTCCCTGTTGATTAGAGCTGTTTTAGCATACCGTATTCGAATTAAAGATAGATAAGTAAGGCAGTTTACGAAATGCAAGGTGTGTTTATTACGATGTAACTACTAAAATAAAAAAATTAAAAATCCTGGAATCAAAGTGCACTATTCATTTTGACAAATATTATGGGCTACCCAGAAATGGGGGATTTTTATTCTTCTTGATATCTAGTGTGCAATCATATTCATAAGTCAAAATTGTTTTTACTCGCATACACTATGATTATTAGCAGATCATTTTATACCAAGATAATATATCTACTATGCATAGATAATTTTATATAGGTGATTCAAATAGGGTTGGTAAGCTGGCTCAACTAACATTTGGTGTGGGGTCTGTTGAACCACAGTGTTGCGTAAATGCTTTATTTGTATAATTTACGTAAGCCTTGTATAAAAGTTTCATAACAACTCATCTACCCAATGGATACAACACGTCTCTGACAAGTCTACACGCTTAATGAATAAGTCAACACAATTAATATAAATTTATAGGCCAATCACAACCAGTGTAACTAACTGTTAATATTTTGCTGCATCCGATGTCCCAATTTGCTCGGAAAAATTAATTTCTTGATGTATTTTAGGGTAAAGAACACTCAATTTCATCCTTTAACCGCTGCTCAACTAATCCTCCCTTGGGTGGCTCAACTACCCCTCCCTTGGGCCTTGGGTGGCTCAACTAGCCCTGTTTCGACAATTAAGCTTATTTAATTAAATTCTCATTAATGCATGGAGTAATGTAAATAATCTTCTTTTCTGTGCGTAGCTAAACCACATGTAATTGCAAACAATAAAGTCTGGTCATGTGCTTTGATAGTTTACACACCAGCAGACATTAATCACAATTACCAAAAGTTTCGAAAAACATCAAAAAACATACTTTATGCAAAATAACAACACAAGTCTGGTGTAGATTGAAATAGGCCAAAGAATGACATTTAATGTATTAATGAGCCGGAAATTAGGCATGCATACATCATCAAAACAAGATGCATCACATAATCACAGCAAGCAGGCCCCAAAAGGTGTACACATAATAATTATTAAATTATGCCTAGCAGCTACCCGCTATCAGTACTATCTACACCAATATTGACTGTAATTTACAATTCACATGGTATCGGTGGGGGTTACTCCACCCATTGTCTACGAGTTCCATAGTAGGGGCATAATGACAAAATGGAATAACCATACACATACATGCACAAACAGAAAGGCTGGGGTACTCGATCCCCCCAGCCAAACATGATAAATGGAAAAAGTAGGCTAACCACCCAAACATTCATGAACAATTCATAATGAAAATTATGGTAACACAACACACATATAAAGGTGTTATATATTTATAAGACTTGACTTCCGGAAATCTTAGTGCAGCAGCAACTTGAAATTGGTGTAGAGAATTTACAGAAAAAAGTGGAATACCGAATAGAATAAGTATTACTATTGCATATATATTATACATAAATGTATTGTAGTAGACATATATTAGAAAACAGTTTTTGTTAATTATTAGTCAGAGGCAGAATTTTAGAGTAAGTTAGTTCTGGACTCCGTTAATAGGGTTGTTTACCATTCGAAAATTTAGATAGCGTAGTGAATAGTCAGAAAGAGTGGAATATTGGTTAGAATAACCACTACTATTACACATATACTATATACACAAACTTCTTAGAGACATATATTAAGAAACTGTTTTTGTTAACAGGGGCAGTATTTTTCCCTAACTCAAATTCAACGAGCGATAAGGGGGAGTTTGTTTACAGGTCGTGAATTAAACTGGTGTACCAAACTATTGTATACATTGTTAAATATATATTAGATAAAGTGATACATTTACATAAATTACATACATAAGGTAATACCTGACATAGTTGTAGTAAACAATTTCGGTGAAAACGAATTAACAGCAGCATTTTGACATCAGTTGGTTTACACTGACTTCGTTGTTTTGTTTACACAGTGTTCTCCATATTCGCTAGGTGGCAGGCTTTTTCTTTGCTCGTGCGAGCTTAGTAGAAAAGACATTGTTAGCATATTAGCCTAGTTAGTATATTAGCCTAAAGTGCTCTTTTGAACACAAATACAGCCTTATACAAGGCTGATGTAGCAATCAGATTAAGTCTAAATTTTGTGATGGTGCCATGCAAATGGCAGGTAAAGGCCACCAGGCATTTAATATGCAGCAGTTGTAGCAACTGGGTGGACTTCGTCAAGTCCGGGTGTGAAAAGTCCTGGACTGAGGTTCAGACGGATAGTTTTAGTTTTGAATGTAGGGGATGTACGAGGATGAAGGAACTTGAGGTGGAGTTAGAACAGCTGAGGCTGCTCGTTGTGGCAGTGGTAGGAAGGGTGCAGGTGGGTTGTGTCAGTGGTTCTGGTGGGGGGACAGTAGATGATAAAGTGGGGGAAGATGATGAAAGAGATGCTAGGGAGAGCTCACCTCAGCCTGGGAAGAGGCTGAGAAGAGGTAAGGTGACAGGTCGTAGGGAGATAGGACAAAAGAAGACGAGAAGGAAAGAAATGGGAGGGAAGACAAATAGATCGAAGGAAGGGGAGTGGGGGAGACAGTAGCGAAGAAGTCGGGGGGAGGAGACGATAGTTAAGGCGATGGGAGTGAGGGAGACAGGAGGGAAGGTGACGGGAGCGCAAGTTAGCCAGGAGATGGGAGGGAAAGGTGACAGGTTGATGAGTGAGGCAGAGCCTGATAACAGTCTGCCACCAAGTGACAAGGCTGCAGGATAGAATGTTATAGAGGGGATCCATTGGAAGAGCTATTCTGAGGCAGTGATAGAGTGGGTGAGAAAGAGAGCGAGGGTGTTTGTGGGGGACTCAATAGTTAGAAGACCGACAGAGTCTTAAACAAGGGAGATGACGTGGTAGTTTGCTTGCCTGGGGCCAAAATAGAGGCAATAACTGAGAGGGTAGAAAACATCATGGGTTCGTGCAAGGGTGGATCTGTTTTAGTACACGTAGGGACAAATAACGTAGAGAGGGAGGGTACATCTGTCATAGTTAGGAAATACAGGAATTTGATCAGAACACTAAAGCAGACGCAGGTTGAGCAGGTAATACTGTCAGGGATTTTACCAGTAATAGGAAGGAGGGGTCATAGATATAGAAATTGCTGGGGGATGGCAATTAACATGCTAGTTGAGAAGCTATGTAGGGAAGAGGAAGTTGGTTTTGTGGATTTGTGAGGAAGTTTTGTTGGAAGGGCTGATATGTACATGAAGGATGGGCTTCATCTAAGTGGAAAGAGGGCAGCAGTATTTGCGGATGGACTCACAGCAGCAGTAGACAGTGGCATGTGTAGCATAACGAATATTTTTGGTAGTAAACACTATTTAAACTAGAAGCCCAGGGGACATAATTTTACTTTTACTCAAGTAGTTTTTAGGTGAATTACTTTTATTTTACTCAAAATTAAAGGGTTTTTTTTATTTTTTTTAATTAGAGATGCCTCAAGTAGGATAAGAGGCCACTAGTACAGATAAACCAATAACAAAATGTCCAGAAAACATGTCTGAAGCAGGTTATAGATGCGTGTGTTTAAATGCAAGGAGTATAGTAAATAAGAAAAACGAATTAAACATTATGGTAGAACTAGAAGATATTGACCCTCACATAATTGGTATTACCGAATCATGGGCCAACACAGACATAACAGATGCTGAATTAGGATTGATAGGATACGTAATGTTTAGGAGAGATCGAATAGGAAGAAGGGGAGGGGGAGTTATTTTATATGTTAAAGAATCTATTCAGGCTTATGAAATAAAATTAGAAAGGAAAGCAGATTACGATGAAGCTGTTTGTTGCAAAATAGTTTCAGGAAATTAAAAATTAACTATTGGATTAGTTTACCGAAGTCCAAACATAAACGAAGAGGATAACACAAAAATAAAAAATGCTATTATGGAAGTTAGTAAAGGGGAATGTATCATAATGGGAGATTTTAACCATGGAACATACAATGGAAATCTCTAGAGAGTACAGGGGGTGAGGAACAACAATTTCTATTTTTAATTCAGGATGGCTTCCTTACTCGGCACGTGCTAGAACCAACCAAAGGAGAAAATGTTTTAGATATAGTGAGATTTCAAACTGGAAATCGGTTTTGAGTGGGGTACCACAGGGATCAGTATTAGGCCCTATACTGGTTTTAATATATATAAATGATTTGGAAGATGACATATCTAGCAAAGGACTCAAATTTGCAGATGACACGAAAGTATTCAGAAAGGTTATTAATGATACAGATAAACAAAGTTTACAGGATGATCTAGATAAATTAGTTAAATGGTCAGAAAAATGGCAAATGTTATTCAATTTTGGGAAGTGTAAATGTATACACATAGGACATGGAAACATGGACGAAGAATATAAAATGGGGGATGCTGTACTAGGTAGAACCACACAAGAAAAAGACTTAGGAGCAACATTTTGTGCTGACATGAAAGTTTCAGAGCAATGTGAGATTGCTGCTTCGAAAGGAAATCAAATTATAGGGCTAATTAGGAGAACTATCATGTATAAGGAGAAACAGCTAATTGTACCCCTGTACAAAGCAATAGTTAAACCACATTTGGAATATTGTATTCAAGCATGGAGGCCGTATCATAAAAAGGACATAGAAAAGATAAAAAGAATACAACGAAGATCAACTAAAATGATTCCAGAATTGAGAGACCTTAGTTACGAAAGTTGCTTATTACAATGTGGTTTGACAACACCAGAGACCAGGAGACTAAGAGGAGACCAAATAGAAGTATTTAAAATAGTGAACGGTTATGAGGATGTGGATAGGAATATGTTCTTCAAACTTAAAGAAGGCAGTAGAACCAGAGGAAACAAAGCAGCATTAGTTTAGGAGCAGTGTAGGTTGGACATGAGAAAGTACTCTTTCTCACAGAGGGTGATAAATGAATGGAACAAACTGCCAAATTATTGTGTTAATGCTAGTAGTGTGAATATGTTTTAAAATAGAATTGACAGATATTTGATAAGGGCGGACTACACATAGATGAGAAAATTGTTGGACTCTTGATAAGCCAATGGCTTCCTTGTCCACTTGCAATCTGGAACTTGTAGTTTGGGATGGCAATCTTGTTAAATCTACATTAGTCAACCAATAACTACTAAAACATCACACCGAGAGGTAGGGCCAAACAGCTACACAAAATGTTCTCGTAAAAAGTACCTGCACTAAAAACCCTGCGTACACTACTGAGAACTCAGTGGAGGGAAAACTATAACATGGAAAAAGTGTCAAAAAATTCAAAAACTTTGTGAACTACCTCTCTGTCTTCAGTGTTTCACAGTGTATCTACACATAATGCATGACTTGATTTATTAGATAACAACTGTTAACGCAATATTAGGGAGGGTGGGTGGTATTTTTAAATGGAGTGGAAATGAAAGTTGCTCACTGTGTGATACAGAAATGGCAACTGGATTTGAAATACCTCTCGTCCAGCATAAAGCCGCTACCGACCAATCACCTGCCATAGCGGGGCTACGTGCCAACATTGGTCGATACCATTTGCGCCACCTTGTGATTACTGGTCAAGTTGCTCTGTCTGGACTTGTAATTAAGGCTAATAATAGGGGGGGGTGCCACCAAATACTGTCAGCACCCTACAAGCCTCGCATATGTATCTAACTGCTTGGCGAACCCATATGAAGCATCAGAGCATTAAGTGCATCTTAATAATCCAACTATCGATTGCGCTGTCTACGTTATGCTAGAGGGAGGAGGGTGGGAACAAAAACTTCTGATAAGATCACACAACAATGAACTGTCCAGCAAAACTGGTCTTGCATAAAACAAACCATTTAGCAGTAGATAACGATTAACAAGTAACAATAGAAATTCGGAATATCTGCAGAGCAAGTCTCACAACGGTACAAGCTAGCTTAGAAATCGGGTGAGGCAGGATCCAGGTCAAGCGGCTGTGTAAATACCCTCGATACCAGGGTTGGTCTAACCTCGAACACTTTCATTGCCTTGTTATCCCACATAAAATCCTTTATGCACCACTGTCACATAAATTCATTTATACAAAATAACAACACAAGTCCAGTGTAGGTTGAAATAGGCCAAAGAATGACATTTAATGTATTAATGAGCCAGAAATTAGGAATGCATACCTCATCAAAACGAGATACATCACGTAATCACAGCAAGCATGCTGGCCCCCAAAAGGTGTTTACACATAATAATTATTAAATTATGCCTAGCAGCTACCCGCTATCAGTATTATCTATGCCACTACTGACTGTTATTTACACTGTCAGAGTCTTGACTACATAGTCAGATTCGTCACACAATGAACCCCAATTAAGATGTAGCTGTTACATCCTACCGTAATATCACTACATACTGAATTCTGCCATTGTCAGAGCCCCGGCCACATCTCAACTAAATGTACCAGCAACATTCGCAATAATTTAAGATGATAGTTATAGAGTCTGCCACTGTCAGAGCCTAGGCAACATCCCAACTCAATGTACCTGCAACATTCACAATAATTGAACATGATAGCTATAGACTCTGCCGCTGTCAGAGCCTCTGTTACATCCCAGCTAAATGTACCTGCAACATTCACAATAATAAAAATATCATGCATTTCTACCACTGTCAAGAGCATTGGCCACATTCCCACACTATGCACCTACAACATATAAGTGATAGTGTAGATATGTGTAGATTTATGGCCGCTTCCAGCAGGCTATCCATGGGGATGCAGCAAGGCAGCCCCCTCACCAATTGTTGAAGCTGTGTTGTGGAAACAGTTACCACAGCCCCCTGCTGACTCGATGGTGCCACCGGTGTCGCTGCCTGACTGCCACTTGTGGCAGCACCGCTCGCAACATCTCCCACATAAAATTATTGTGCAGCCCGTGATGTAGCTGGTATGGCGCATCCAGGCGATGCTCTACGTCTGACTCCCACCAACACTGTGCTACTCTCGAAACAGCAGATGCAGCGAGACGAACTGACTGATTGACTGCTGCAAGATCGTCAACGTCCACCAGCTGCTGTAGCCCCTGCTAACTTCACGGTGCCACCGGTAACGCTGCCTGGCGAGCAACGGGTGAAGTCAGATCAGCACCATGACTGCTTGTTTTCACTGTACAACCCCTGTAATTATTAATTGTGGTACCCAGGATCAGCTGTGTTATTACATATCATGAACTACCATTAAACCATAACTAAACATTAACATTCTGTCACCTATATTACCATGAAAATTGTGCCATTTAAACTATTATGGCTTAAATAGTACATGGAATGCAAAAACTTCTCCATTTGCCGCATGGAATATAAAAATTCAACAGTTGTCCCATTTACACGGCATGGCTTAATAAAACTTATATTCCAATTACAACGCATAGACAAAAAAAAACACATATTTACATACGTTTTCTCATTGCATGGGGTAACAAAACTGTTCTACCTTGACTGCACGGATTACTAAAATTTCTGTAATTTTTCCACTTCATGGATTAACCCAATTTTCCATATACATGGTATGGAATACAGAAACTCCTCTGTTTCACCGCGCGAAACACAATTGTGCCATTACCGCCGCATGGCTTGACAAAAGTTATCTTCCATTTTCACTGCATGGAAATAACAAACCTACTCCCTATCACTTTTCCGCTTACACCGCACAGAATACAGAACTCCACTGTTTACACCCCATGGAATACAGCACTCCACTGTTTACACAGCACGGAATACAATTGTGCCATTTACAGTTTTACACTGCATGACTTAACAAAAGTTACCTTCCATATACACTGCATGGAAGTAACAAAAACTTCTCTATATCACTGCATGGATTACCCAAATTTAGGACAAAATCCCCCCTGGACATAATTCCCCTACCTAAATGGCAACTAGGACAAAATCCCCCTGGACAAAGGCCCCCCTGGACATAATTCCCCTACCTAAATGGCAACTAGGACAAAATCCCCCCTGGACATAATTCCCCTACCTAAATGGCAACTAGGACAAAATCCCCCCTGGACAAAGGCCCCCCTGGACATAATTCCCCTACCTAAATGGCAACTAGGACAAAATCCCCCCACCTAAATAATCATCTTCACACACGTTGTACTTATTTCTTATTGTGTTTTTATAGTGCTATGTAGAACTAAAACATATTGTTATTGTTCAATTAATTATGTATTGCCTTATAATTCTTGATTGGAGCACAGAAAAGTCAATAAGCTGGCCATGTACCAAAAATCAGCACTATTCTCCATAAGGGTGTTTTCACATAAAGGGTACACTCGCCAAAATGCACTTTCCCTCATTGTATTCAAATAATTCATCATGTAATATTAATCCGGTGCGATTATCATCCAGTGGCTGTAGCAAGGAACCTACAGGCCATGTTTTGTGAAGATACATAACATATTTGTTAAGGTAAATCTGCACAGTGCTGTATTTAACACTTCTTAGTTTCAATTCAGTTTATGTTAGTATTAAAACCTACGCTGCAATACTCTGAAACAAGTTATCAAGCAACAACCAATTTTGTTAAATTGTCCATCAATCAGTTAACTAAATGTGACAATTTTTTTGCACATTTGAGCAGTAAGTATGGCATAAAATCAATTTGTATTTAATGGTGCGTTTTCCTTAAAAAACAGTTGGAATGTCCTCACAAAAAGACATCCCAATTAAGCTAATGATCAAAAATGTAGTTATAAAATATATTTGACATCACGAGTCCAAACCAAAAAGCCGATTTTGTCCAAGTATGTAAGTTTACAATATATGACCACCATAAACTAGTGCATGGCATTTTCTGTGACAAATATGATGCACATAATCTATTAGTATGTAGACATCTGCTATGCATTAACTTACTATAACATATTTTGTTAACAATTCTCAGGATATGACTGATATGAAGAAGGTGATAAAAGGGTAATTAGTTTGAACTGTTTTATTAAAAAACAATTAAATAATGATATGCGACCATCAAGTATTTAATTTGTTTCCAACGATTGAATAATGTTTTCCTACTGAATGGAAACTGGGAAATAACAAGGTTTTTACATGCATTAATCTCTCCAAATTGCTAATTATACAGCTTAACTTTGAAGTAAATTTTTTAGAAAATATAAGTACATCATGCTCCTAAAATGTCAGTGTTAATGTAGTATCTTCTATTGTGTACGAAAATAATATGAACCGAATAAATAATACACTTTGATTTTTGAAACTGCATGGGACAAAAAAGTGAACGCTTGGAAACGCCCATAGCCGTGTTACCCTCCTGGCTCCATACTGTCTGTCTAGGTGGCTTCAGAGGCTACAGTTTTGTCTACAGACTAATATCTATATATATATATTTACATATTACTCTCCCACCAAATATGGTTGGTCTGATTAAAGCACGCAACTCACTTCAACCTTTGTTACTCTATGACATATAATATATATATATATGTGTGTGTGTACTAGCACTCTTGACAGCCAACATATATATATATATATATATATATATATATATATATATATATATATATATATATATATATATATATAGTAAGTAATAACCTTTATTTAGTTACATAAAGATTTGTAGCTAAATAAAGGTTATTACTTTTCACTATTTTATTTATGTGAGGAGGGGAGATTTTGTCCTAGTTGCCATTTAGGTGGGGGGATTATGCCCAGGTGGGCTTTTGTCTGGGGGGATTTTGTCCGTACACTGTCTGGTAGAACCTCCCAAATGGTCAATGGGTTACGTTTATATTTATGTTACTACTAAGATCAACATCCATGTTTCACTCTTACACCCGTGTGACCCCAGTGGTAGTAGAACGATTACAAACAGCCAACATGTGTTATCAGCTCACACAAACATTGAAACAACAGCAGGCTTCAGTGCCTACCAAAGTTGGTTAGCAGAGACTTCATGCCATGATCAACAGACAGGCCAGTGTAGCAGAAGCTGCTGTTTAGAGAATCCCCCCATTGTGAATAGAATGTAATTATAAATGATGTGCCTGGTTCAGTTTACATCAACAAAGCAAAGAAAGTTGTAGGTTGTTAATGTGGCAATCCATGAATAAATGTATTGGATTGCGGGACGCTCACACATCTATGCTGGTGAGCGCATGGCTGGTTGTACCAAAATTATTGTAAGTTTACAAGTGTATATAAAGCAGTACAATTTCTGTCTTACTTACTATCAGACGTACAACCAGCACTGACACATACTACACAATATGTACTTATTGTGTACAACATAAAGTGCAAAAGTGACAAGTGTCACCTAAGCCAGGTGTACGGCAATTGTGCTCTTGGCCTTGTTTTTACTAATTGCAATTACCTGTACTAGCTGATATGGGCTAGTTTAAATAATGCATTGCAAATAAATAGGTTTGTAGTAGCACTTAGTCGTAGTAGTATACAAAGCAAAATGTATTTTTTACTTTGTAACAGTGTGGCTGTCAATATTGTGTCATAACTCTGTATTATTATATTAACATTTCTTGATGTCTGAACAGTCAACACAATATTTATCACAGTAAAATACCAACAATCCTATACCTTTCTAAAAAAATTATTGTATAAAACTAGCACTCTTGACAGCCAACATAACTAAACATAACATTTCCTTGCGATCCTATTATGATTTGTTGCTTTCATTGGAATCTTGCTACTGTTGAGGATCTGTAAACTAATCTTGTTTGTAGGTAACACATAAGAGGCCCAGAGAAATGTCACCTCCTCCTGCATATAAACTTTTATCAAATATAAGGTTTGATGAAATAACATATATTGCACTGGAACTAGAGTAACAGTAGCTTGACACATCTGTAGCTACAGAAACCTTTAACTGGTCACATTTGCCAGTCAACAATAATGTATCCCCCATTGTTGTTATTTCATTTTCTCATTAATATGGTTGTAAATGTGAAATACAGCATTTTTAAAAGTGTAAAACAGCATTTTTTTCATGGAAGTGGATGTAATCTGGTGTAAATGTATTGCTTAAAAAGCATCTTGATTCATTTTAGAGCATCTCAGAAGCTCTAGCATTTGGGGCCCTAGACGGGCCTGACACCCCAACCTCATTTATGCTACACTTGATCGGCAACACTCAAGAGTAGAAAACAACATGTGAACTGTTGGGATTCATTTATCATTTTCTAATTTGAAATTGCTCATTTTCAAAACGTGATAAATGGTTGCAGTTACCAACATGCTCGCTACATGGCGCTGTTTTAAGTTTTTGTAAATCCCGCTAGACTTACGTAAATACACAATATTATATCTATATGTTCAGACACCATTCAGCCTTTATTTTGCCATTACACACATTATAAAATTGGGGTTTCTTTGAAAGGTTGGAAGGTTTGCAGAAAGATGAGCAGGTGTGGAAAGATGTCTTCTCCGACTTAGCAGACCAGCTACACTGTAAAGAGCCAACTGTGAAGAATCGTGTGAACACACTGATACTTGACCAAGAGATCAATGAGAAGTTACTTCAGCTCAAAAGAGGTGCATATTAAAGCAGGGAGGGTGGATTGGAAGTTGTGGCAGACAGGAAAGAGCGGTGACAGACGGGGTGAAGAAAACGTGGTAGAATTATGCCGTGTGGGTAAAAGGTAGGGTTTTGTCCTGCTGGCTTAATGAGGTGTGGTGGGATGGTGGAATAAGACAAGCATTGTGGGGAGGTGGACTGGGGGTCCACGGCATGGTGGTGGGATAAGACAAGCATTGTGGGGTAGTGGACTGGGGGATCCTTGGTGGGGTGGTTGAATAAGACAAGCATTGTGGGGTAGTGGACTGGGGGATCCTTGGTGGGGTGGTGGAATAAGACAAACATTGTGGGGTAGTGGACTGGGGGATCCTTGGTGGGGTGGTTGAATAAGACAAGCATTGTGGGGTAGTGGACTGGGGGATCCTTGGTGGGGTGGTGGAATAAGACAAACATTGTGGGGTGGTGGACTGGGGGATCCTTGGTGGGGTGGTGGAATAAGACAAGCATTGTGGGGTGGTGGACTGGGGGATCCATGGTGGGGTGGTGGAATAAGACAAGCATTGTGGGGTAGTGGACTGGGGGATCCATGGTGGGGTGGTGGAATAAGACAAGCATTGTGGGGTAGTGGACTGGGGGATCCTTGGTGGGGTGGTGGAATAAGACAAGCATTGTGGGGTAGTGGAGTGGGGGATCCATGGTGGGGTGGTGGACTGGGGGATCCATGGTGGGGTGGTGGAATAAGACAAGCATTGTGGGGTGGTGGACTGAAGGATCCTTGGTGGGGTGGTGGAATAAGACAAGCATTATGGGGTGGTGGACTGAAGGATCCTTGGTGGGGTGGTGGAATAAGACAAGCATTATGGGGTGGTGGACTGAAGGATCCATGGTGGGGTGGTGGAATAAGACAAGCATTGTGGGGTGGTGGACTGAAGGATCCTTGGTGGGGTGGTGGAATAAGACAAGCATTATGGGGTGGTGGACTGAAGGATCCTTGGTGGGGTGGTGGAATAAGACAAGCATTATGGGGTGGTGGACTGAAGGATCCATGGTGGGGTGGTGGAATAAGACAAGCATTGTGGGGTGGTGGACTGAAGGATCCTTGGTGGGGTGGTGGAATAAGACAAGCATTATGGGGTGGTGGACTGAAGGATCCTTGGTGGGGTGGTGGAATAAGACAAGCATTGTGGGTGGTGGACCTGTTTTAGTGCCAGTTTCTGATGTTTATTTGCTGCAGCCATTGACTTGGAGATGCCGGACCTTATCAAGAAACACAATGAAGAACGTAATAAAACTGATGAAGCCAAGGCAGCGAGGTACGTTAGATGCCTGCTAGTTACATAGAGTCTTCCTGTGACATATATACTTGGTTTAGCTGCCTTACCATTTCATGTCTTCAACAAGTCTGAATTGTTAGGAATATGTGTAGCGGAAGCATTAGTAACACATTAGTGGTCAATCTTGCAAGTTATTTTGAGTTAAATGTATTTAATTGATATGTATAAATGTTTCATTCCTGTTAAAAAAATTTTATGGAACAACAATTCCAGATTTGAACTGAGTCATATGAGACGGTATGCATGTTTCCGCAGATTACTACAAGGACTGTCCGCCGACTCCACACCACGTATTGCCACACCACAGAGGAAATTTGAGTGGACCGAACTTATCAGGTATTTAATACTACTAATTATCTTGCCCCTTATTTATTTTAAATTGTGTAAGTTAATGTATGTATTTATCTTGAAATGCTATAAAATAGATGGTTGGTGTAAGTGGTAATATAAAATATTATAGAAACATTGATTTGATTATGTTTATAACATTTTTTAAATTCCACTGGTATTTTTAATTCTTATTGTATAAAATAATAAAAAAAAAACTGTTGTAACTGTGTACATAGCATTTTACATTATTATCTGAACCTGGTTTGCTCTTTTGGGTAATACATTTTAGAAAATTGTAAAGATTTAATAATTTATGTAATGTTTTATGGCAGGTTTCTAGAACATTGCTGTGGTGTGGTGATGCATGTTCTTGCAGGGGACTGCTGTTCGATGTGGTGACGAAGAAAAAGAAGCTGCTGTCAGGAAAAAAGGCAGCGAACAAACTTAAGGACTTCTTTGAATTCGAAGTTGCAGTACTCTGGCCTGAGAAATGGATGCAGATAAGGTGTGTATTGCCCTTTTCTTCAGTAATAATAATAATACATTTATTTCCAACATTACATATATGCAGTGTATATAGGTACATATACATACATGGCTAATGCAAAGCATATACACAATATTAATTTAAATTATGCATATAAAAAGATACAATACATTGTGCTAATTGCAATCATATTGTGGTACAATTTTGTCCTGGAAACAGAGAATAGAGTGTAAGCTTATATGCACTCTCCTCATATATATGTGTGTGTGTGTGTGTGTGTGTGTGTGTGTGTGTGTGTGTGTGTGTGTGTGTGTGTGTGTGTGTGTGTGTGTGTGTGTGTATATATATGTGTGTGTGTGTGTGTGTGTGTGTGTGTGTGTGTGTGTGTGTGTGTGTGTGTGTGTGTGTGTGTGTGTGTGTGTGTGTGTGTGTGTGTGTGTGTGTGTGTGTGTGTGTGTGTGTGTGTGTGTGTGCTTCTGTGTATATATATATATATATATATATATATATATATATATATATATATATATATATATGTGCTTCTCAGGGGTCACAGTAGAATGTCATGAAATGGTCTGACAATCATTTAGCAATACATTGATCAGTGACCTTAAGCCACTGATCTCTCATGCTGGATTTGAAAGCTTTGAACTTTAGAGTTTTGGACATATTCTTTCAGTTCTCATTGTATCTGTGCGGGTGTAATTAATAAAACAAGCCCATTTCAAGGACTAGCTCTATGTGCCTAAGGAAAGAAAATAATCACTGGAGACACTACTGAAGGAGGACTGTATTGAATGTTTAATTCATAACTACGTACATTACCTATTTATGTTTTAGGAAATTGTGGACGACAACAGCCTCTGTTCATCAATTGCCATGGCCAAAGAACGCACTGTGAGTAGAACCAGTGGCCTATTGTTTTTATTTTATTGTATGTAACCTGTTGTGCCACTACACGGTAGTAGGGTAAACTAATGGGTGACTAAGCTTGCCCCTTTTGGCCTCCCTTTCCCCCCTGGTCCCCCTTTGTCCTCCCCTTTGTCCTCCCCTTTGCGCAATCATAGATTCAATAATGAATAGAACAGAATATTATGATAAATTTCCAGCCTGAAATCATTGATTAAAGTGAACACCTAGTTTTGAACCCCAAAATTATTTGGGTGGGGTGTGTGTATTTATGTCCCTAATATGTGACAGGATCTGAAACTATGCATCACATGACTCTCCTTGTTCTTTATGCATCACCGAAGATACAACTGAAACTTTCTGTTTAGTTGAATCGGATTTAAATTGGATGGTTAAATTTAACATTTCATGTACATGGAATATGTATATATATATATATATATATATATATATATATATATATATATATATATATATAATAATATATATATATATATATATAATATATATATATACATGGTATTTGGTTCTGACTTGGTCGTAGTTGGTGTTGCTGTGGCATTCCCGTGTATATGATTGGTATCGGAATATCCACTCTGTTCCATTGAAGACGTGTGTGTATATGTCTATGTATATATATATATATATACACCCACACACACATATATATATATATATGCTTAAAAAATTGGACCTTGAAAAAATGTCATGTTCTTTTAAGCGTACACATTTCATTCTCTATGCAATAAGGTAACTGTGTAACACTAGTTGTCATTTGGTGAGTAGTGTAGAACAACTGATGTCGAATTTCCCAGTGATCAGCCAACCCATCTAACAAATGCCACTGACCATCGATGTGAAAGCATGGATGTCTTCTACTTAGCGAAAACAAAACTGAAGCAATCATCAAATCTATATTGAACATCTGATCTGTAATCGAAAATGTGTTCATCCTTCTGTTGATCAAGTCATTGATGCATGTGGCTGCGCCATCGCATCGAAGCCATGTATCCGTGACATCGGTGTTCTACTCGATAACACTATGTTGACAATGATTCAAGTGCGTCATGTTTGCTAGGTGGCATATTGTAACACAGCATCCCATTGATTAGGAGATGTCTGACCACCGATACGTGCAAAACCATTGTAAATGCCTTAGTCATGTCACGCCTGGATTACGGCAATGCCATGTCATATGGTCTGCCTGAGACGCAGTTGCAGAAGTTGCAGATGGTCCAGAATTCTGCAGCACGTCTCACTACTGGGACAAAGAGACGAGATCATATAACATCTGTTCTGTACCGTCTACACTGGCTGCCTGTACACCAGCGGATTGTATTCAAACTGCTACTTCTTGTTTATTGCTGTGCACCATCTCGGCCCTACAGACTTATCATCTCTCGTGACACCCTACACCCCGACCAGATCACTTCAATCGGCTGAACAAGGTCTACTGACGGTCCCTAGATATCATTCTGTACACCCATATTATTCAAACTTCAATCGTTTAGGTCTATGCTAGATATCCACATGTATGGCAGTCGTTCTTGGCTTAGAAGGCCTCATGCAGTCACATGCATTTAAGGCATTACCTTAAAGATTTTGAACCTTGTCTAGTTTTACTTTGCAGCAGTGGTATTTTAGGGGTCATGCCTCAGTTAGACTTCCATGTGTCTTACTGACGAATGTAGGACATAGTAAGTTTGGATATAGGAAGTTTTAAAAAATTCATAGATCTGACATAAGTGCATTTGAGCAGGGACATTGCCAGGTTTGCTTGAGGAAGCTGTTGAGAGTGAAATGGTGGATATTTAGACGATTTTAGTAGGTGGAAGGATATTTGGGATTTTTTGCCACTAGCCACCTGTGCGCCGTAATTCGTGCCAGTGCCAGTATTGGTAAACATTGCACATACAGGCATATTACAAGATTTAGAAATGTCTAATTTTGACAAAACTCGACCAGCGTGTCTTTGGGATGATGACAACGGCTGGTAAAAACATTTAGAATTTTTGATGGTCACGTTTTCTTATAATCATACAAAACGTTAACATGGCCACCAATGGGAACCCTTTAGCTATACATTTCATTTATGTATTTATGATGTTTCTATAATCTAACTTATTCTACCTATTTATTTAACTAATTTAAGCACCTTATTTATTTTTGTTATTTAACCTGTTAGCTCATTTAATTTATTATTTTAATATGAGTTCATTTTAATGTATTTTACTTACTTTTACTTACTGCTTTTGAGCAGATATATATATATATATATATATATATATATATATATATATATATATATATATATATAGACGGCTAGCCGCGCTTCCGTTGCACGATCGTCAATGGGCCACATCGTGCAGCACCTTGACGATGAGCCGGCCCACCAGCACTCCGTTCATCCGGTAGTGGTCGCAGCCGCGGGTCGAAGATGTACAACGGAGGAGCGCTTGTCGAGTATGGAGCGCCGGCTTGAAGCTTCTGACAAGATGTTGCAGGAAGTCCACGCAATGGTGCGTGGTCTGCAACAACTGCCGGCGACCAATGCCCTACCTGCGCCACCTCCAATAGCGGTCCCTGTGGCAATGGCGGCGTCTGCCGGGGGGGAGCCCATCGCTCCGCCCTTGGGTAACCTTTGTCTATGGCCGCAGGGCGGCCACACACCAAGTCGGGTGGCATCATATGCGACAGGCGCTCCACCAAGCCCCGTTCCAAGACCAACGTCAGCCCTGTGGCCAGAGGCCATATCTTCAGGTATCCATACAGGCAATGAAGTACACACTCTCCCCAGGGCATCCCGAGATCTAGTAGCCTCGTTTGCAACTTCAGCCCTATCCCGTCATTCCCACGTGTCTGACAAGCTCAAAGCCCAGATTTGGTCCGGGGACTATGTTAGTATTTCATCATTGTTGCATGACTCCTCACCACAAAGCTATTCTGTGTCAGTTAGACCAGGCAGTGACGACGAGACCCCCATGTTCTGTGTCGCCCCTAGGGCAAGGAGCAGCACTGTGTCATTTGACCAATGGCTGCAGGGTTTCGAAGTTTACATGTCTGTCTTCCTGCTTCAGCCGCAACACATGGCAGAATCACACAACATGCTCATGTACATCCAGACGGTTCGTTCATTATATGAGAATTATATGAGGGTGCAGACTGGCGGTCGTATGACGAGCCATTCCGGTCGCTTTGTCAGGCTAACAACTGGGGGTGGGAATCGGTTTGCTGGTACCTGTGGATGAATGCATCCGAGAGTCGCCACACCCAGTGGGGCCCCCTTTCGTAGCACGGGTAAGGTCAGCTGGGTTAATGCTAAGTGGCCATCCACCAAAACCTGCTTCGCATACGATCGGGGGGAGGTCTGTAACGCAGCCACCTGTCGCTACACACACACGTGTAGACGCTGTGGCGGCCCCCACTCAGTGGTACACTGCTATAGGCAACAAAGCAAACCCAATCCTGCCAGACCGACATCAGCCACCGGCAACCCTGCGGCCCATTCGTCGACTGCCAGTTCGCGACCAGCCGTTTTCAGGAGATAGTATGCCTACCCCAGTCTCTCCCGACGCACTTAGAGATATCCTTGTCGGCTTTTAGGATTATTCCAGTCTCACCACTAGACCGACCACTTCTGGGTTTCCAGTGGAAGGGTTCCGATGGGGGCCTCCAGTGCTTGTGCGATCTTTGAGCTTTCAGTACAAAGGTGGAGTTCAGTTGCTTTTAGGAAGTATATCTGATTTGTTTAACAGGTTAGGTCGTGGTGGGGTGGTCACAGGTTTGTGGGTGACCTTGTGGCGAAATGGCCCCACCTGTTTGTAATTAAATTTGTGTATTGGTGGTGGAATGTCTGTATTCTTTGCATTACATGTTCATGACGACTTTTTTATGTATATATGTTATCGTCATGCTTGTAGGAATGTGGGCTCTGAGAAACTTGCCGGACGGGGCTGTACATGTGTTCAGTTCCTGTCTGGTTTGCTTTGAGGAGCTCACATTCCTGTTAATGTTCTTCCCAAAGTGGCTGCGTGATAAGCAGTCCACTTTGCAATAAAAAACGTCATTTATTTGGCCTGTTTCAATTCACTGCTGCATCAGACTTGTGTTGGTTATTGCATAAATGAATTTATGCAACTCACCAGGTGCATAAAAATTTTTATGAAATAACCAAGACAGGTCGTCGTTAAACTTGCCCTGGGTGTCCGAGACTACGCCGGAACTATTTGGCCAAATAAATTGTATTACTCCGCGCTAGCCAGCCAATCACGGCTTAGCGGAAACCAGTTCAAACCAGAGCCAGTAGCTTGAATCTTTCACTCCTGATTCAGTCTCTGCATTGCGAAGTTGTGACTAAAATTTGTCTCTCGAAATCCGCCCTCCTCCCCACCTTTCTTCCTTATTTTCAATGCTTAATTTAAATGCGATAGATCGTTAATGAAATAGGAAGTTGGAAGATGTCGAAACCGCTTTCCCCACTTTTGGCTTTATATTAGATGAACACGGGGGTTTGTCCCCTAGTATTTGGTGTTCATGGGGTTTTCTGCGCAGACAGGCTTCCTGTTTCTTCATCGGTATTCTTGGCTTATGTTTATATAGGTTAGCGAAGTGGCCCCACCTGTTTGTAATTAAATTTGTGTATTGGTGGTGGAATGTCTGTATTCTTTGCATTACATGTTCATGACGACTTTTTTATGTATATATGTTATCGTCATGCTTGTAGGAATGTGGGCTCTGAGAAACTTGCCGGATGGGTACATGTGTTCAGTTCCTGTCTGGTTTGCTTTGAGGAGCTCACATTCCTGTTAATGTTCTTCCCAAAGTGGCTGCGTGATAAGCAGTCCACTTTGCAATAAAAAACGTCATTTATTTGGCCTGTTTCAATTCACTGCTACATCAGACTTGTGTTGGTTATTGCATAAATATATATATACATACATACATACATACATACATACATACATACATACATACATACATACATACATGCATATTACATACATGCATACATATAGGTGCCAACTCTTATGATTTACCTGACACATTTTATGAAATTTTTGTCTTACAGACATAAGAGATATTCTTTATGGGTTTGTGCGTTTTGCACAAGGCTTTTTTTATTACGTGATATGACCCGCAATTGTCAGATGACACGCGAATAACATGTAATTGATTAAAACATGTCTGAAGAGTGACTATCTTGAATATTTTAGGTATGCGCAGACAACTGCATCAAAATCTCACAAGAGCCAGTCAATATATATACCAGTTTGCATGGCGAGCTCCTTTTGAATGTGCAGGCATGGCAAACAGCAATGTGTGCAAGCTGCAACGCGTGCATGCACGGCAAACTGCAACCCGTGCATGCACGGCAAACTGCAACGCGTGCATGCACGACAAACTGCAATGCGTGCATGCACGGCAAACTGCAACGCATGCATGCACGGCACACTGAAATGCGTCCATGCACGGCAAACTACAATGTGCACGCTTGTTTGATACCATTTTTATTTCAGAAAAACACCAACAAAGAGAATGAACATTGCTGGCACGTTAGAAAGGCAGCTGCTAAGGGACAACCCCAGTGGAAGATATGAGGAAGCAGCTGTGGACATTGCTGGATCCTCACCTAGTCCCTCCTCATCAACAGTGTACGTCAAACAAGAAGTAGCTGATGGATACAAATACAGCACCGCTGCCTGTATTTCCACACTGATACCCGTTACTTCACCAACAGTTCGTGTTAAGGTAGAAGGATCTGCATGCATTTCCAGCACATCAAACGAAAAATTACCAGCATGTTATAGAAACTGATTAGACCAGCCAAAGCTACCAGCCAAGAAGTGTTTCAATACATCAGATTCTATTTCACTTCACCAGATTATGTAATTTCAATGTCTGGCATCCAAGGCAACAGACGTTGACAGTGGACAGGTTTTTAAATTTAAATTGATGTGGCATTGAAGAGGTGCATAGCCAGGTAAAGTGTTTAGATTGATCTGAGACGTACTGTATGGGTAATTATGTTAAGGATTTGAATGTAGGATGCAGGTTTGTTTTAGAGGCAGTGTATCATGTAGGTCCAGAAAAAACTGGAAGTAGTGTGGTAAAATTATTAGATTGTTGTGGTATAGAAGAGGTACATAGAGTGATATAAAGTGGTTAGGTCAATCTGAGGCCTATTATAAAGGTAAATAGTGTGGTCAAATCTTTAGATTGGTGTGGTATTGTAGAGGTACATACAGTGGTAATGTGGTTAGATTGATCTGGTAGGTCCATTGTAAAGGTAAATAGTGTGGTCAAATCTTTAGATTAGTGTAGTATTGATGTGGTAAATAGGTAGTCATATTTTTAGATGTATGTGGTATACAAGTATATACACGTTTTTAGACTGATGTATTTTAAATGTTGAGTATCCCAAATGCAGCCATAATATCAGTGTAGTTGCATGCATGACATAAGCATTTGCTTTTCAATGTGACCCCAAACATTTTATTTTTCAAATGAATATATACCAGTCACACTTAAAATGCAGAAGTTTTTTTGAACAGTTGTATTGTTAGATTAAGCAGCTGGTATACAGTGTATACAGTTTTGTATTATTGCTTAATAAGCCTCATGTTTTGTACTATGCATAAGTGTTTGATACATAAATAAAATCTATATTTACGTTGTCCGAGTTGTGATCCATTTTCATGGCATGCTGTTAGTCAGACTTTTAAAATGTACTATGTAGTGAGCGGAATCCTCATTAATTAATCCACGGTCACAACATGTTCTTTCAGGGGCGTGGTAAGGTATAAATTTATATGGAAATACAAATCTAAGACTGGGACTGGGTGTACTTTTTTAAAGAAAACTAGAATCGTTTGCAATCTGGTGCATCTTGAAATCAAAATAAATCTTTAAAAGGAATGCCCCTGGCCATAGAGAAAAACATTACCCACCCACTCGACACAAAAAGGATTCAGTTATTACCCTCTTACGATGGGGCGGAATATTAGCGGTAAATGACTGAACTCGTGGATGATGCATTTTGCATACGTCTTGTCCTTGTGGACAGTCGTAAGGGCCAACCCCGACAAGCGCTCAGTTGTCACCGTGGCGTTGCATTTGATGATAAGGAAGTGCTACGGGCTACGAGACTGGGACTTTCCAATCATTCACGTACTGGCTTTAACACAGTAGTTGTTGCTTAAAAGCGAGCATCAGAATGATAAATTTTGCAGCATTTGATTGTAATGCGAACAGTAGTAACATGTATATTTGGCTTAAGTTTCCTACGGAGTCAACTTTGCTTAAAAAAGCAAATGTCAAGCCAATAAAGAACAGCCAGCTTTACTCGCTTCGACCAGGATACAGATGATGTCGGTGAATTCAGACGGCATTCTTTGGATAGTTCGGTCCGCAACTCAGGTAACTTCAGCCTCAGAGCACAATGGGCACAGTGATCTCAGCCCAAATGATTCTGTACTGAGCATGTGATGTGAATAAAGCATACTATTTATTCTCTCAAGCAAGCTAGGCCCAAGGGTACGCAGGGTCACACTGTGTCAGTGAATGGTGCTCCGTGTATACACTAAACAGTAACTACCAGAGATGTAGTAACAGACACTCGTACAGGGAGTGAATGGTGCTCCAGGTATAGACTAAACAGTAACTACCAGAGATGTAGTAACAGACACTCGTACAGGGAGTGGATGGTGCTCCGTGTATAGACTAAACAGTAACTACCAGAGATGTAGTAACAGACACTCGTACAGGGAGTGGATGGTGCTCCAGGTATAGACTAAACAGTAACTACCAGAGATGTAGTAACAGACACTCGTACAGGGAGTGGATGGTGCTCCGTGTATAGACTAAACAGTAACTACCAGAGATGTAGTAACAGACACTCGTACAGGGAGTGAATGGTGCTCCGTGTATAGACTAAACAGTAACTACCAGAGATGTAGTAACAGACACTCGTACAGGGAGTGAATGGTGCTCCGTGTATAGACTAAACAGTAACTACCAGAGATGTAGTAACAGACACTCGTACAGGGAGTGAATGGTGCTCCGTGTATAGACTAAACAGTAACTACCAGAGATGTAGTAACAGACACTCGTACAGGAGTGGATGGTGCTCCGTGTATAGACTAAACAGTAACTACCAGAGATGTAGTAACAGACACTCGTACAGGGAGTGGATGGTGCTCCGTGTATAGACTAAACAGTAACTACCAGAGATGTAGTAACAGACACTCGTACAGGAGTGGATGGTGCTCCGTGTATAGACTAAACAGTAACTACCAGAGATGTAGTAACAGACACTCGTACAGGGAGTGGATGGTGCTCCGTGTATAGACTAAACAGTAACTACCAGAGATGTAGTAACAGACACTCGTACAGGGAGTGGATGGTGCTCCGTGTATAGACTAAACAGTAACTACCAGAGATGTAGTAACAGACACTCGTACAGGAGTGGATGGTGCTCCGTGTATAGACTAAACAGTAACTACCAGAGATGTAGTAACAGACACTCGTACAGGGAGTGGATGGTGCTCCGTGTATAGACTAAACAGTAACTACCAGAGATGATAGTAAACAGTAACTACAGACACTGTACAGGGAGTAACAGACACTGTACAGGAGTGGGTGCTCCGTGTATAGACTAAACAGTAACTACCAGAGATGTAGTAACAGACACTCGTACAGGAGTGGATGGTGCTCCGTGTATAGACTAAACAGTAACTACCAGAGATGTAGTAACAGACACTCGTACAGGAGTGGATGGTGCTCCGTGTATAGACTAAACAGTAACTACCAGAGATGTAGTAACAGACACTCGTACAGGGAGTGGATGGTGCTCCGTGTATAGACTAAACAGTAACTACCAGAGATGTAGTAACAGACACTCGTACAGGAGTGGATGGTGCTCCGTGTATAGACTAAACAGTAACTACCAGAGATGTAGTAACAGACACTGTACAGGGAGTGGATGGTGCTCCGTGTATAGACTAAACAGTAACTACCAGAGATGTAGTAACAGACACTCGTACAGGAGTGGATGGTGCTCCGTGTATAGACTAAACAGTAACTACCAGAGATGTAGTAACAGACACTCGTACAGGAGTGGATGGTGCTCCGTGTATAGACTAAACAGTAACTACCAGAGATGTAGTAACAGACACTGTACAGGGAGTGGATGGTGCTCCGTGTATAGACTAAACAGTAACTACCAGAGATGTAGTAACAGACACTCGTACAGGAGTGGATGGTGCTCCGTGTATAGACTAAACAGTAACTACCAGAGATGTAGTAACAGACACTCGTACAGGAGTGGATGGTGCTCCGTGTATAGACTAAACAGTAACTACCAGAGATGTAGTAACAGACACTCGTACAGGGAGTGGATGGTGCTCCGTGTATAGACTAAACAGTAACTACCAGAGATGTAGTAACAGACACTCGTACAGGGAGTGAATGGTGCTCCGTGTATAGAGTAAACAGTAACTACCAGAGATGTAGTAACAGACACTCGTACAGGAGTGGATGGTGCTCCGTGTATAGACTAAACAGTAACTACCAGAGATGTAGTAACAGACACTCGTACAGGAGTGGATGGTGCTCCGTGTATAGACTAAACAGTAACTACCAGAGATGTAGTAACAGACACTCAGTACAGGAGTGGATGGTGCTCCGTGTATAGACTAAACAGTAACTACCAGAGATGTAGTAACAGACACTCGTACAGGAGTGGATGGTGCTCCGTGTATAGACTAAACAGTAACTACCAGAGATGTAGTAACAGACACTCGTACAGGAGTGGATGGTGCTCCGTGTATAGACTAAACAGTAACTACCAGAGATGTAGTAACAGACACTCGTACAGGAGTGGATGGTGCTCCGTGTATAGACTAAACAGTAACTACCAGAGATGTAGTAACAGACACTCGTACAGGAGTGGATGGTGCTCCGTGTATAGACTAAACAGTAACTACCAGAGATGTAGTAACAGACACTCGTACAGGAGTGGATGGTGCTCCGTGTATAGACTAAACAGTAACTACCAGAGATGTAGTAACAGACACTCGTACAGGAGTGGATGGTGCTCCGTGTATAGACTAAACAGTAACTACCAGAGATGTAGTAACAGACACTCGTACAGGAGTGGATGGTGCTCCGTGTATAGACTAAACAGTAACTACCAGAGATGTAGTAACAGACACTCGTACAGGGAGTGGATGGTGCTCCGTGTATAGACTAAACAGTAACTACCAGAGATGTAGTAACAGACACTCGTACAGGAGTGGATGGTGCTCCGTGTATAGACTAAACAGTAACTACCAGAGATGTAGTAACAGACACTCGTACAGGGAGTGGATGGTGCTCCGTGTATAGACTAAACAGTAACTACCAGAGATGTAGTAACAGACACTCGTACAGGGAGTGGATGGTGCTCCGTGTATAGACTAAACAGTAACTACCAGAGATGTAGTAACAGACACTCGTACAGGGAGTGGATGGTGCTCCGTGTATAGACTAAACAGTAACTACCAGAGATGTAGTAACAGACACTCGTACAGGGAGTGGATGGTGCTCCGTGTATAGACTAAACAGTAACTACCAGAGATGTAGTAACAGACACTCGTACAGGGAGTGGATGGTGCTCCGTGTATAGACTAAACAGTAACTACCAGAGATGTAGTAACAGACACTCGTACAGGGAGTGGATGGTGCTCCGTGTATAGACTAAACAGTAACTACCAGAGATGTAGTAACAGACACTCGTACAGGGAGTGGATGGTGCTCCGTGTATAGACTAAACAGTAACTACCAGAGATGTAGTAACAGACACTCGTACAGGAGTGGATGGTGCTCCGTGTATAGACTAAACAGTAACTACCAGAGATGTAGTAACAGACACTCGTACAGGAGTGGATGGTGCTCCGTGTATAGACTAAACAGTAACTACCAGAGATGTAGTAACAGACACTCGTACAGGGAGTGGATGGTGCTCCGTGTATAGACTAAACAGTAACTACCAGAGATGTAGTAACAGACACTCACAGGGAGTGGATGGTGCTCCGTGTATAGACTAAACAGTAACTACCAGAGATGTAGTAACAGACACTCGTGACAGGAGTGGATGGTGCTCCGTGTATAGACTAAACAGTAACTACCAGAGATGGAGTAACAGACACTCGTACAGGGAGTGGATGGTGCTCCGTGTATAGACTAAACAGTAACTACCAGAGATGGAGTAACAGACACTCGTACAGGAGTGGATGGTGCTCCGTGTATAGACTAAACAGTAACTACCAGAGATGGAGTAACAGACACTCGTACAGGGAGTGGATGGTGCTCCGTGTATAGACTAAACAGTAACTACCAGAGATGGAGTAACAGACACTCGTGACAGGAGTGGATGGTGCTCCGTGTATAGACTAAACAGTAACTACCAGAGATGGAGTAACAGACACTCGTACAGGGAGTGGATGGTGCTCCGTGTATAGACTAAACAGTAACTACCAGAGATGGAGTAACAGACACTCAGTACAGGAGTGGATGGTGCTCCGTGTATAGACTAAACAGTAACTACCAGAGATGGAGTAACAGACACTCGTACAGGGAGTGGATGGTGCTCCGTGTATAGACTAAACAGTAACTACCAGAGATGGAGTAACAGACACTGTACAGGAGTGGATGGTGCTCCGTGTATAGACTAAACAGTAACTACCAGAGATGGAGTAACAGACACTCGTACAGGGAGTGGATGGTGCTCCGTGTATAGACTAAACAGTAACTACCAGAGATGGAGTAACAGACACTCGTACAGGAGTGGATGGTGCTCCGTGTATAGACTAAACAGTAACTACCAGAGATGGAGTAACAGACACTCGTACAGGGAGTGGATGGTGCTCCGTGTATAGACTAAACAGTAACTACCAGAGATGGAGTAACAGACACTCGTACAGGGAGTGAATGGTGCTCCGTGTATAGACTAAACAGTAACTACCAGAGATGGAGTAACAGACACTCGTACAGGAGTGAATGGTGCTCCGTGTATAGACTAAACAGTAACTACCAGAGATGGAGTAACAGACACTCGTACAGGAGTGAATGGTGCTCCGTGTATAGACTAAACAGTAACTACCAGAGATGGAGTAACAGACACTCGTACAGGAGTGAATGGTGCTCCGTGTATAGACTAAACAGTAACTACCAGAGATGGAGTAACAGACACTCGTACAGGGAGTGAATGGTGCTCCGTGTATAGACTAAACAGTAACTACCAGAGATGGAGTAACAGACACTCGTACAGGGAGTGAATGGTGCTCCGTGTATAGACTAAACAGTAACTACCAGAGATGGAGTAACAGACACTCGTACAGGGAGTGAATGGTGCTCCGTGTATAGACTAAACAGTAACTACCAGAGATGGAGTAACAGACACTCGTACAGGGAGTGAATGGTGCTCCGTGTATAGACTAAACAGTAACTACCAGAGATGGAGTAACAGACACTCGTACAGGGAGTGAATGGTGCTCCGTGTATAGACTAAACAGTAACTACCAGAGATGGAGTAACAGACACTCGTACAGGGAGTGAATGGTGCTCCGTGTATAGACTAAACAGTAACTACCAGAGATGGAGTAACAGACACTCGTACAGGAGTGAATGGTGCTCCGTGTATAGACTAAACAGTAACTACCAGAGATGGAGTAACAGACACTCGTACAGGGAGTGAATGGTGCTCCGTGTATAGACTAAACAGTAACTACCAGAGATGGAGTAACAGACACTCGTACAGGGAGTGAATGGTGCTCCGTGTATAGACTAAACAGTAACTACCAGAGATGGAGTAACAGACACTCGTGACAGGGAGTGAATGGTGCTCCGTGTATAGACTAAACAGTAACTACCAGAGATGGAGTAACAGACACTCGTACAGGGAGTGAATGGTGCTCCGTGTATAGACTAAACAGTAACTACCAGAGATGGAGTAACAGACACTCGTACAGGGAGTGAATGGTGCTCCGTGTATAGACTAAACAGTAACTACCAGAGATGTAGTAACAGACACTGTACAGGAGTGAATGGTGCTCCGTGTATAGACTAAACATTAACTACCAGAGATGTAGTAACAGACACTCGTACAGGAGTGAATGGTGCTCCGTGTATAGACTAAACATTAACTACCAGAGATGTAGTAACAGACACTCGTACAGGGAGTGAATGGTGCTCCAGGTATAGACTAAACAGTAACTACCAGAGATGTAGTAACAGACACTCGTACAGGAGTGAATGGTGCTCCGTGTATAGACTAAACAGTAACTACCAGAGATGGAGTAACAGACACTGTACAGGGAGTGAATGGTGCTCCGTGTATAGACTAAACAGTAACTACCAGAGATGGAGTAACAGACACTCGTACAGGGAGTGAATGGTGCTCCGTGTATAGACTAAACAGTAACTACCAGAGATGGAGTAACAGACACTCGTACAGGGAGTGAATGGTGCTCCGTGTATAGACTAAACAGTAACTACCAGAGATGTAGTAACAGACACTCGTACAGGGAGTGAATGGTGCTCCGTGTATAGACTAAACAGTAACTACCAGAGATGGAGTAACAGACACTCGTACAGGGAGTGAATGGTGCTCCGTGTATAGACTAAACAGTAACTACCAGAGATGTAGTAACAGACACTCGTACAGGGAGTGAATGGTGCTCCGTGTATAGACTAAACAGTAACTACCAGAGATGGAGTAACAGACACTCATACAAGGAGTGAATGGTGCTCCATGTATAGATTAAACAGTAACCACCAGAGATGGAATAATTGTACTCAGTAATCATGTGTAATCTGCAATAATTTTAGAGTAACTGTACTCGTACTCAATTGGTCAAAAAGGCCAAATAAATGTAATCATACTCAATTACATTGCCAAAATAATTGTTATCAAGATCAAAATAATGCACATTTCTGTTGCTCAGGTCCCAAGTACCATACAAGCAGGAAAACATCAGTCTTTTTTACATCTATTCTATCTATTAATGTTACCCTATGTCCAGTAACACCCAGGAAGATATAAACAATTGCTAAGCCACGTTTGAAACAATGTGAAAAGACCAGTAGGTTGATAAGTTCAATGCTTCAGAAATACCTCAATGATGCAGTGCAGGATTAACAAGCCAATTATTCCCTTGTGTTATGTTGGGGTGGCAGGGTATGGCCATGTTGTACAAGACATCTTCAAATAAGGCATCCCATTACTAGATTCCTCTCCAGTTGCATGTATAGTACCTAAAAAGGGTACCTTTCTCTTAACTTTGTATCCAATGCATGTAACACTGACTGCATTTTAACACTGTATTTGATTTTGTCTTGAATAAATTGATGATAGTTATAACATGACAGTTTCTATATATTTAATTGTCAATTATATTCTTGAATTACATGCAAAAGTAATCATAATTAATTACATCCATATTTAAGAAACATAGTACAGTGCTAGTTGCCATTACATTTCAAGTGAAAAATATTTCACAAAAATACATGTAGGGTATGTTGCTATTGTGAGAATAAGAAATACCTGAATGCCTATTGTTTGAAGGCACACATCAAAATACCTGAATGCCTACTGTTTGAAGGCACACATCAAAATACCTGAATGCCTATTGTTTGAAGGCACACATCAAAATGACGCTGTTGAATTATCCAGGCTCCCAGTTCTCCTGTGAAAGAATGGAATACATCTTGTATGTTATCAATTTGTCATTTTCATTATTCAGCACTTGGTCACCAAAACATAACTTGTGCATGACTATGAAATAAAAAATACCCCACTTTACATCATCAAATAATCTGTCAGCCTCTTTCTTTTCTTTAAGCGACAAGCATTTTTCTAACTTCTTGCCATACAATGGCGACAATTTTAGAAAACTCTCCAAAAAGTGGTGAAGTTCTGGGGGGGACGATGTGCCATTCTACTTACAGAAGGGTTAATAATAGCTGACTTCTAATACTTTATAGTCTTTACATTCGCACTAGTTCCGATACAGGCCTTTATACATTTTCCTTTACCATAATATTTGCCATGGACACGGGCACTAAGACCCCCCTCCAAAGAATTAAATTGTTTTTTATTAAACAAAAATAAACGTGTATATATATATATATACACAGATGATGATGCAAAAACAAGTTTAACACTTGACATTAGGCAGTCAGTTTGTTTAATCATCAAATTAAGCATGTAATCAATAAATGCAGTTTAATACATAGATAATACCAAACATACCGAAGTATAAACATATATACAAAAACAAGTTTAAAATATGATGATATTAGCTGTTCAGTTGATAACCTTAAATTAATTTAAAACTCGATTAATATTATTCTCAAAAATTCGTTAATAGATAATATTATCTGTAATAAATAAAACATGTAACATATAATATCACTATGATATAAAAATTCAATAGTCGTAGAATTATCAAAAGCCTAATCAAGTTATAAATATTTCCAAATTTTGACGACAGTAACCAGTCGGCTGATAACCTTAAATTTATGTCATTCGTTATTTTGTAAGGATATTGCTCTATACTAATTACATATAATTATTTAATTTTTTTAGAATCAGCTTGTCCGAAACGACTATTCTTAGAATTCCGCTACTAGCATGGACCGAACCATCCGGGACCCTTACACATCTACATTATTTTGCCTGTCCACTGCACCCATTTATATTATAGTGAACATTATTGGTATAATGGCCATTGGTTGGACATTTGTCACAGAATGGTAGATCTACCAGTAAGTATGATGACCATATAGATGTGTCGTATGCGCAGAGACGGAAAACCAAGAACTAGACTAGACTAGTATTAAGTAGGTACTGTAGAGGGGTAATGTTCAGCCGTGTCAGCGAGGACCGATTCGTAATAAATGAACACTAGTTATCACTGTACCATTCAACACCATGTGCACAATTGCAGTAAGTCTGACATCATTTGTCACAATTCTACTAACACTTAAAAAAGATTTATTAGCTAAAATATGTCGATTGAAGCTCAGCTAGCACAGTGACAGTCAGCCAACCATATGACAACCGTTGGCGCAACAGCAGCAACTATTGTTGGCACAACGTTACTTTGCTCGTTGGGCCAACCATCAGCCAACGTTGCCACAACTATCAGCCAACGTTGCCCCAACCATCAGCCAACGTTGCCCCAACCATCTGCCAATGCTACCCCAACCATCAGCCAACGTTGCCCCAACCATCAGCCAACGTTGCCCGAACCATCCGCCAACGTTACCCCAACCATGTATACATAGAAACTGTGATATACAAACATTCCAATCCATTCTTAGACACCGAGAGCATAGTCATAATGAGACTTTCGTAATATCATTCTAACAATCATAACAATGCATTGACAGCATAATCCTAATTCAAATACAACCTTAGTTATTGTATATTTGAAAGTTGTACTAATATATAAACCATTTTATATGATATAGCTTATGCTATAATTACAAACGTTATGCTTTAATATTCTAAGATATTCTTAGTTTCATACTGCAATAAATTTGACACAAAAGAAATACAATAACAACTAGCAAGTTATGGCTTCACAATTACTAACCTATCGCTAGAAGTAGAACACAAACAATTTTACAATTATTTCACAGATATAACCTGACTAATAAACATTAAGTCCCCTAAATTTGTGCATTCAACATGGCACACTATATGGCATACATGTGAACGTTATACTAGTCCCAGTGTAATGGTGATATGTGAAGATGACACAGCTAGCACCAGGATTTATATCTGGCCCTCGGCAAAGCAGAAGGCATCCTGCAAAGGTCCTAAGTGATACTGATTTTGCTGACGATATTGTTCTACTGTCTAACACAATCAACCAGGCCAGGTTGTTGCATTCAGCATTGACAGCCCCCTCATTGAAACCATATCTGATCAGAGACAATCAGATGGAGGTGAACCCAATTTGAATGCCTAACTTATCCAAAACTACTCGTCTGAATTTGGGATAACAATTTCTGAACTTGAAAAAGTTTTGCAGGACAGACACGAATGGAGAAGTATAATGAACAACGTTCACGGAATAAGTCCTTCAGACAAATAGACGACATGATACACTAAACATTACATTGTACTTGTAAATACACCACAAACACAACTTCCTTAAAAACCGTCTAGGTAGACATTGGAGTACTGTCTACTGAGGAGTTTCTCTACAACTACAAAGCTGCCTTGCCAGGAAGTCGTATAGCATTCCAAGGGAAAGTTGAAGATCTGACCACCGAGGCCACAGCCTACTGTCAGGAAAAACCTAAGTAAACCAAGTAAAGAGACTGACTCGAGGACTGAGTCCACGAGAGTGCGCCACTGAGAAGTGCGAGAAAACAAACTACTTTCAGTTTTTCTTTCCTAAAGTTTCAGGTAAGTGTACATTAAAAGGTAATTATTTGGCTAACGCTTTAGTATGTGGTATTTTTCACGTTGGACCTTCATGGCTAACATGGGGTAAGATCGGAACTACAAGACCCCTTTAAATCTCAATTAGTAGATTTGTTTTTGATGGGCCCAGTGCCAGTGGCAATCCAATTAGCAGTGAGAATGTACAGAGCCTGAGGGGTGTGTGACAGTAAGTCGGAGATCGGAGGTCGGCCTAAAAAATAGGTGGGAGGTGGGAGATGGACTTTCAAAATTGGTGGGAGTTAGGCGAGAGGTTGGCCCGAAAACCAGGTGGGAGATGGAGGTTGAGAAACCTGCCACATACCCCTCTAATACACACAATGTAAAGAACCAATGAAAATATCATTTAACCTCTACTTGCCCCAGACCCAGCTAGCAAAACCTAGTACGTGATTGTGCCAATGAAACGCCTTAGTTAGACTTCCTGGTGTGTTACAGGCGAATGGAGGGCACAGTAAGTGTAATTAAAAAAAATCATTATCTGACATAACTGCATTTGAGCAGGCACATTGGCAAGTTTGCTGGTAGAACATGTTTACAGTGTAATTTGCAGATAATTTCAATAGACGGAAGGATTTTTTTTAATTTTTTCGCCACAAGGCACGTGTGCGTAGTAATTCATGCAGAAATTGGTCAAAATTTACAGGTGTGGCATGTTCAGACATTTTAAATGACTTAGAAGTATGAGACTTTGATTAAACTCGATCAGCATGTCAATGAGATGACGACAACGGCAGGTAAGAAGTTTCCTAATTTTTTTATGATCCCGTTTTCTTATAATCGTGCAAAATGTTAACATGGTTGCCAATGGGAAACATAACAGTAAGCTGAACCCAAGGTATCATGACAACGGAAATGCGGTAGCCATCTAACAGTCATGGAGGAGGGTTTTTTATCAAAAATATACTGATTCAATGCATCAAACGTGTATCTGTCACCAAACAATGAGTGTGTATTGTGGCATAAAAGGAAAATTTTTAAATATGGAATTATTAATTAATTGTCAACTCAGATGTGGCTACAGTCATGTAGTAACAGCTAGTGTATAGGCTCAGTTACATGCTCCAACATAGAATCACACGAATAAATCAAAACGGCTGCTAACTTGACTCATGTTGCATGTGTTTGACTTAAAAGATTGTCTGTGTCAGGCTAGTTAATATTATATTATTATATATATTTTATTGATTCCATCTAGTCAACAAGAGCATTACTTGTTAAGCGCCGCTATTATTTAAACTTTGTAACCGTCTCCTTTAGGAGGTATCCTATAACTGATCTACTATATATGAAAAATTTCAAACAAATGTACATTTTAATGTTTTGTTATAATGTTTGATGTGCATCAGCTGATATGTTATGCTATTTGATGGTTAATAAGATATTTAGTTTCAATAAACACAATTTGTTCACTTTTTCATCTGCTAAAATTGCCCGAAAGAGTTTATGGTAAGCTAAAAGCTTAACATAAGCACATTTTTGTATTGGGAAACCAACTGTAATTTTCATAAATGTCTATTGACCATGTCTCAGTACTCATTTCATGTTGTGTGCAGTTCTTTGTAAGTGTACGGACACAAGGAGATGAAGATATGCAAGCCTAACCATAGCTAACCCCATCCCTAACTAACCCCATCTCTAGCTAACCCCTTCCTTAACTAACCCTAACCAAGAAATGGTTTACGTAAGATATAGCCATTCCCAAAGGAATATGTTCATAGGAAAGTGAACAGTTTGCTTGGAAAAGATAGACAGCAGTAACAATCACGCATAGCATGGTACAGACCTTTTGCCAAAATGGAAATTTGGTCAAAATTAGGGGGTTCTGCACCAGTTTGTGAGGGAGCAGGTAGCTATTTTGCACTAGAACAGTCATTGGTGATATTTGTTAGCAGTCACATAAACAATAAAATAAAGTCTGACACAATGGAAATCACTCAAAATCCTGTTAAATATGACAAATTGTCACTTTTCTGACAAAGTTGCACCATATTTGGTTAAGAATCAAACAATTATATAATATTAATTTGAAAATAAGTAGTTGGTATATTTAAAGAGAAAGTAAGTAGGTTTCATTGGTTCGCAATGCTCTAGAAATCTAGTGTACATGGTCTATGACTTCTGAAGTGTCAAAATTTACCTATATGTCTATAATTAAATTATGTAACTGGTTTTCAGCTAATATTATGGACAGGGCATTGTTTTGATTTGGCCATGAAACAAATAATAATGATGTGACAAGCAGGAGTGTTCCTTAATGGGTTTACATATACATTGTGCCGCAACTTGATATAAAATTGGACACTTTCTCACAAGAAACTTCCCTATTTGGGATCATGCCTCAGTTACACTTCCTGGTGTGTTACAGACGAATGTAGGGCACAGTAATTTTAGATATGTGTTATTTAAAAAAAATCATATCATTTGAGCAGGCTCATTGGCAAGTTTGCTGGTAGAACATCTTGACAGTGTAACTGTGAATTTGTAGATGATTTGAATAGGCGGAAGGATTTTTTGCAATGTTTTTTTCACCACAAGGCATGAGTGCGTAATAATTCATGCAGAAATTGGTAAAAATTTACGGGTGTGGCATGTTCAGGCATTTTGAATGAGTTAGAAGTAATAAGAGACTTTGATTAAACTCGATCAGCATGTCAATGAGATGATGACAACGACAGGTAAGAAGTTACGTAATTTTTGATGATCCAGTTTTCTTAAAATCATGCAAAATGTTAACATGGTTGCCAATGGGAAACATAACAGTAGTACTCATACTCATGGAAATTATGGGTCATGTACTCGTACTCAAGCTCAATGTACTCAGATTTTATGAGTACATCTGAATACTTTTTTAATATGATGCTGTGATAATTATTTATGATTTAGTTCAAATACAGTAGTAATATTTGTATTTTTTAGTTAACAAAATGAACATATTTTTTATTTAAATACCTCCATAAATATATGAAATGTTCAAATACATTATTTCTGACTGATATAACAAAATTAACTAAAGGTTTCACTAAAGGCAGCATCGTTTCCCAGTCAGAAACCCATAGTTAGCCTTAATCAAACAGTTATGCTAGTAACCAGTTCAGGCTATAATCTTTGTGTTTGTTTAATTAAGCCAGGAAGTCCATAATGAAGGGGCCATTCACCAGTAAGCCTTAAAATGCCTTTGTAGCTCCTACAAGGGACAGTGTTAAGAACACGCTGAGTCTATTTCTTTGGTGACATAAGTGGTAAATGGAAAGAAAGAAACAGATAAAAAGATACGTAAAGAAAAAAAGAAACAAATTTGACTAGGAAAAAAGTAACTGGAAAAAAGAAACAGAAACAAAGAAACTCCCTGTTTTTGCTATATTTATCTTTGTAATGATGTTAAAATGTCTCAAGAAGAAAAGTTTCAAATATTAACATGCCCAATTGATGTTTACAAGCTAACGGCATGAAGATTAAATATTTTCAGTTTTCATAATTGCAATTCATAGCCCATTGATCCACAAATTCACTGTGAAGCCATACCCAATTTACCCTTGATCTCCAGTTTAGCCATGAAGCCATTCCCTTGATACCCAATTGACCCATGAAGCCATTTTCGTAATTGTATCTTAGATGATCCCTTTTGCTTAATTCAAACTAACATTTGATCCCAAATGGGTGGTTTCCATTTCAATTGCCTCTAAAAAAAAGAATAAAAGCAGTGATGGAGCACTATTCCTCAGAACGACCATATACTATTGTACATGTTGTAATCATACTACTGCTAATACTTTACCATGGAGTTCATCACGAACCAGAAGGATGGCTCGAAGATTTGTCACCATGGCCACATATATACGAAGTTAGCCACTAGGAAGAGCAAGATCTGGTGGAAGTGTTCCAAGAAAGTCGGTCTGGGTATGCATAAGTTTTTTCACCCACGTTTACCAGGCATTGGCAATTTAAATAATTTATGATATAATCATCACAATAACTACATGAATATTTCTCCACATAATACATATCCCTAATTATTGTATTTTTCTGCCTTTCCATGTGGTCTAACGACTCTGAGCACTACATTGGAACTGATTGACTCTGAACCTAACCAACCCCATAACCATCCTCCAGATATATCCTACACCAAGTGCTGCAAATGCCATGCGTGACCAAGCTGTAAACTCACTAGATTAGGCAGGACAAATCTTTGCTCAGGCCATGGCTGAAGTTGGACCAGAAGTACAGGCACACCTACCACTCGCAGAGAACACTAAGTACAGGCATGCCTACCACTCGCAGAGAATGCTAAGTACAGGAACGCCTAACACTCACAGAGAACAATAAGTACAGGCACACCTACCACTCACAGAGAACACTAAGTGCAGGCACACCTACTACTCATAGAGAACACTAAGTACAGGCACACCTACCACTCACAGAGAACACTAAGTACAGGCACGCCTACCACTCGCACAGAACACTAAATACAGGCACGCCTACCACTCACAGAGAACAGTAAGTAAAGGCACGCCTCCCACTCACAGAGAACACTAAGTACAGGCACGCCTACCACTCACAGAGAACACTAAGTACAGGCACGCCTACCACTCACAGAGAACACTAAGTACAGGCACGCCTACCACTCACAGAGAACACTAAGTACAGGCACACCTACCACTCGCAGAGAACACTAAGTACAGGCACACCTACCACTCGCAGAGAACACTAAGTACAGGCACACCTACCACTCACAGAGAACACTAAGTACAGGCACACCTACCACTCGCAGAGAACACTAAGTACAGGCATGCCTACCACTCATAGAAAACACTAAATACAGGCACACCTACCACTCACAGAGAACACTAAATACAGGCACACCTACCAATCACAGAGAACACTAAATACAGGCACACCTACCACTCACAGAGAACATTAAGTACAGGCACACCTACCACTCACAGAGAACACTAAGTACAGGCACACCTACCACTCGCAGAGAACACTAAGTACAGGCACACCTACCACTTGCAGAGAACACTAATTACAGGCACGCCTACCACTCGCAGAGAACACTAAGTACAGGCATGCCTACCACTCACAGAGAACACTAAATACAGGCATACCTACCACTCATAGAGAACACTAAGTATAAGCATGCCTACCACTCGCAGAGAACACTAAGTACAGGCACACCTACCACTCGCAGAGAACACTAAATACAGGCACACCTACCACTCACAGAGAACACTAAGTACAGGCACGCCTAACACTCACAGAGAACTCTAAGTACAGGCACGCCTACCATTCGCAGAGAACACTAAGTACAGGCACACCTACCACTCGCAGAGAACACTAATTACAGGCACGCCTACCACTCGCAGAGAACACTAAGTACCGGCACAGAGAACATAAGCGTAGCTTGCGTAACCAGCCTAAGACTCCACCTGTACCACAACGCCTCTCTGATTTCACACTACCAGAGGAGTGGCGACAGACCATCGGGCCATATCCAGAGCCATTCCTGCTGTACGACAATGTAGCCAACTTCGACAAGATGATGGGAGTTTCTGCATAATGGGCTCCCAAGATGACAACCACACCTACCTCCGAGTTCACCGCACACCACCACTATATCCACCCGCCATATGGAATGTTCACAATGCCACACTGACTGATTCACACCGAACGAACAATACAGTGTGTGAAGACTGGAACAACAAATTCTTCAGCAGGGTTGGCCACCATCATCCCTTCATCTGGGAAGTAATCATGTGGTTTCAGCGAGAGGAATAAACTGTGCAGACCAACCTTCAGCAGGATGCCGTCGATTACTCCCAGGAAGCGTGTCAACAAGGGGTTGGCTCATCTCCAGAAGAGACTGGAAACGTTGTGTAAGGACCGTGTTCAGGGGACCAAGTCTCTTTCCTGAATTTTTGGATGGTGTAAGACATAACATCCGTATCAGTAAGCGCTATTGAGACAAAACTGTCATTTCATGAACTGTGATCTCTTATATGTGTGATCTGTGAACTCTTATCAGTTTTTTTTTATTAATATGTGTTATAGTGTGATCTAATAAATAATTATACATATTTTTCATGTGAATTATTAGTGTATTTTCACTGAAATAGAATCTGAAAAACCTGTTTCTGTCTTTGCTGTTTTTTTTCCTGTTTCCTTTTTTTTAATTTTTCCAAGTTTTTACATGGGTGTGGTATTGTAGAAGTAAATAGGGTGATCAAATGTTTATATTCAACTGGTATTGTAGAGGTAAATCGGGTAATAAATTTGTTTTATACTAATATGGCATTGTAGAGGTAAATAGGGTGGTCAAGTTTTTACGTGGATGTAGTATTGTAGAGGTAAATATAATGTAAATGTTTATATTCAACTATTTTGTTATATAGGGTGATCAAGTTTTTACACTAATATATTATTGTAGAGGTAAATAGGGTGGCCACGTTTTTAGATTGATGTTTGTATGTATCTTGATATTTGTTTTGCTCATGTTGTAATATTGATATTTTAAGGTTGATATTTGGATGGTGTATGAGATGGTGGTTCAGCGGCCGCACACATTCGATGTTCGGAACCCCGACACATGGCCTGAATGGGTAGAACAGTGGGAGCGGTACAGAAATGAGATACTGAGTGATGACCCAGACCAAGTACACATCGTGTCACTGCTCCATGCCATTGGAGGTGATACACAGGACATCGTTAAATCACTGAAATTATCAGACGATCAGCGAATACAATACCAACATCTCAGAGAAGCTTTGGATAGATACTTTGAAAAAAAATATGTCATACGTGAGTGATGCAAATTCTATACACGAAAACAGGAGGATAGTGAAACAGCTGAAGACTATATCATCACAATAAAGAAAATAGCACCTAAATGTGAATTTCTGGATATCAGCTCCCAGATACGAGACCGTCTCGTCAGTGGTGTCATTGACAATACACTGAGAAATGACATGTTGATGACAGCGTTGGAGCTCACAGAGGAAGTGGTCATTTGAATGGTCCTTACAAATGTACGTCTGTTTAAATTATTTAAGGTGTTCCAATGTCTAGAGGCAAACATTATTTATGGTGTTCCAATGTCAGTCTTCCATATTTTACATCATATAAGGTTACTAACAGTTTTTCAATTAACTTCTAGGTCCTGTTTCAAAATACAGAATGAACTAAGATAGTAGAAGATATGTATGTGATGATTCATAGAAATTAAATGATCATTATGTGATATTTAGTATCAGAAATTAACATGAATGATTGACTAAGGGCGGAGTGGTGGACTGAGGGTGGGGTGGTGTACCGAGAGTGGGGTGGTAGACCGAGAGTGGGGTGGTAGACTGAGAGTGGGGAGGTGGACTGAGGTAATTGAATGAATGACTGCTTAGAAGTGACCACTTCGTAATAGGTTCTCATTTGTGTGGGTCGTGGGTACCATAAAACACAACAAACTAAGACATGGCGTCTTAATTTGGTAGAACTAGAGCAATGATATCTAACTTTTGTTTAGCAACTGCCATCATCTCATTGAAATGCTGACCAAGTTTTGTCAAAATCACATACCTCCAGCTCTATTAAAATGCCCCGACGTGCGATGCCCATCAATTTTAACAAACATAGCCATGCATTCATGCGCCCACGTGGTCCACAGAATCCCTCCGCGTGTTACACTCTAAAAAATGCACCATTTCAATGCCAATAGCTTCTACAAACAAACTTGTGAACATGCCTGTTCAATTGCACTAATGTCATATCACACAGATTGTTAAAATTCACATATCACAATTTAATACACTATATTTTCGTGTGAAACAATAAACTGGAAGGTCTATAGTGGTCTTACCCCTTCAGAGTTGTCGGACATGGGCACGGACCACGGTTACTTTTCCCATAGACGACCATTATAATGTTCTTGCGTCTACATTGAAAATTTATCCTACAATTTTTTTTTAAATTCACAGAAAATGACAGACCCACTAAGACACCTGGTGTGCGAAATTCGTGAAAATGACATACCTCCTTTTCGCACAAATTGCTTCAAAGCATGAGGCCCGTGCATTTCTGCCATGAAATTCCCCGGTTTCCCAAATATGAGTACATCCTGCCTAACAGCCACTGTGTCCTTATGCAACTGGTATACCTACTGACAAATGGCATCATTTCAAAGCTAAGATGCGACTGTGCACAAAAACATCACTTCCACTCACTCATCCACACAATTTCTGCTCTCACAAATAAACCCTATCTGCACAATGAATTTTTTCCTTGGGACTCTATGTATGTAATGGCGGATGGATTCTGACTGTGGTCTGTGCCCTAATTAATTTCCGACATCTCACAAACCGTCACAAAAGTTATACCAAATCGAAGAAAAACCTTTATCTCGATAAATCACAGAAGGAAATCCACATCGCAGTGCTACACATTAATTGATATGTCACTGAGACATGCCCCCGTATGTGAGGGGAAGAATTTCAAGTGGGCTGAATTACATATATGCACTTTAGTCATAAAGCCCACACTGCTTGCTGTGCCAGAGATATAGGAAATCTTACAAGTGTTTCACAAAATGTGGGGTATTTTCATCAATACAACATTAAAATTGTCAACTAATTTTTTATTAAGATATTTTTTTTTTTAAATATGCACTGTTTTTGGGCAAAAAGCTAGCATTTCAGTGAATTTCACAACATTGATAGGTAATATTGAGCATTCAAAGTACAACGAATTATGGTATGTGTGAAAACAAGCTATATATCTGACAAGTTTTCATGTGAACATTTGGCATTTCTGACACGGATGACCCAATTTCAAGTCACTGAAGGTGTCAACTGCCTGTCAACGAGATAGAACAGGATGCTGCCTGTTTGGGGCTTTTGAGTGTCTCCTGTTGCATCTACAGTGACAATAAGCCTACTTTTTGTTCAGATTTCAACTACACGAGGTTGTAAATTTTATTCAGAATCTACAATGGGGTATTTGCTCAGCCAATAGCTGTGCCGCATGACAGACAAGTGGTCTACCCCAATAAAATTCTGGCCATTGCTTAAATGTCAGTTGGACAGATTGCTCCCAGATCAGTCAGATAGTAAAAGTTTTTGACTCTGATACAGATATCAACATGGAGAAGAAAAGTGAAGATGTGGAGAAGTTCCGAATAGCCAAAAATGTGAGGAGATGTGGCTTTCAGAAGGGGCACACTGTGCACACGTCCAAGAAAGACGTTGCAGACAATTCCACACCAAGCATGTGGATGCCGAGACTCACGCAAGCCGAATTCACAAGAGTCGCCAAAGTTACACCAGGTGGACTCATCGAAGTCCCAGATGCTGAGGGCAAATCGGGTGGCGCCAAACTCATGAGACCGAAGAAACGTGTTGCTGATGACTTGACAATGACATACCTGAAGAAAGATGACTCACAATCAGAAATGCGTATTATGCATAGAGACAAAACAACACAGATGTATAACGAGTGCATTGCAGAGCATGCGTCCCTTATTGACAGTTAATTGTGTGCTGTTCCTAGATTTACAGTGCATACAGAGGTCAAGGTTGGCCTCTGCTGGAAACAAAATCTCAGGTGTGTTAAGTGTGGATACACATCAAAAATGTTCAAGTTATACCATGAAGTACCAACTGAGAAGGCAGGGCAGAGATCTGCTGCTCCAAATGTCGGCCTTCAGGTGGGACTGCAGGAATCTACCACAGGAATCGCTAAAGGGCAAGTGATAATTGCTAGCTTAGATGTACCACCACCGTACTGAAGTAGCATGCAACGGACTGCAAACAAAGTTGGCAATGCGACAGCAACTATGACTTTGGCAAACTTGGCGAAAAGGCGTGACCACATGAAGACAATTAATAAGCTACGAGGGTTACCTGAAGATGCTCCAGTAAACATATCCATGGACAGCAGATATAGTTCAGCGAGAATCACTGGGTCTTATCATACTGGGCAAAATGCATCACAAGCAATAGGGGTTGTAGTAGAACAACAGATGGTGGCCTAGTGCAACAACTAGGTAAGTAAATACACTACTAAGACCTACTCATATGTTTTTAACACGAGACCCTAAATGACCATTTATCCACCCACGAGATGACCCTATTAAAGTGAACCACCCAGACCATGAATTTGGTGGTGGCTAATTTACGGGTACCAAAATCACTCTTGATATGCAATGAATATTCCTAACATGCAATGATTGAACAATTGAAGTGAGACTTTTAAGTGGTATTAAATATAAATTGTTAAAATTTCTATGCCATTTAATCATTTCAGTCATGAGAGTGTACATGGTTGCATCTTATGAATATTGAACAATCAGCTTCCTGTGTCCCTAAACAAATCACAATCCATATTTACATTTATTGCCCACTGTTGTAAGAAAGCCCAGAAAGCTTCAATAATCAAGTTCTGACCTACTTTTTGTTCCCAGAGTTTAAACAAAGATTGTAACCAGGGATTTCTCAGTTGTTGCACCAACTCTTTGGAATTCACTCTGTTAGTGTTAGGTCAGTAGGAAACATCTGAAGACTTACCCTTTCAACCACGTTTAGTTCCTTAGCTCCTAGCATATATTCATCCATATGTTTAGCACTTTAAAACTGTATATGACTTTGAAGATTGCCTAGCCCATTTGTTTTGATGCACCTCTGAGCTTGGGTTTCAGAAGATTTCAGCGCAATAGAAGTTATTGTATTTTATTATGATGTATTCTGAATAAATTGAATTCTGCTGTGAATGAGTGAAAGAAACTGTGTGAGTGAAAGAAACTGTGTGGCACTGAGCAATATACATACTCCTCTTCCCATACTAGTGCTAGCTCCCAGGTTATGTGTTCTCCACTGCAGGACTCAGCTGTTTCCTCTGAGCGAGTCATGCACCAGACAGGTGAGCTTGGAGTCTCTGTAGGAAAGGTGGCATCCCTTCTTGGCCTTACCCCCCAGTCAAGGTGGCTGCCATATTAGCGATCAATCTCCCTGACCCATTGAAATAACTTAGAAGTTGGTGAATGTATAAATGCCAACAATTAAGCTTTTTCAATTACAATGAATTAATTAATGTCATGTTTATTTTACATACGACATAAGAATTATATTTGTAATTTATGTCTAAAAATTGTATTTTGAATGCTAACTGTGACTGTGTTATGCTGTTGTTTTCGTGAAATACACACTTCCAATCCAGAATCAAGCATGTCCGAGACTAGCATGTTATATCAACTGACCAGTCCACAGTTGATAGAGATGCCCTACTTGGTGCAGTTACCTGTCGCTCCAGTGCACTTCAGTCGCTCCGAGCAAGCAAGGTCAATGAAGTTGAACTTGGCAGCCCGAGTCTCAAAGTCAGTGAACATCTCTGTTGTGTGCTGTTCCTTCCTGTCGTCTGGCATCTGTGAGCAAACAGGGAGGAAACTGAGAGTCAGTCACTCATGTTTCACTAAACCTTTGCAGTTGCTATGGTAAACAAACATTTATGATAACTTTGGAGCTGTCGAAAAGTAATGCAATTATGCATACTCGTGCAAAATATTTACTAAATGCATGCTTAAAACTATGCTATTCACAGTACCTGCCTTGACTTTTGTGTTGTTGTGGAGTTTGGGGGAAATACCTACAAAACAAATATTGACTGCATTTATTTGTTACAAAAGCAGTTAGCAAGGATTATCAGCAATGTACACTATTACCATCATACAAATGAATTATCTTGTGAACTGCATAAATTAATTATTGATAATATTATTATATAATCTGATTTTGTAAAACTAAAAACTCCCATCATGTGTGAAGCAAACAAAACGTTGTTACCAAATAATCTGCTGGGAGGAGACTATAGATGTCTCGTTATGGTACTAGACGTGACTGGAGCAATATCCAATCATGCATGCATTTACTGCAGAGTCCATTCAAATGACCGAGGGGATGTGACTAAATATGAAGACTTATTGCGGTGAAGATGTGGTAAGGCCAATACATGACATTTCTGAACGTGCACGTAGTAGTTCGTATGGATGTAGGTCTGTACCATTTGTGAGTCTTCCCTTCACTCATGGAGTCATGGATGAACTGCATGATGCTTTGAGTTACTGGCAGACGTACAGCTAATCTCATAGAAGATGTCACTGATTATGCTAAGGAAAGAATGGCATTTTCTCAAAATCCAATGTTGTACACCTCATTGATTTGCTTAAGTGCATCAAATTGTGTGGTGTCAGTTTTAGAACATAGGAAGATGTATCTGGGAATGGGATGGATAGACTTTAATTCATAAGTTTGATGGGGAAGAAAAGAAAAAACTTCTCAAACACCTACCTTCATGCCTAGCAGAAAGGGATGCATTACATCCCAACTCAAAATACAGTTGTTGAATTTTGGGAGAAATGTCAAGAATTGTATGCAGCTATCAACCTTGAATACAGCAATGTAGGTGCTGTTGAATCAGCTAGTATATTCATGTTATATAAAATCCTTAAAGGAAGGAGAAAAGGGTATGAAACTAAAAGGGTCACTCTACATATGCATTGTATTGTTTACCATATTCCTAGGAACAGCTTGAAAATAAAAAGTTCAGTGCTCATGGGATGAAAAAATTTAAGTTAATTTAATTAATAAAAATTAAGTATATGCATAAACAACACTAAAATAAAACTGAAGCATGTTCAAGTACTCTAAAGATATCTTTGAAGCAACTGCACTTCCATAGTTTTAGATACGGTACTGTATTAGTATGCAGATGAAAATGTTCTCAGTGCCTCATAATATTTTATTAATATTATAAATGATAATTTGACAGTATGGTAGAAGCAAATCGTGTATGTACTCTTTTGGTGAATATGTGATGGTGTTAATTGATCTGGTCGGTTCAGATACAATGTTCTTTAAGTATTATTATGTTATTACGTTATTTAACTTGAGTTCCCTCAACATAAAACTTGAATTACATCTGTCATCATCATTCGTGCTGTAACCAACAATATTCATATTCCGAACTGTGATCAAAATCAGCACTTTTCTGAACTGTGATCAAAGTCAGCACCCTTCTGAACTTTGAACAAAGTCAGCACTCTTATGAACAGTAATCAGTCAACAGCCTTATGAACTGTGATCATGCCCCCAAAGTCAACACCTTTATGACTTGTGATCATGCCCTCAAAGTCAGCACCCTTATGACCCGTGATCATGCCCTCGAGGTCAGCACCCTTATGACCTGTGATAATGCCCTCAAGGTCAGCAACCTTATGACCTGTGATCATGCCCTCGAGGTCAGCACCCTTATGACCTATGATCATGCCCTCAAAGTCAGCACCTTTATGACCTGTAATCATGCCCACGAAGTCAGCACCCTTATGACCTGTGATCATGCCCTCGAGATCAGCACCCTTATGACCTGTGATTAAACATGTTTCTTTTCGAAATAATTTGATGTGTGACACTAAAAGAAACAGCCGCTATCCCCTCTCCTCCAATTAAGACACCAATTTCATGTTGTACCATACATTGGTTTATTTGAGGAGCAGATCAGAAATGATACTCCTCTCCAACTGTTGACAGTAGAAACTCATGTGGCAGTTAAAAAAGTTTTTACAAATGTCACTTAGGTCACTGGCCTTGACTTTTGACCTGATAGACCCAAAATGAGTAAACTCTGATTTTAATAAAATTTGACCATTAGTAAGGTCATTGCATCAACAAGTTCCATTAAAGAATTAGAATGGGTCCATTGTAAGTTCTTGAGATACAACAACGTGAAGTTAGGATGGTGGCAATTTTACAATTTTGCTAACAGGTTACCATTCTTATCAGACTAGCTGGCATCATATTGCAGCCCAGACTAGCTGGCATCATATTGCAGCCAGCCTGGGAGGGTTTCACATTACAGCCCACTTGGAGGCATTCTGTTTATCTTTGTGACAGTGGAAGTGTCAGGGGTAATACACAGCACAGGGCCCAAGGATCTGGTAACAGGTATCATATCAGCCCAATGGATCTGACAGGGGACTGATGCTCAGCTGTGTGCATTACAATAGGATTTACAATCCCACAGGGTTGATTGTATATAAAACCCTGGGCTTAGGTGTTAGTCTGGCTCTGGTGATGGCTCCAAAGAAAACATCTGTGCCTAATCCTGAGTGTTGCAATCCATTTTAGAATCATGAAAGGAGGGTTAAGGGGGTTCGTTATGGGTGTGCGACTGATATCTAGACAATTGTCGGAAAGGGATCCTAGCCTTTGTACCCCATCCAGAACAACTCTCTGTTGCATCATATGCAATGTAAAGATTGTGTGTAACCGTGATTACTCTGCATTCATGTTCGTGTTCACTGTCGTTTGAGACAGTGTAGCTGGATAGAAGTGATGCTTACATATGATAATAATAAAGTAGATATACAGGGCCTGATCAATCAAGGTGCTTTACATACATGTAGTTCATAACTGTTAAATTTTATTTTTTTGTTGATGACACCAATATTTTGAACTCAGCAAAGACAGGCAAACAACTTGGTTAATTGGTTATGTGGTTTGTAGTTAATCAATTATCACATAATGTGTAGGAAATTAATGTCATGCTATTTAGTAACTATGAAAAGCCAGCACTAATGTAAAAATCACTGATATTGAAATGATATATGTAAGTAAATTTCTAGTTGTTTTAATAGGACGATAACTTTGAAAAGTATTGCAATTATGCATACTAGTGCAAAATATTTACTACACAAAAATGCTCACTTAAAATAATATACTATTCACAGTACCTGATTTGTGTTTCATGTTGTTGTGGAGTTTGGGGGAAACACCTACAAAACAAATATTGACTGCATTTATTTGTTACAAAAGCAATTAGCAAGGATTGTCAGCAATGTACACTGTTGGCATCATACAAATGGATTATCTTGTGAATTGCATATATTAAAGCTATCTCATTTTCTAAAACTAAAATCTCCCTTTATAATGAGTGAAGCAAACAAAAAGTTGTTACCAAATAATCTGCTGTTATTCTTCAACAGTTTATGACATAACACAACAAAGTAAATACTTAAGACAGGTATTTGCTAAAATGACTCTAATATCCCAATGTACATCTGCACAAGGTATACAATTATGAAAGAAGCAAATATGGATATGTGGAATTAAAATTGCGAGAACATGTACTGTCCATGTTAATTCATTTATTCAGATAGTGGTCCCATGACCGTGTGATAGCTATTATGTTATGTAATATAATATTCTACATTCTTATGGTTTGATTCAACATATTAACATACAAAACTACTATCCCACTGGAAAAAAACTGAGATATCAATGACAGCATATCAGGAAGCATGTAAATTGTTATGTTCATTACCTTATTGCACTAACCAACATCGTTTAGGCTGTGAGAGTTACCTCTTGAAATACCAGAGACAGCAAAGGAGCTTGTTGTAGACCATCCCGAAGACATGACGATGTTCCTGCTGCACAGTCGGTCACAGCAGCAAACATGGGTCGGACTGCAACTGTCAATTATGCAACCGAGCCAAATATGTGTTTCTTTCATAACAATCAGGCTCGATATTACCATCATTTTAGACGTCAAGCTGTGTGAATTATGTGGCTGTCGAATATTTAGTTGGTATCAACCACATTTCCCTTTGGACACAAAACCGTGCACCTACTGTCTCGAGTCAACAACCGATATGACTTCACCAAGCACAAAGCCATTCAGTATAAAACAAACAAACACAATATCCACAGTTTACAAGATAGTACCAGTGTGCGCTGTTCTTAGTTCACACGACAGCAAAGTTTGCTGTCGTGATCCACAGTAGGAACCACGAGAAGGTGACACGCGCTTTTCCCACCACAGGTATTGTGTGTATGCAGTATAAGTGTGAAAAGTCGTGCTTGAAACTTAACCATCTCCATCATTAGCTAGGATAGCGCTACCAGTGGTCATTTGGGCCCATCTCTGTATCCTTTCAGAATATGGTCGAAGATGTTAGCAATATATGCTATGGAAAGATCAATTTCGTAATATTAGCATTTTCATGTACTTTAACATGTTCACAAGATTATTGTACTTGTAGAATAAACGGAAAAAATTTTTTTTAATATAAATTAATTAAATATCATTTTAGAACTGCATAAGATGTCACCATATGTAGGCTTTGTCAAAACTGGTGTGTTTGGTCGCACAATGATTGACAAAACTGTGAAAAGTCTCCAGGCTGACAGTATGATGGTCTGTTTAGTCTCTTGACATCTTGCAGCACATTCTTGTGGAACAGTTCCTCCTCCTCCTATATTACTGCAACCTGCAACCAGTTAATTTTAAGATAGGTTATTCTGTATGAAAAATTGTCTGTATATTCTGAGCTAAGACTTGGAGAAAACAGCTGTACATGTTTCTGTGGATTTGTATTCAGTAGTGGCTTCATTACCAGGAATAAACCACTGTTTGGTTTGGTTTCTAGCAAAATAATTGAATTATTAATTGAATTAAAGCTAATTGTTAATTTAATACAAGAATTTGGGAGGTTAATTTAATTTAATTGACCTGAGAAATGTGTGACGTTAATTTAATTGGAACATTTCTGATTGAATTGTAATTTAATTAATTAACTTTTCAAGTTAATTGCCCCATGCCTGGTACAGGTACAGTTTCTGCAAAAATATCAGTAACTTTAGATGTACTATTGTATTATTAATGCATTTGTTATACGTAAATGCATTATTACAGTTGTAGGTTTTAGTGGTTATTACTATCATAGGTAGTCCTTGAATATTAAACTAAACTGAGTCAATATTATTGATCCCTAATGGCTTTTGCTGGTTGGTGAATAATATTTAATCGTGCTTATATTGTAAATACCTGCACCAGCTGGACATCCAGTACTTTGTTCATTCGGTTCTCCCGCAAACTGTAACAGCCATACTTTGCACAATGTCCAGGACTGTCGAACCAAGCATCTCCGGACAGTTCAAGGTCCCCATCAATCTCTCCGAGTTCGTCCATGATTTGAGCCTGGGCATCCAACCATTCAGCCATCACAGCTGAAAATGCACAAATTCCATAGCATTATTTTTGAATAAAAATTTTTGAAGTCACGCAACTCATGAACTGTTTGCTAAAAATTAACATGATTAAAACAGTAATCAAGGTATTATGCTGTATTGAAAATCTTAGAGGAATAGAAAGCCAAAGAATGTACACAATAATACTAACTCTTCATCACTGGACTCCTCATCATTGGCCTCTTCTGCAGCATCCAGAATAGAGAGGTCAGATGGTTTGTAGTCAATGGATGGCTTTAATGGTGACAACAACATGGAGGGAGAGGGCAATGGTGGCTCAGCTAATGGGACATCATCGCCTGGAGTCTTCTTGGGTGCGGAAATTAGACAGGGTGGCTCAAGTTGAATGTCGACAAATATATCATCCAAGCTGTACTGTGTCCCTGCGTCACATGTCACCACTATGTCTGTCTGAATCTCTGGAATGTAGAATAATCGTTAATAAAAAAGCAAAGTTCATAATAATTATGTATGTTTGGTGACATACAGACTACGCGACGAAAATGAATTAGTAATAATGCTGAGAGAAATACAATTATGGTCTATTTTTTATTTTTGATGGAGAAATTAATTTTGTATGGTATATAAAAGTACTAATAATTATGCTAGTGGAGACAGACATATTAGACACAATTACCTACAAATATCAATGATGTTTTTATTCACATTTCCACTATCTAAAGCTTCATATATTAGGCAGTCTGATTTTTAATAGACTTCTCTGATTTTTGGTCCTCAGGTAGTATAAATCTACCGCAGTGGTTACAGGGCATTCACAAAACCATATATCTATATGATATACTGGGGATCTCACCTGACTCGAGCTCCCTCCCTAAAATTGCAAGGTGTGAAAATTTTGAACAGTTAGCTTGAAAATTGTAGATCTTGGGTCATCTCGCCCATGTTAATTTTCTTGCCCTTTCAGCCTGCCACTGTAAATGTGTAATTTTTTTAAAAGCAGGTAAAAAAAATTCGCAATTGAATTGTTGCACAATCATTCTGATATTTGACAGATGCTGCAGCATTTTCGATATATGCCAAAAATAAACCTCTAGGCCCAGTAGTACATCTACATTGTATATTCCCAATTTATTGCCAATGTCAAGATGTTTGGGGGTAAAACATCCTAATATAATCAGCTAATAACATATATCAATGCACTGACTGGACGATTATCGATTGCCATTAAAAAAAATCCTCGTCAGTCTCAAGTTGTTATACTCCAAACAGCCCAATCTTGGGCTAATCAAGTAGGCCTACTTGGCAAGTGCCACACCATGAAATCTAGAGCTAAACACCAAACTTATATTGATTTCTTCCCTACATATCATTACAGTTTGACAGCAAGAAAAAGTCTAGATCTATCGTGGACTTCACCACTACTGTCACTGGTCACGACATGGGGAGGGCTCGCCAGCCATGGGAATGATTATATCTTCAGTAAACCACTTCAGGGTTAGCTTGATATGGGGATAGCTAAGTTTAGAGTTGCATACCTTCATTTCCTTGTGCCCAAGCACTTATAAAGCACTGCACACAACATGAAATTGGTATTCATATGTGGTGAATAGACATTTTGGAAAGGAAACAGTTATTTTTGATACTGAAAATTGCATATTGTAGATTTTTAGCTTACCACAAGCTCTTTCATACTATTTTAACACATGAACAATTACAAAATTGTGTTGATTAACAATTAAATGTCATATTAATATCAAATTGCGCAAAACATCAGCTTGTGTATATCAAATGTTATAGTACAAAACTAAAATGTACATTTATTTGACATTTTCTATATTGAGTAGATCGGTTAAACAGTTTAAATAGTAACTGTATTAAAACAGTAATGATCTTGTTGACTAGATGGAGTTAATAAAATATATATAATCATATAACATCACAGTCTGACATCGACAATTTTCTAAATCAAACACACACAAAACATGGGGCAGGCTAGCAACCATTTTTATTTATTTATAAAAAAATAAACCCAAATTATATTCGGAATGGCAAATTATGAAATGATAATAAGTTTGTTATAACAAACTAAAATTTTCATCCAAATTACCTGTAATGTCCACAATTAATTAAGCTAAAAACAACGACAAAAACATAAATATATCAATATTTTATAACCGTGTTTGTGACCATGACTTCCATTTATTTCTGGGCTGACCACATTATAAAAATGTTTTGGTGGTCATGTTAACGTTTTGTTTGATAAGAAAACATAACCATCAACAATTCTTATTTTTTACAGCAACTGCCATCATCTCATTGAAATGCTGACCAAGTTTTGTCAAAATCGCATACCTCCAGCTCTATTAAAACGCCCCAACGTGCGATGCCCATCAATTTTAACAAACATAGCCATGCATTCATGCGCCCACGTGGTCCACAGAAGAAAAATTCAAATGAATCCCTCCGCCTGTTACACTCTAAAAAATGCACCATTTCAAAGCCAATAGCTTCTACAAACAAACTTGTGAACATGCCTGTTCAATTGCACTAATGTCACATCATACAGATTGTTTAAATTCACATATCACAATTTAATACACTATATTTTCGTGTGAAACAATAAATTGGAATGTTTATAGTGGTCTTACCCCTTCAGAGTTGTCGGACATGGGCACGGACCACGGTCACTTTTCCCATAGATGACCATTATAATGTTCTTGCGTCTACATTGAAAATTTATCCAACAATTTTTTTTTAAATTCACAGAAAATGACAGACCCACTAAGACACCTGGTGTGTGAAATTCGTGAAAATGACATACCTCCTTTTCGCATAAATCGCTTCAAAGCATGAGGCCCTTGCATTTCTGCCATGAAATTCTCCGGTTTCCCAAATATGAGTACATCCTGCCTAACAGCCACTGTGTCCTTACGCAACTGGTATACCTATTGACAAATGGCATCATTTCAAAGCTTAGATGCTACTGTGCGCAAGAACATCACTTCCACCCCCTCATCCACACAATTTCTGCTCTCACAAATAAACCCTATCTGCACAATTAATTTTTTCCTTGGGATTCTTTATGTATGTAATGGCGGATGGATTCTGACTGTGGTCCGTGCCCTAATTAATTTCCGACATCTCACAAACCGTCACGAAAGTTATACCAAATCGAAGAAAAACATTTATCTCGATAAATCACAGAAGGAAATCCACATCGCAATGCTACACATTAATTGATATGTTCCGAATAGCCAAAAATGTGAGGAGATGTGGCTTTCAGAAGGGGCACACTGTGCACATGTCCAAGAAAGACGTTGCAGACAATTCCATACCAAGCAGGCAGATGCCAAGACTCACGCAAGCCGAATTCACAAGAGTCGCCAAAGTTACACCAGGTGGACTCATCGAAGTCCCAGATGCTGAGGGCAAATCGGGAAATGCGTATTATGCATAGAGACAAAACAACACAGATGTATAACGAGTGCATTGCAGAGCATGCGTCCCTTATTGACAGTTAATTGTGTGCTGTTCCTAGATTTACAGTGCATACAGAGGTCAAGGTTGGCCTCTGCTGGAAACAAAATCTCAGGTGTGTTAAGTGTGGATACACATCAAAAATTTTCAAGTTATACCATGAAGTACCAACTGAGAAAGCAGGGCAGAGATCTGCTGCTCCAAATGTCGGCCTTCAGGTGGGACTGCAGGAATCTACCACAGGAATCACTAAAGGGCAAGTGATAATTGCTAGCTTAGATGTACGACCACCGTACCGAAGTAGCATGCAACGGACTGCAAACAAAGTTGGCAATGCGACAGCAACTATGACTTTGGCAGACTTGGCGAAAAGGCGTGACCACATGAAGACAATTAATAAGCTACGAGGATTACCTGAAGATGCTCCAGTAAACATATCCATGGACAGCAGATATAGTTCAGCGAGAATCACTGGGTCTTATCATACTGGGCAAAATGCATCACAAGCAATAGGGGTCGTAGTAGAACAACAAAGTCGCTGCCAGGATATTGTGGCTCTACACATACAGAATAAATTGTGCAGCCATTGACAGGCTGAATTATGGAGCGGGGGACTCTCTACTGCGAAAATTGGAGACAAGCAAAGCTCTGATTAGTAAAGGAGGAAGAGTGGCCAATTTAATACACTATATTTTCGTGTGAAACAATAAACTGGAAGGTCTATAGTGGTCTTACCCCTTCAGAGTTGTCGGACATCGCTAGTCTTGATGGCAGTGCCAGTGATTCAGGGTAGGGTCTTCATGCTACTATATAAGCAGAAACCGACAGTCGTGTAAAATGTTGCAGATACGGTTAACATATGGGAGCAGGAAAATAACTCGTCCGTTCTGACCCGTACGTCACTTACCTTCAGATAGCGGGCGCCAATGTGACGTAACATATACGCGACAATTTGCGTTATTTTTGGTGCAAAATCACCTCCAGGCTCCAGTATGAAAATGGCGGTGATAATATGGCGATATCGAATTTGAGCAGAATATGCGCATACTGCACTTCCGTAGGAACTCCATATTCGTTTTCTAACAGTCCATATATCGAAACAACTAAAAATACGAAATCATAACCTACGAATTTCGCAGTAACAATAACAAAATTGAGCAATAACTTTCTTTACGCGTCTCCGCCTAAACTCGCGCATCCACCTACCGGATAAATTGCGGTTCTTCTGAATTGTCCGCCAGGAGGGCCATCTTTACCGCCAGTGCCCTGTTAGAAGCCGGTCTCAACACGAAACACAACACATCAGCCTCACAACGCATAGTTAAACGACTAAGTACCTCAACTAAAACTATGTCACACATGATTTGGCGGCGGATTAATTAAAAACATGGCACATTCTCAAATTGTCGAGGCCAGCAGTGTTGTCCTATTATTAAATTGTAGTAACAGTACAACTGCAGATTTTCCCTCGGTGGTCACGTTAACGTTTTGCATGATTAGTAGAAAACTTGACCATCAAAAATCCTACAACTTCATAACATTCACTGCTACTATGCTGCCAATGTGTGAACAAGTTAAGTTTCGTCAAAATCACATACCTCCAACAAATTGGGAGTTTTCATAAAATATTAATATGCTGCTGGCACTGGTGTTTCGAGAACGTCACCACCAAAATAATAATAATAAAATATGATATCTACATAGCGCCATCATCACATAGTGCTCTATGGAGTGCCATAAAACACTAACATTATGTAGCCTTTTTGTTTTGGAAGTGACGTAGAGTGATATAATGAAAGCATCGAGTTACTAAAATGCAAGGAAGGAAATCAACGTAATAATTTACATGTAAAAGGAAATCAACGTAATAATTTACATGTAATTGATTAAGGATTGGCAGACGTTTGGCATAATGACAATAAAACTGATGCGATTGATCAACTAATGCGAATCGAGAATAATAAACCAAATCTGAATATATAATGATCGATATTCTTTTGTTTAAAAAATAAGAGACCAATGACGTGAGTGACACTTAGCCATTATCAGCCATTTGGTTGCAACTCCTATCGGTCGGTGGAGAGACCAATCCACAGTCACCTTATAGTTACGTATCGAGCAGCTCTCAGGGGAGAGGTTTGTCGGTCCCCAGACCATCGTGTAGTCCTCCACCCAAACTACTGACAACCCCTATGTGTTGAGCTAGCAACCTCTTATGACAGCACGTCTACCCGTTTATATAGTTGGTAAATCCTTCCGGCCGAATTTGTGGTGTGAACTCTTGAAACATGTTCACTTTACGTTTTATCTGTTATAACAACATTTAAATAAACAATTTATTCATAAGAATGTTTCTTATATGACCTAGTTCAAGTTGTAATACAGCAAAATGTATAACATGCATCAGTAATATTACTAGTCTATGTTACTGATATTTCATTATGCAGATTAAGTGGTGGAAATTATGCGCATGCGCCGGAAGTGCTCACTCTAAGATGGCGCCTACAACAACGTCGGCCCGTTAACTGTCATCAATAACCTGTACCTTGGGAATGCAACATAAGACAAGTGGAAAACGTTTATTATTTTGCCAACGGTATCATCGAAGAGTTGTATTAAATGGCATTATCTGTTTATTATCTATGAATCTATTCATTCCCATCGCCGTTACTTTGTGAAACAAATGCGTGTAACAGTTACGTTAGCCAATAGTCAGTCAAAATTCTTAGAAAGTGTAAAAAACAACAGTCCCCATCGTAGCCAGCACAGCACCTTGGGAATGCAATACACTACACGTGGAAAAAGTTTATTATTTGGTCTACAGTATCATCGAACAGTTGTATTAAATGGTATTATCTGTTTAATATCTATGAATATAATCATTCCCATCGCCGTTACTTTGTGGAACAAATGCGCACAACAGTTACGTTAGACAACAATAAGTCAAATGCTTAGAAAGTGTGTCGTCTCCATCCAATTGAAGAACAAATAATATATCCATTCAACATAGGGCCTACATGAATCTGCTAAACTACGCAAATCCTACATTCTACCTAATATAGACTCGTACTAGGGCTACATCACTAGAACTCTCCAGTGCGGCAACAATCTAGTCACATTTTGGAAGCGGTTAATACATAATCATGAGTTGCATCAGAAGAAGAGAAATATAGTTGTCACTAGTAATTAACGTGTCCCAATACATTAATCATAACTCCATATGAATGGCCAATTGTTTGTAGAATCCGAGCAGAAACGGCATATGTATCAACATTAATACTATATCAAATATGTGTATTCCACAGAATATATATTATTGATCTACAAAGCCAAATAACGTTTATTCACAAACCTAGAGAATCGAGGCCGAAATTGTGTTCAAATCAGTGACACTTCTTCGGTGGTATTCCGTATTCTGTTAGGTCATAAAGTCGCTGTTTATGATGCACCGTTTGTTTTCGTAGTAGCTGTTTCGTATCACCTCTTTTTCACCTATTTCGTCTGACTGGCTGTCAACGCAACGCACTTCAACCGATTTAGCTGAAATCAGCTGTTACAGAGAAGTCCACGTGAAGCACGCAGTGTGTGCTATAGATAAACCATGTGTGTTGAAACAGACCACTTCGCATCGATTGTTATGTAACACATGCTAAATGCAAGAACTGCCCGCATGCTGGTTCGTAAACAGCAATTAAGCAATGTGGTCTTTTGTCTGTGCTGGAAGAGTTGGCAACGAACCACGACAGGCATTGTTGTCCTGTTTGCATCAGATAATCTTCAGCAGCTCCACTCATTGACACTTGTTAACGCCATCAACGACGTTGAAATCCTCACGTAGAAGCGCAGTTTCTATGTCGCAATTATTCTGGTAGCGTAATTGTAACGATACATGCATGTTGTTCTATCGAGGACACGTAATCATTCCGGTTACAACAATTTTCTCAGCACTATAATACAAAAAAAACAAAGATACACATCAGTTGTGTGAATTCAGTGTTCTGCTGTAAATGTACGTGTGATTTCAATGTGGGCGGGCGGGTGGGTGGCCGGGCTCACCCTGTAGTCCGTGGTGAGGCTGGCACAGATACTGGTCGTCCAATGTTGTTTCCCATTCTTCTTCATCACTAGTCCAAAGCATATTCTCTTGAGAGGTGTAGTCCAAAGCATTTACTAACGAGAGATGGAGTCCACAGCATATACTCAAAAGAGATGGAGTAAACAGCATTTACCCATGAGGGTTGGAGTAAACAGCATTTACTGATGAGAGATGGAGTACACAGCATTTATTCATGAGATATGGAGAACACAGCATTTACTCACGACTGATTTCTGCACTACAAGGTTGTTTTAAAACAATTCCAGTAATCCAATAAACTGTTGGACAGAATTGTCCCCTCCACCCATGCCAATATTTAAAAACAAAACAAATTGCAAGCACTCTACACGCATTGCCAATGCGGACCACTGACCCATCCACATTGACTCACCCCTATATATAAATTTTGTTATTATTGGAATTTTTAGCATGATGGAAGCTTGTTCATCACTGGATCCTGAATGGCTAAAGTTTAGCCAATCATCAGTTTCAATGCAACTGTTACAACAGAAGTAATCAGAAACTGGCTTGATTGCATCCGATTCAATATTTACAATATATACGAAATAACAAATTATACAATAGATTGCAAGGTAACCATATAGAGTGTAATACAAAGCCCTATTTCAACTGAGATGGTGGCCTAGTGCACCAACTAGGTAAGTAAATACACTACTAAGACCTACTCATGTGTTTTTAACACGAGACCCTAAATGACCATTTATCCACCCACGAGATGACCCTATTAATGTGAACCACCCAGACCATGAATTTGGTGGTGGCTAATTTACGGGTACCAAAATCACACTAATGAATATTCTTGATATGCAATGAATATTCCTAACATGCAATGATTGAACAACTGAAGTGAGACTTTTAAGTGGTATTAAATATAAATTGTTAAAATTTCTATGCCATTTAATCATTTCAGTCATGAGAGTGTATATGGTTGCATCTTATGAATATTGAACAATCAGCTTCCTGTGTCCCTAAACAAATCACAATCCATATTTACATTTATTGCCCACTGTTGTAAGAAAGCCCAGAAAGCTTCAATAATCAAGTTCTGACCTACTTTTTGTTCCCAGAGTTTAAACAAAGATTGTAACCAGGGATTTCTCGGTTGTTGCACCAACTCTTTGGAATTCACTCTGTTAGTGTTAGGTCAATAGGAAACATCTGAAGACTTACCCTTTCAACCACGTTTAGTTCCTTAGCTCCTAGCATATATTCATCCATATGTTTAGCACTTTAAAACTGTATATGACTTTGAAGATTGCCTAGCCCATTTGTTTTGATGCACCTCTGAGCTTGGGTTTCAGAAGATTTCAGCGCAATAGAAGTTATTGTATTTTATTATGATGTATTCTGAATAAATTGAATTCTGCTGTGAATGAGTGAAAGAAACTGTGTGAGTGAAAGAAACTGTGTGGCACTGAGCAATATACATACTCCTCTTCCCATACTAGTGCTAGCTCCCAGGTTATGTTTTCTCCACTGCAGGACTCAGCTGTTTCCTCTGAGCGAGCCATGCACCAGACAGGTGAGCTTGGAGTCTCTGTAGGAAAGGTGGCATCCCTTCTTGGCCTTACCCCCCAGTCAAGGTGGCTGCCATATTAGCGATCAAGTTTTGTTTAGTAGCAATCTCCCTGACCCATTGAAATAACTTAGAAGTTGGTGAATGTATAAATGCCAACAATTAAGCTTTTTCAATTACAATGAATTAATTAATGTCATGTTTATTTTACATACGACATAAGAATTATATTTGTAATTTATGTCTAAAAATTGTATTTTGAATGCTAACTGTGACTGTGTTATGCTGTTGTTTTCGTGAAATACACACTTCCAATAGAAGCATGTCCGAGACTAGCATGTTATATCAACTGACCAGTCCACAGTTGATAGAGATGCCCTACTTGGTGCAGTTACCTGTCGCTCCAGTGCACTTCAGTCGCTCCGAGCAAGCAAGGTCAATGAAGTTGAACTTGGCAGCCCGAGTCTCAAAGTCAGTGAACATCTCTGTTGTGTGCTGTTCCTTCCTGTCGTCTGGCATCTGTGAGCAAACAGGGAGGAAACTGAGAGTCAGTCACTCATGTTTCACTAAACCTTTGCAGTTGCTATGGTAAACAAACATTTATGATAACTTTGGAGCTGTCGAAAAGTAATGCAATTATGCATACTCGTGCAAAATATTTACTAAATGCATGCTTAAAACTATGCTATTCACAGTACCTGCCTTGACTTTTGTGTTGTTGTGGAGTTTGGGGGAAATACCTACAAAACAAATATTGACTGCATTTATTTGTTACAAAAGCAGTTAGCAAGGATTATCAGCAATGTACACTATTACCATCATACAAATGAATTATCTTGTGAACTGCATAAATAAATTAATTATTGATAATATTATTATATAATCTGATTTTGTAAAACTAAAAACTCCCATCATGTGTGAAGCAAACAAAACGTTGTTACCAAATAATCTGCTGGGAGGAGACTATAGATGTCTCGTTATGGTACTAGACGTGACTGGAGCAATATCCAATCATGCATGCATTTACTGCAGAGTCCATTCAAATGACCGAGGGGATGTGACTAAATATGAAGACTTATTGCGGTGAAGATGTGGTAAGGCCAATACATGACATTTCTGAACGTGCACGTAGTAGTTCGTATGGATGTAGGTCTGTACCATTTGTGAGTCTTCCCTTCACTCATGGAGTCATGGATGAACTGCATATGATGCTTTGAGTTACTGACAGACGTATAGCTAATCTCATAGAAGATGTCACTGATTATGCTAAGGAAAGAATGGCATTTTCTCAAAATCCAATGTTGTACACCTCATTGATTTGCTTAAGTGCATCAAATTGTGTGGTGTCAGTTTTAGAACATAGGAAGATGTATCTGGGAATGGGATGGATAGACTTTAATTCATAAGTTTGATGGGGAAGAAAAGAAAAACACCTACCTTCATGCCTAGCAGAAAGGGATGCATTACATCCCAACTCAAAATACAGTTGTTGAATTTTGGGAGAAATGTCAAGAATTGTATGCAGCTATCAACCTTGAATACAGCAATGTAGGTGCTGTTGAATCAGCTAGTATATTCATGTTATATAAAAACCTTAAAGGAAGGAGAAAAGGGTATGAAACTAAAAGGGTCACTCTACATATGCATTGTATTGTTTACCATATTCCTAGGAACAGCTTGAAAATAAAAAGTTCAGTGCTTATGGGATGAAAAAATTTAAGTTAATTTAATTAATAAAAATTAAGTATATGCATAAACAACACTAAAATAAAACTGAAGCATGTTCAAGTACTCTAAAGATATCTTTGAAGCAACTGCACTTCCATAGTTTTAGATACGGTACTGTATTAGTATGCAGATGAAAATGTTCTCAGTGCCTCATAATATTTTATTAATATTATAAATGATAATTTGACAGTATGGTAGAAGCAAATCGTGTATGTACTCTTTTGGTGAATATGTGATGGTGTTAATTGATCTGGTCGGTTCTGATACAATGTTCTTTAAGTATTATTATGTTATTACGTTATTTAACTTGAGTTCCCTCAACATAAAACTTGAATTACATCTGTCATCATCATTCGTGCTGTAACCAACAATATTCATATTCCGAACTGTGATCAAAGTCAGCACCCTTCTGAACTTTGAACAAAGTCAGCACTCTTATGAACAGTAATCAGTCAACAGCCTTATGAACTGTGATCATGCCCCCAAAGTCAACACATTTATGACTTGTGATCATGCCCTCAAAGTCAGCACCCTTATGACCCGTGATCATGCCCTCGAGGTCAGCACCCTTATGACCTGTGATAATGCCCTCAAGGTCAGCAACCTTATGACCTGTGATCATGCCCACGAGGTCAGCACCCTTATGACCTATGATCATGCCCTCAAAGTCAGCACCTTTATGACCTGTAATCATGCCCACGAAGTCAGCACCCTTATGACCTGTGATCATGCCCTCGAGATCAGCACCCTTATGACCTGTGATTAAACATGTTTCTTTTCGAAATAATTTGATGTGTGACACTAAAAGAAACAGCCGCTATCCCCTCTCCTCCAATTAAGACACCAATTTCATGTTGTACCATACATTGGTTTATTTGAGGAGCAGATCAGAAATGATACTCCTCTCCAACTGTTGACAGTAGAAACTCATGTGGCAGTTAAAAAAGTGTCACTTAGGTCACTGGCCTTGACTTTTGACCTGATAGACCCAAAATGAGTAAACTCTGATTTTAATAAAATTTGACCATTAGTAAGGTCATTGCATCAACAAGTTCCATTAAAGAATTAGAATGGGTCCATTGTAAGTTCTTGAGATACAACAACTTGAAGTTAGGATGGTGGCAATTTTACAATTTTGCTAACAGGTTACCATTCTTATCAGACTAGCTGGCATCATATTGCAGCCCAGACTAGCTGGCATCATATTGCAGCCCAGACTAGCTGGCATCATATTGCAGCTAGCCAGGGAGGGTTTCACATTACAGCCCACTTGGAGGCATTCTGTTTATCTTTGTGACAGTGGAAGTGTCAGGGGTAATACACAGCACAGGGCCCAAGGATCTGGTAACAGGTATCATATCAGCCCAATGGATCTGACAGGGGACTGATGCTCAGCTGTGTGCATTACAATAGGATTTACAATCCCACAGGGTTGATTGTATATAAAACCCTGGGCTTAGGTGTTAGTCTGGCTCTGGTGATGGCTCCAAAGAAAACATCTGTGCCTAATCCTGAGTGTTGCAATCCATTATAGAATCATGAAAGGAGGGCTAAGGGGGTTTGTTAAGGGTGTGCGACTGATATCTAGACAATTGTCGGAAAGGGATCCTAGCCTTTGTACCCCATCCAGAACAACTCTCTGTTGCATCATATGCAATGTAAAGATTGTGTGTAACCGTGATTGCTAGGGATCCTAGCCTTTGTACCCCATCCAGAACAACTCTCTGCTGCATCATATGCAATGTAAAGATTGTGTGTAACCGTGATTGCTAGGGATCCTAGCCTTTGTACCCCATCCAGAACAACTCTCTGCTGCATCATATGTAATGTAAAGATTGTTTGTAACCGTGATTACTCTGCATTCATGTTCGTGTTCACTGTCGTTTGAGACAGTGTACCTGGATAGAAATGATGCTTACACATGATAATAATAAAGTAGATATACAGGGCCTGCTCAATCAAGGTGCTTTACATACATGTAGTTCATAACTGTTAAATTTTATTTTTTTGCTGATGACACCAATATTTTTTTTGCTCAGCAAATGACCCGGTTGAATTCAGCAAAGACAGGCAAACAACTTGGTTAATTGGTTATGTGGTTTGTAGTTAATCAATTATCACATAATGTGTAGGAAATTAATGTCATTCTATTTAGTAACTAAGAAAAGCCAGCACTAATGTACAAATCACTGATATTGAAATGATTTATGTAAGTAAATTTCTAGTTGTTTTAATAGGACGATAACTTTGAAACTTTGAAAAGTATTTCAATTCTGCATACTAGTGCAAAATATTTACTACAAAAAAATGCTCACTTAAAATAATATACTATTCACAGTACCTGATTTGTGTTTCATGTTGTTGAGAAGTGTGGGGAAACAACTACAAAACAAATATTGACTGCATTTATTTGTTACAAAAGCAATTAGCAAGGATTGTCAGCAATGTACACTGTTGGCATCATACAAATGGATTATCTTATGAATTGCATATATTAAAGCTATCTCATTTTCTAAAACTAAAATCTCCCATTATAATGAGTGAAGTAAACAAAAAGTTGTTACCAAATAATCTGCTGTTATTCTTCAACAGTTTATGACATAACACGTCAAACACAACAAAGTAAATACTTAAGACAGGTATTTGCTAAAATGACTCTAATATCCCAATGTACATCTGCACAAGGTATACAATTATGAAAGAAGCAAATATGGATATGTGGAATTAAAATTGCGAGAACATGTACTGTCCATGTTAATTCATTTATTCATATAGTGGTCCCATGATCGTGTGATTGCTATTATGTTACGTACTATAATATTCTACATTCTTATGGTTTGATTCAGCATATTAACATACAAAACTACTATCCCACTGGATAAAACTGAGATATCAATGACAGCATATCAGGAAGCATGTAAATTGTTATGTTCATTACCTTATTGCACTAACCAACATCGTTTAGGCTGTGAGAGTTACCTCTTGAAATACCAGAGACAGCAAAGGAGGTTGTTGTAGACCATCCTGAAGACATGACGATGTTCCTGCTGCACAGTCGGTCACAGCAGCAAACATGCAAATACTGATTTATTAGAACAACTGTAAAAGTTAGTTTCTCAATCTAATGTGACATTCTCCCCTCCCCAACAATTCATTGTTACAGTTTTTGCAATGTCTGTTTCACTCATAATCCAATGAATTTGCAAGAGCACCATCAATGACCCGCTTCCAAGGCGGTTATGTCTACTGATGACACCAACGTGTTCCCTGTAGAAAACAACACAGTTGCCTTACTCCCTCCCCTATTATGGCTAATGCTTGTGGAGGGAAATTTTCAGTTGATGCACTTTGAAAACATCCTGCCACAACTGTCATTGCCACTGTTGTTATTGTCATTTGGGCATTGCCACTGTTATCAATGTCACATCTGTAAATTTTACTGCTGCTGTTTACTAAAGCAATGCGCTGCCACCCGACTCCACCCCAACAGTGCAAACACAACACAAGGGAATCACTTGTCTGCATTGCTTAATATGTTTCAATGAAAAGGTAATCTGTGAAGCCATCAACCTACAGACGAGATGGTCTTTTCATGTTGCATAAACAACAGTTCAGGCATTGACCAGTTGAACTACAAAGCACTTTTTTTAAAGAGCACCTTGTGAAAGTGGATTCAAAGGCCAGACAACGATTTCCTAACCTGCTGAAAATACTGCTCACTTCAGAGAACTTTATTTTAATGGCATGTTGTGAACTTGAGAAAGCTAATCTAACAATAATAAATATTCAAAGAATTACGCATACATTTGATCGTACATTTGTGAATTTGATAAATCAAACGTTTGTGGGTCGCATGCAAATGCTGGAACGATTGTCTCCTGATGGCACATCAATAGGGAGGGAGGGAGAGAGGGAGAGAGGGGGAGAGGGAGGGAGAGAGGGAGGGAGAGAGGGAGGGAGGGAGGGAGAGGGAGAGAGGGAGGGAGAGAGGGAGAGGGAGATAGGGAGAGAGGGAGAGACGGAGAGAGGGAGGGAGAGAGATAGGGAGAGGGAGGGAGATAGGGAGAGAGGGGAAGAGGGGGAGGGGAGAGAGGGGGAGAGAGGGGGAGAAGGGTAGGGAGAGAGGGGGAGAAGGGTAGGGAGAGAGGGGGAGAAGGGTATAGAGGGAGGGAGGGAGGAAGGAAGGGCGGGAGGAAGGGCGGGAGGAAGGGCGGGAGGAATGGCGGGAGGAAGGGCGGGAGGCAGGGCGGGAGGGAGGGAAGGGAGGGAAGGCGGGAGAGAGGGAGGGAGGAAGGGGAGGGAGGTGGAGAGGGAGAGGGACATTGAGAGGGAGAGACTACGAAACTGTGGTTCTGTAAATCCAACACGCCGCTAACTTTGTCTATTGCCAGGGCGGCTTCGCGATAATCTCGCGCTAAGTTTGCAGTCAACTGTTGAAACACGTCGAGGACGAGTGGGGATTGCGTCTCTACGTCGGTGATCGCGACGACGTCGGCGCCTCGAAAATAGGAGGCTTCGACAACGGCGACAATGTGGTCGTATGTTTGATGCGACAGTTCATCGACGACAGCGAACTCATGACGACGGCGCTCGGCAGCATCAAACCGCTGCCCAAATACATATTTGTCTTGCTCGAAGGGCAGGGCGTGTAGCTGTCGATGTGGATCGTGCAGCTATTGCTGGCGGCTCCACAGGCATGAACCAGCTCGGAGCTGACTGTGATGAAGGCCCCGGCAGTGAACCAGCTCGGACCTTGCTGTGACAAAGGCCCCGGCAATGGCATGGGCACAACAGATGTTGACATGTCTAGAATGCCAAAACGTGTTCCTTTTTGTATAATGCCATCTGTAAACATGTGTCCAACTTTCCTTGTGAAACAAATACAAATGAATGTATGCAAGTTATTCTGTGCAGCAAAAAAGATGCAGTGATATGTTGATATAATTATTGTCTAGAATTAATTACATTTTTGGTTATAGTGAATTTTAATGGTGGCTCACTGTGGAGGTGACACAGTGTGTGCCAACTGCCACAGGTCCTGTTATGTAACTTTACAGCTGTGCTGTTGTGTATTGGTGCTTGGACTATTCGGCCCACGGACAACTCGGCCTGGGACAACTCGGTCCAGTTTGAGACAACTCGGCTCCGATTTTGAGACAACTCGGCCTCGATTTTGATAACGGGGAAGTGGAGTGTTTTTGTGCCGTTGTTTGAATTACGAACCGACATCACTACACATATAATTTTTACTTATTTTAATTATTACATATCACAACTATTGCATGGCTTTGGGAACGTACATTTTACATTTGCTGTGAGAATGTAATTAGACACGACTGCCGGTGCACTACCAACGGTGAGAGTAGCCATTGCCTATGATAATTGGAAAGGTTTCCGCACGCGCAATTATCTGGCTTGTTTCCTCGGAATTCTATTTTTTACCAGATTCTGTTTGCTGGTTTATGCAAGTAATTTTCTAGTGGTATGATCGCAACTTCTGGGCGCCATCATAGTCGGTTTGATGCAAATAATGTATTATGATTCAGCTATTAAATTGGAATTTTTATTACATTTGGCTCATTCCAATTTCTAAAGATCTGATTGAATTATAACAAATAAAAGCAGTAAAGGAGGTCAATATATTCTTCATATGCACCCACTTACATGTTCACACACATGACATGTGTATAGTATTTATTATACATTACGTACGTATTATGTTGTTTCTTTCCTCTTTATCCCTGAATTCCGGTTGAGCTTGGCATCAATACTGGGTGTCAACTTCCCCTTCACTACTGTATCCACCACCTGTCACCATTCCCTCTATCCCTCGCTCATTTTCAGTAGTTCTCGCACTCTGGTCTGATTTTCATCCTGTTTATTATGGAAAGAAATGTATTCTTCGTGTTTGTAAATATACATTACTTGGGTGTTTGGCTTCATTTGATATTTCAAGAAAGGTGTGAATGAAGCATATAGCAGTTTTGGCAGCAAAATATAGAAGGAAGGTGTGTGCTCTATCAATCCCGCCTTGATGTGTTTCCCCCTGTGCTCTCTTTGCTAGTTTGCTTGCATCCATTCTTATCAAGTGGCCTGCCCATCTCATCCTGCTTCTCACCAATCTTCCTGTTAGACTACATTGCATCCTAACCTCTTTCCTTAGGTCATTCATCCTTCTTTTGTCCACCCTTTTTGTTCTTGTTATTCGCCGAATCCAGTTGTTCTCACACACTTGCAGCTTCTGTTGTTGTTGTTCTGTCAACGCCACTGTCTCCAGAGCATACAGGCATACACTTGTATACGAAGATAAAAAAGTTTACCTTCAATAATTTGTAGAAAGTCAAAACGAAAACACACACGAAGCATTTTATATCTTTATTAATGATAATAATATTTTATTAATATTAATAATAATAATTAAATAATATATATATATATACTACACATATATATATATATATATATATATATATATATATATATATATATATATATATATATATATATATATATATATATATATATATATATATATATAATATATATATATAAAAATAATATATATAATATATATATATATATATATATAATATATATAAATATATATATATACGTTATTATATGACATAGGCCTACAATATCGTGATGATTATTGCCAGGGTTACGGGTGATGTGTTTCAAGAATACATGGGATAACATTTGGATTCAAGGTTAATTTAGCAATTTATCATTGGGCCGAGCTGTCTCGATACTTGGGCCGAGTTGTCTCAAAATCGGAGCCGAGCAATTTATCATTGGGCCGAGCTGTCTCGACACTTGGGCCGAGTTGTCTCAAAATCGGAGCCGAGCTGTCTCGAACTGGGCCGAGTTGTCCGTGGGCCGAGTAGTCTTCTGTCACTGCCATAGTTATATAATGCCTGCCACTTTATGGTGGCTGCCTGTAACTTGAGTCCTGTCACACTGAGCTAATTTATGATTCCTGCATGTAATGTGAATCTATAGGACATTGCTAATTTTTATATGCAAATCAATTATTTATAATTAAGCTTGCTTACCCCAGGCTTCGTCCACTTGCACAGTCACTGACTGGCCGTCAGAAGTCTCCATGACAAAGCTGTCTGTTCCTTCCACTGAAACATTTAAAATTATGAGGTTTGTGAATATTACATATTGTGATTGTATTGCATTGTATTATGTTCATGTTGTGTACTTATATATAATAATTTGTACAGTTTGAATATTTAAAATGCATTAGAGTCTTGCATATAAGTTTTTCTTTCACAACATTGTTCATCGTACATTAAAAAAATTAATATATGCACTTCATTTGTCAATAAAAAATAAAGTGATGTATTCCATTAATGCACTTGATTCAGTTATATGGAAATGAGAACAAAATGATAATTGTACTTTCATCAGATTATATATATATATATATATATATATATATATATATATATATATATATATATACTAGTATATTTATTAATGTATTTCTTAACCAAAATTAATTTAGTATTGTAATTTATTCTATCAACAAGTTTGAGTACATTTAACTAAGAACACACGAATGATAACAGTTAAAAAAAATCACTGCAATCTGTTATGAGTCGCAGAAAAAGTCGTCTAAATAAATTCACAGTTTTGGCTAGGAAAAAAGTCGCAGGAAATAAAGTCACAGCATTATTTTACAACACAATATTCGAAGACTGTGTATATACTAAATACAAAGTCTTGCATATTTCCACTGATAATTAAATACAACAAAGTGTGATGCATGATTAATACAAATATTCTAAAGAAACTATCAATCTCGCTCCTTTTTATTAATAATTGTAACATTATAAGTAAAATTTATTATTTACTTTTTATCAAACTTTTGCACTGAATGTTTAGTCTTTTGTTCTGATGATTAAGACAACTATTCCTTGCCTTTGCGGTGATTTCACGCCAAACCTCCTTTTTCCAAATTCTTGTTTGTTATCGAACTTTGAAGTTTAGTCATAATAACAACTTTTTCATTTGCGATTCCTTCAACCAAACTTAGGATTTCGTCCTCTCGGAAGTTAGGTTTCCTTTTTTTCCCACCGCGCGCAGCTACTTCGACGACATCCAAACTGATAATGAACGAAAGATAAACAAGAACAAGTGTCATACCGAACGCTTTGACCAACCGCGCTTCACCTCTGACCGGTTGCACGTGTGCAGTGCAATGGAATGTGTCGGGAATCCCTTCTACGTCCGGGCTGCAATTTTTTTCCCATAATGCGCTTTAGGCGGACATGATTGGCTGCTGAGAATAGTTGACCTCCGAACTCTCTAATTCATAACAGCAATACACGTGTTTAATTGAACCTATGTCAATAATGACACGTGGCTTGAACTTGACCTGTTGAAAATATCACTTGCACTTGTTTTGATAAATCAAACAGTTTTTTTGTAATTGTACAAACTATAACAAACACATGAAATCAACGTGGATTATTCTTAGAATTGTGCCGCCATAAAAGCAGAGACAAACTTTCAGTCAATCAATAATTATTTATTATAATCATATAAAACAAACACAACAAGCCATGGGCACAATATAAGAAGGTATAACAAATATTATTGCTAACCATTTCACTCGATTATAAAGATTATGTGCCATGAAAGCTTAGCCAACAAGTATTGACTATTTTGAGAAAACAAATAATAGAACATATGGCAAAAAGGCATTTCATGTTTTAATGCCTGTAAAGCTAATTAGAGAAAAACCTGGTCTATGTCAACCAAATATTTACAAGAACATTTCCAAATTATTTTACAGTTTGGGTTAATAGAGTGACTGATCAATTAACTTTTCTGATACAAAAATAACGAATATATTACTCGTTTTGAGCATGAACATTATAAACGAATCAACAAGTCTGGTAGCACCAATCTTAAAGATAACCTATGCACTACACGTGTGTCTTTATTCACATTTAAAGACAAACTAATCAGGATATAACTATTGCTATGGACCATCTTCATGCAGGACACATAATTAAAGAATTTTTGAAGTTAATGCCATTAGACTGAACATATTAAAAAAAAATTAATTGCAAAGCTTTCGACTTAATTTTAGCATAATTTACCTATAAAAGTAATGCTCCATTGGTGCCATAATATAACATCACTTCACTTCACTTGGCGGGGGTCTCAGTCGTAGTCATATGTCGTTCTACTTACGAACCGGGGGGGGGGGCGACACGTGTCGTTATACTTACAGAAGGGTTAATATTACATTAGCCGGCTGCTAATATTTCAGTCTTTACATTGATACCTGTTCAGATTGTCATGATTTTTGGGTTTGAGAAGTTTAACATGTGTGACCGGTGATTTAGAAAAGGATATATGCTGTGTTCATATCCGGATGACAAGTATTTTGGGGAAGTGTTTACCTTGGCAGTAATAGCGTGGCCAGTCACTGGTTACGCAATACTGTAAAGGCAGGCAAAGTTGACTTGAAGTTTGATATTGCAGGGTTTCCTGTATGGAACTGTGTATTATGTGTAGGGTAGGTAGGTTGGATTTAGGATTAAAAATATGTTAATTTTAAAGCGACTCAAGTGGTTATATATGACGGGCGGATCCAGGGTTTAAAAAGGGGGATCCAAGGTAATGTGTGAAGCCCCTTCTGATAGTGGTTCTGAATGATACAATAAAAGTAGCTAGGTTTCATATTATAGAAAGTAATTGAAGCTGTTAGACATATATGAACCAATACCCCGAAAGGCTAGATTGCCTTCTGAAGAAAGTCTATCGAAACTGTTGCATTTTAAACTACTCTGTATAAAGCGCACCGTTCGATTCATGATCTGAATTTGAATCGGGAGGCATTCTGCCAAAAGTAGTAGTAGTACCATATAATAACAGTGAGTGCAAACTCGTAGATTAAAACGTTTCCCGAGACCTTTGCGCCATGTAAATTAAAATGCATCATATAAATACATACACCATAGAAAGAGGAACAGTATGACATAATTGACGGTGTGTACTTATATCACAAAACCCAAAAATGTAAATATAGTGTGGGTGGGGGTCGGTCACAGAGGGTGACCTAGTGGCGGAGTGACCCCCACCGATACCATGTGAATTGTATATAAGTCAGTAGTGGTACAGATAGTACTGGTAGTGGGTAGCTGATAGGCATGATTTACTAATTATGTGTAAACACCTTTTGGGGGCCGGCATGCTTGCTGAGATTATTGGATGTATCTTATTTTGATGGTGTGTGCTTGCCTAATTTCATGCTCCTTAATTAATAAATCTAAATGTCATTCTTTGGCCTATTTCAATCTACGCTGGACTTGTGTTGTTATTTTGCATAAATGTAAATATAGTGATTAGCACATCCACCTTTCATGCCACAGTTCTAAATTCAAGACGCAAACCGGACACGGTACATTTTGGGCTTGGCGATACAGTTCTGAAAAGGCTAACTAGTTGAATGAGACCTCAAAAGGCCATAGCATTCTAACCACAATATAATTATAAAGACTATAGTCAGTTATTCGAATGTTGCCGGGTGCTAGAAACAACAGGACACTCTGTTTATATCAGCTGTATGTGTGTGTGTGTGTGTGCGTGCGTGCGTGTGTGTGTGCGTGCGTGCGTGCGTACGTGCGTGCGTTTGTGTGTGTGATTCCAAGATTCCACCACACCGATCACCACACCGCTTATCAGAAGTCATAGTTTTGCACGTTATTTATTGTAGTTTGCAGGTCTATGGTACGTTATAATAGTATCTTCGTATATTGTTATTTTATCCCAATTTCTCTATCTTTCTCTCTCTTCTATGAAGAACTTGATAGCATGGTCCATATTTGGTACATCCACGTTATTAGACCATCACGAACGCAAGTGTCTCCAAGTGGAAAGCCAATAGTTATGTTTCACCTACCGCATATTTACGGTGTTCAGAACGAACTCTGAGAAGTCAACCAGCAACGCATCGCCGCCTGCCAAGAGGAATGTGTACGCAAAAGTTCCATCCCTGTGACGAAACTGTGTTTCAATTGTGCTGTTTGATAATGCAGGAACATTTCTGGAATGTTCCTTCTTCTCTCGTAGAAGGAATGGGATTATATCAAGGTCTAAGGAATGAAATACAGGCGAATGTGTAGATATTAAAATGTAAGCGTACGGGCCGCTAGCTACATGTACACGTCCACGTCCACGTCCACTTACATGTTTCACGGGCTGAACCTCTGTTAGCATGTCATTTAGAGGCGACGTACGTCAGTTCAAAATTGTCATAAAATAACACGTTGGTTTGGACATAATTGTTGCAGTTTTATGTGTTTTTTGGTCTCTGCTAAGTATAAATCTATTTCGCCAAGAACAAATGTTCCAAACCGCCCATAGCTCAAAACTGTAGTTGATGAAACTAAAAGGGAGTATAACATTATATATTGTTCTTCCCCTATTTTTCGCTTTATGCGATTAGATAGGACTTCGCTCTGCTTTGTATTTGTCCTTTTTGTATAGAGTTACAATAAATTTGAATTGAATTTTTTAGTCCAGTCGACTAAATTGATTCATTCAGACCGAGGTACTTTTATGTGGATTAAATATCTCCATTTAGCAGGTCCATAAACAACTGTTTTATTAACATTTTTGCTTAGTGTAAGGTGAAAACGTCGTGCTACTTCACTGAATAAAAGTGTTCTCTCCCCTCTGCAGGCAAATTCCAGATGTATGTTGTCGTGAACAACCTGTTCTTCATTGGCAATCAACTCGCAGCACTCAGTAGGACAGGCAAGGTCAGGGGGTGACACACCATGACACTGAACTGGCAGTTAAACATCTCAAGATTACTGCTCTCAGTACGACATGCAAGGTCGGGGTGTGGCATACAATGAAAAAACTTGCAGGTAAATCTCTCACCGTGGAAGGTTTTTCGCTCACATTGGCTCCATTCAATGTGACAGGCAAGGTCGGGGTATGGCATGCCATGACACAGAACTGGCAGGTAAATCACACGGTGGCTGTACTTAACAGGGCAGGTAAGGTCGGGGTGTGCCATGCCATGACACAGAATTGGCAGGTAAGGCTCCTCGTGACGGCCAATCAGTGGTCTGTGGGGGGTCGCAGCGGAGATAGTTTTGTATAAGTATATGGACAAATGAAATGTTGTGCAAAATTGCACCAGCAATTCGCTATTTTTATGAGGATGTTGTTTCATCATATTTTAATTGTCATCTTTTGAATGAAACTGTGATGTGTATTTCATAAATATCTTGCAAATACAGCAGTTGTTGCGATTTGTGTATTAAGGTCACTGTATAGCTAATGTGTCCTTGATATATCCATATTCGTAGTAATAATTAAAAATAACTAAAGCTTTATATTTTCTTGTCATCACGATTAACATGCTTTGCCTTATAACAGTGATACAAAACAGATAAATAAAACACAGTGTGCATGATTTTTATGCTAGAAAATAAGAAAATATTAGTAGGGGCATGTTGCTATTTTTTAATGAGGATAACCATGTCACTTTTATAGCGTTTATGCACTCTTAAGATAAAATATACGAGATAAAGCTACATTTTCTTTTCAAATAATCCAAATTGAAGCATTGATTATGATTACAGCTAAAGTCATAGTATCTGGATGGATACGGTTAGGACACAGCTAATTTCCATGACATGATCAGCACACAGACTGGCTTGATGCCCTTGGCATCATTCAAGGTCATCTCCATAGAGAACGTGGAACCACACCTTCAGTATATCCACAGTAACGGATTTGGTAAGTCACATTGAGAGGATCTTTAATTACAAGCATTATATATTTAAGTAAATTAATATATATATATATATATATATATATAATGTTACGTAATAAAAAAATATTTTTATATACCTTCCATTGTGCTGTTTTCTAGAAAGTGCTGTATGTGTGGAAATATGGATAACTATAGTTGCTATTCTTGGTGTTTTATTGGAAAACTGGACACCTCTTTGTTGTTAGTCTGGACCCGCCTGTCATGTGAAGAGGAATGCTTTTATTTAAGAAAAAAATAACAACTCCTAATAATTCTTATATCCGTAAATACAAATTATAATAATTATACATACATCGACTAATCAAAAGTGTATAATGGATAGACAAAATCATGGCATGCAATAGGAGCATAAATTGATAAGACAATAGGGTCATGAGACACATGAATTTAATAGTAAAATTCGAGGAGCCACCTTAATGTTTTTATTAACTCAAATTACTGGGCCAGCAAATTGCATTTTTGACAGATGTGACTGCTTAAATAATAAATTACTAACTGTAATTCAATTATACGTCTCCAAAGACAGTCAAAATAAACCTCAGAAACTGGACAATTTGCAGACATTCTGTATATATAAAGCAGTAGAAGAAAAATATTCAGGATATAATTTGTCTGATAAACAGTATTTCCGGAATAGTGTCCATGTATTTAAAGATAGGATATTGTCCAGATAATATTGGTAGGGATACAATCAGGCGGAAACGTTAACTTATATATGGTCCGACTCATAACGTCGGACGGAGCAGGCCGCGTTTCGTTGATCTCTCGTGTGACGATGTTCTCTTGTTACAAATGCGACGGAAAATAATAAAATTATCTAATGGCATCGAACTTCCAACGATCCGTACGAATCTGGTGAGATAAACATGCACAATACCCTAAGGTGGGGTGGATTTGCACATAATCTATGGGTCTGTCAGATTCAGCGTGCTGCCATATTGAACGTCCATCTTGGGCATGCCACATTTGACACACCTATCAGACGTGTAACCAACGACAATAAGACATCATGCCGCCCAATCATCGCCAAAAAAAGCTCGTCAGAGGCTACTCGCTTTGAAGGTATTGACAATGAACTTCTAAAACTTACCTTTATTGAAACTCTGAGTGACAGTGATGTTATAAAACAATTGAAACGAGCTCTGTTTCCGCAAGAGATTGCTGACAAAATAGACTACTTAACAGCTCAGAGTGAGCAACTAAAACAAACTGTGAAAGAGAAAGACGAGAAAATCAAAGCACTTGAAAGTAGAGTCGACTTGTTAGAATCGGCCAAAGACAGCATCGAGCAATATCCTAGAAGATCCAATTTGAGAATAGAAGGAATACCAGAATCTGTAGGTATTGGTGAAATTGAAAATGCAATCCTAGACATTGTCAATGATCATATGAAGTTAACCCCAGTCCTGCAGTCTCAAGAGATTGAGCGAGCGCACAGAATTGGCCGCCCTAAAACGGATGGCGGGCGACCACGCACTACAATTATTACACTAAATAGCGAACGTCGGAGTGACGCTATATACAGAGCTCGAATCAACCTAAAACAGCACAATACAGCCTCGGGTCTAAACCTTCGTTTATTTGTGAATGAAGACCTCACGAAAACTCGTTCTGAACTTCTGTATGAACTTGGAAAAAATTAACTGATTTCTGACTGTTGGTCTATCAATATGAATATCTTGTACAAAGACACTCAGGGTGTTGTCCATCAAGTACGAAGTAAACAGGACGCCTGTTTCAAGCTGCGCCGCGTTTGACGCCTGTGTTACGTAACTCCTGCGGACATTCCCGAGACACTGCTGCGTCAAATGACGTAAGCATTGTCTGGCACTTGCACACTTGCACACCTTCAAGTAGCGTGAACCTACGTATCCAGTTTCCATGGCACTATGACAGTATTGTTATAATTTCTTTATAAACAACATGAATGTATTTTATTAATATAACCTATCCATGTTATACGGATATATTATTTATTACAGAGTATCATTTTATTTTTCAGAGTAAATACAATTACAGTAATCTATTTAGTTATGCTGATTTGTAGTTGATACATGCCAAATCATGGCAGTAGGTTATAATTTTTTTTTTCGATATCAAGACTAACAACCTAAGCCTATGTGCGCATATAATTTAATGGGCACGTGCGATTATTAATGATTGGCAGTCCTATCTCACCATTGTATTGTGACTTGTGTTATCACCATTAATTTCGGTACCTCGATGGTAAGCACGTTGAACAACCCCAAGGACTGGATAGCATGCTGTATAACAACGTACCTTTACTTGAGGTCTTTTTACAAGTGTTGCGGTAGCCAAAAACAATTTTGGTGGACCTAGAGTAAACAGTATCAAGGATCACTTCAGTCGGATCGCTGTTGCCTGTCCCCACTTTGTGTGTTTACACAGGTAGGTGTCATAATGTCAAATTTCTACGAATTGCTATTATATGAACTATTTTCCTGGATATGGTGAGGTAAATGTTAGAGTGTATATAGACGGATTGCATCAACAAGTTATGCAATAATAGTATCCAAGTGTGGTGTGGGAGCCCACATTGGAAGTTTATTGTTAGGCATGGGGCATGAACAGGTTATGCAATAATTGTACTCATGATGTTTTCGCTTTTGGCGTGGTACATTATATTAAAAGGGGTATCAACGTAATGGAACCGTCCACGACAGGTTCGTTGTCTCCACGTTATGTTGACGGCCGACTTACAGAGCGTTCAGCCGACTGTTCAACTGCCTTCCACGCGCGCGCGAACCAGTGCGTCCGCACGAGCTGTCGGCATGACACGTTAGCCGTCTCCACGACATATTGCCGGCTGACATACTGTACATCCAGCTGACCGTTCAACTGTCTTCCCCGTGCGTGACACCAGAGCGTCCGCATCAGCCGTCGTCACGAAACATCGCCCTCTCCACGATCTATTGTCATCTGGCTTACTATCGTCCAGCCGACAACAACGTCGACATCACTGCGGTCGAACGTATTCTGCTGCCGGTGAGATTATGCGACCGACGGCCACATCTGTTATCGTTCTACTCAACCCAGCAGAATGCACGAAGGGTATTGTTGACTTTATGCGTCACAAGGCATGCTTCTGTGACTATTTTTTTTGTTTGCTTTCGGAACATTGTATTATCAGTGTGAAATACGCCTTTCTGCTTGTGACGAATTTATTAACACTGATGGCTATTATTTCATTTGCACAATTTCAGTTAGGTTTTGATTAATTGTAAACATATTCATGTTTATTACTTTGGTGTTGTTTATCATTTGTGGAAATTTCTTGCACTCATATGTTGAGCTGAGTCTAAGTACGGCCCGCCCCTGGTTCTGCATGGACCACCACCGAAATCCGTGACACATAACTAAACATAACCGCCTTGCAAGCAAACCAGTCATGATCCTCTTGGAAATACATAGGATTCATGACTGGAACATATATTACAAAAACGGTAATGATGAATGGTGGGGAGGGGGGGGGAAATGTCACATTAGATTGAAACACTCACTTTTATAGGTGCTCTAATAAATCAGTATTGGTGCTGAATGGTAATGGCTTTTGTTTTTGGTAACCTGCTTGAATTTTGTGATGTTGTTACTTTTCCTTTCCCTGTTCATCCTTCTTGTCAAGGGATATATTTATTTTGATAAGCATGCTGTAGTCAAGAAGAGTACGTCATTTATATACGAGTACAACCATCTGGTAAAATGGGTATTGCTCAAACAGAGATAAATATAATTGGTTGATTCTGTAATTTTCCTCAGCAGAATACCAAAGTGTGGGTGTGATCTGTGTCATTGAAACAGTTCTGTGTAACTTGTGTGTTTGTGTTAGACAGGATGAAGGACTCTGCACGCTGGCATCTCTGTAACAGAATAGTGACCGCCGCCTTCCACGCCACCATCCAGTTGTGGAGCGTCATGATCAGCAATGATGGCGGCCTCGTCACGCGTGCGATAGGTCAGTAAGTGAGATAGGTATGTCAGGTGAAAAGGGCTCTGAGGAGAATCATATCACTGTCATAGGCATCATGTGTGTAAATGGTGCACCATAGTCACACAACACCATGTTTGTAGAGGGATGCTAAAAGTTGGCAAACTTTGTATAGAAATGTTGTTTCTCATAAGCAGTTTATATACAATTTATGAAAATGTTGACCACTTCCTTGCATTTATTAAACATAACTATTTACCAAGCTAATGGCGCTCTTCCTTCTTGTTCACCGCTGTACAGGGTTGAGGGTCAGGTGAAGTATTGTCGAGCCCCTCTTTCTGTTGTTTCTTTTCATAGTTTTCTAAAGGCCGCTCCCTCTCTCCATCTCTCATCTTCCTCCGATCTTCTCATATCCCGCCTCAAACAGTCCTCCTATATTTGCTGTGGCCTCCCCTTGAATTGTTGATGTTTTTTCACCTCTGCTCTCTTTGCTAGTTTACCTCCATTCATCCTTACTAAGTGGCCTGCCATTCTCACATTGCTTCTCGACAATCATCTTGTTAGGCTGCATTGAATCCCAACCTCTTTCCTCGGGTCGTTCATCCTTCTTTTGTCCACTCTCTTTGTTCTTTATATTCGACGAACCCAGTTGTTCTCACAAACTTGCAGCAGCGGTTGTTGCTGTTCTGTCAACGCCACTGTCTCCAGATCATACAGGCATGCCGGTGTAACACGCATACTGAAGAATTTCCCTTTCAGCTTTTTCAAAACGTTTCAGTCCAACATGACTCCCCCTGCGTTTCTCCAAGCATTCGCTCCCGCTTGTATGCGACGTCTCACGTCTACGTCAGAATGCCCATACTCCGTAAACTTTCATCCATGGTAAACAAAGCTATCTACTTGCTTGATCTCCTTACTGTCCAAAATGATGGTCAGCTCCTCTCTTTGGTGTCAAACCCACATCACTTCTGTCTTCTAAAGGCTCATTCTCAATCCGTGCTTCTTGAACACCCCCTTCTATTCCTCCAACACTTCCTGTAGTTCTTGTTTGCTCTCTGCTATTATGACCAAGTCATCTGCATACACCATCTTCCTGAGAAGGTCCACAAATGCCACTACAATTCTCCCTTGCACCTCAAACCTCTTCTCTACCAGCTGTCTTAATGCAAACATCCCATCAGTCCTCATTTCCCTTTCTGAATCGCTGTTGTTCTTCCCATAATTCTTGCTCTAGTCTCTTTCGGATCTTGCCATCCAGGGTCCTCTCTAGCAGCTTCATAATATGATGTGACTTAGAAATGTGATGCCTCTGTATTTCCCAGGGTATTGCACATCTCCCTTCTTCTACCATATTGGGACAATTAGCTCTGCTCACCATTCCTCTGGTCCTTTACCTTTCCTCATACATGTATTCAGCAGCCTCTTTGTCCAGCTGATTGCACTCTCCCCGCTGCCATTACCATCTCCACATGCATATCATCGCTACCAGGTGCTCTTCCCTTCTTCATCCCTTTCATCCCGGTTTGCATATCCGTAATACCAGTTAACTTCTCTTTCCCCTCTACATCCATTGGTTATTCCTCATCGCTGTTATTTCCTTCCTTGTTCAACACCTCCTTGGAGTAGCTTTCTCATACCTTCAGCACTACTTCTTTTTCTGTCACTAACTTCCCATTTATATCCTTGATCATCTTCTTTGCACCATCCTCGTCTAGTTTGCTATATACGTCTATTTCGTCATACACAAATGTTCCAAACCAACCATAGCTCAAAACTGTAGTTGATGACATTAAAAAGGAGTACAACATTATATATTGTTCTTCCCCTATTGTTCACTTTATGTGATTAGATAGGACTTCGCTCTCCTTTGTATTTGTTCTTATTGTATAGAGTTACAATTAATTTGAATTGAATTTTTTAGTCCAGTCGACTAAACTGATGCATTCAGACCGAAGTACTTTTATGTGGATTAAATATCTCCATTTAGCAGGTCCATAAACAACTGTTTTATTAAAATGTTTGCTTAGTGTAAGGTGAAAACGTCGTGCTACTTCACTGAATAAAAGTGTTCTCTCCCCTTGCAGGCAAGTTCCATATGTATATTGTCATCAACAACCTGTTCTTCATTGGCAATCAACTCGCAGCACTCAGTAGGACAGGAAAGGTCAGGGTGTGGCACACCATGACACTGAACTGGCAATTAAATATCTCATGATTGCTGGACTCAGTACGACATGCAAGGTCGGGGTGTGGCATACAATGAAAGAACTTGCAGGTAAATCTCTCACCGTGGCAGGTTTTTTCGCTCACATTGGCTCCATTCGGTATGACAGGCAAGGTCAGAAGTTGCTGGTATATCTCACGGTGGCTGCACTCAACAGGGCAGGCAATGTCGTGGTGTGGCATGCCATGACACAGAACTGGCCCGTAAGGCTCCTCGTGACGGCCAATCAGTGATCTCTAGGGGGGTCACAGCGGAGATAGTTTTTTATATAAGTATATGGACAAATGAAATGTTATGCAAATATTTGTATAAGGATGTTGCTTCATTATATTTTAATTGTCATCTTTTGAATGAAACTCTGATCTGTACTTCATAAATATCTTGCAAATACAAGCTAATTTCCATGACATGAACAGCACACAGCCTAGCTTGATGCCCTTGGCATCATTTAAAATCATCTCCATAGATTACTTGGAACCACACCTTCAGTATATCTTCAGTAAAGAAAAAATATTGTATGAACCTTTCATTGTGCTTTTTTCTAGAAAGTGCTGTCTGTGTGGAAATATGGATAACTATTGTTGCTATTCTTGATGTTTTATTGGAAAACTGGGTACCTCTTTGTTGTTAGTCTGGACCCGCCTGTTATTTGAAGAAAAATGCCACGCCTTGACCCCTGTCACCGCCCTGAATGACGTTGTAATCCTCACTTAGAAGGGCAATTTCTACGTCGCAATTATTCTGGTATCCTTGTATCGACACATGCGTGTTGTTCTATTGAGGATACGTAATCGTTCTGTTTAGAGCAATTTTCTCAAAACGGTTACACAAAAAATAATAGTACGCGTCTGTTGGTGTACGTTCAGTGTTCTGTTGTATATGTGACTTAAATGTGGGCAGAAAAGGACAGCCCCTTACATTGGACTCCCACGCACACACGCATGCATGAGGGAGTTAGGCGGGGATGGTAGCAGACAGGTGGAAGGCACGCAGACAGGCAGGAAAATTACCCTCTTGGTATCCAGTCCTTGGGATTGTTCAAAGTGCTTTACACTTCAAAAACTCTCATAAATGTTCGTTAAAAATCTATCGCAACTTCTCCTGGAAGTAACTATTATAATTGTATCAACACATGCATATTGTAATGTCGAGAATACGTAATCGGGGATGGAAGCAGACAGGGAGGGAGGCAGACAGATTCGCATGAAAATTATGTTCATTGTATCCAGTCCTTTCTATTGTTCGAAGTGTTTTACACTTCACCCCCAAGCACACCTGTTCATTCCAACTCCATCTCGACTTCTCTGGGAAACACTCAGTCATGCTGCAGTTACTGCACGAAGACCATTCGCACGTATAATCACTGCATATAGCCAGGTACACATTTATACAAACGAATGAGGTGTGGCAACGTTCGGTGAAACAAATTGCCAACGCTTCGAAACGGCGGCAAGACGGTTCAAACTAGGGTTTTCACGACTGGGAGCCTGACGTTCTATCTAGAACGTTATCACGCCCCATTCGATGGGAGAGAAGGAGACGCGAGGGGGTCAGAGAAGAAGCGAGAGAGGGAGAGGAAGTAACGCGGGATGGATATGTGCCGTTTGTTTGTTAATGCAGACAAGTACAAGTGTTTAGCAATATTTAATGTGGCCATTGTTCGCACCACGCTGTAGCTTCCTCATGCGCACATCTTACTGCTAACACTAGTACGAAAAGTAAAATAATAAACCGCGCAAAAACAAATGTTGCAACATAGGCCTCTATAGCTCAATGCGCGTACCAGCTCAGATCACGTCATGTGTCTTTTATTAAACGTCGGCAGGGGGCGTGTCTGCATATCAGTGTTTGTTACACACGTGCATCCTGGTACGAAGTTAACACTTTGTGTCGCACGCGGTGTCTATGATGGGGAGCGTTGAATGCTATATCAAAACTAGCATTGGCATCGCATCAAAGAGACGTCGGAGTCGTGCATCAGTGCATTACTTGACCTGGATGGAGGCAGAGTCTTGTAAGAGCAGTTGCTGTAGACGTGGGGGAATGGATGAAGATTGGATGACGTCGAGCAAGACAAATATGTACTTGGGCAGCGGTTTGATGCTGCCGAGCGCCGTCGTCATGTAGTTCGTTCGTAGATGAACTGTCGCATCAAACATACGACCACATTGTCGCCGTTGTCGAAGCCTCCTATTTTCGAGGCGCCGACGTCGTCGCGATCGCCGACGTAGAGACGCAATCTCCACTCGTCCTCGGCGTGTTTCAACAGTTGCCTGCAAACTTAGCGCCAGATTATCGCGAAGTCGCTCTGGTGATATACAAAGTTAGCGGCGTGTTGGAATTACAGAACCACAGTGTCGTATTCTCTCCCTCTCCCTCTATACGTCCCTCTCAATTTCCCTCTCCCTCCCCTCCTTCCTCCCTCCCTCCCTCCTGCCTCCCCCTTCCTCCCTTCCTTCCTCCCTCCCTCCCCTTCTCCCTCTCTACCCTTCTCCCCTTCTCTCCCCCTCTCTCCCTCTCCCCTATCTTCCTCTCTCCCTCTACCTCTCTCCCTCTCCTCCCCCTCACCCCCTCTCCCCCTCTCCCCCTCTCTCCCTCTCCCCGTCTCCCGCTCTCGCCCTCTCCCCTTCTCCCCCTTTCTCCCTCTCTTCCTCTCTCCCTCCCTCCCTATTGACGTGCCATCAGGAGTCAATAATTCCAGCATTCCAGCATTTGCATTTGCATGCGACCCACAAATATTTGATTTATCAAATTCTCAATTGTACGATCAAATGCATGCGTAATTCTTTGAATATTTATTATTGTTAGATTCTCTTTCTCAAGTTCACAATATGCCATTAAAACAAAGTTCTCTGAAGTGAGCATTATCTTCAACAGGTTATGAAATCGTTGTCTGCCCTATGAATCCACTTTCACAAGGTACTCTTTAAAAGTGCTCTGTATACCAACTGGTCAATGCCTGAGCTGTTGTTTATGCAACATGAAAATACCATCTCGTTTGTAGGTTGATGGCTTCACAGATTTACCTGTTCATTGAAACATATTAAACAATGCAGACAAATGACCCCTTGTGCTGTGTTGGCACTGTTGGGGTGGATTCGGATGGCAGCGCATTGTGTTAGTAAACAGCAGCAGTATTATTGACATATGTGACATTGATGACAGTGGCAATGCCCAAATGTCAATAACAACAGTGGCAATGACAGCTGTGGCAGGATGTTTCCAAAGTGTATCAACTGAAGATTTCCCTCGACAATCGTTAGCCATTTATTAAAGATGCAAATCAGTAGATGTAAGCACATGTTTTGGTTATGGCAATGGCTGTATACACTATACAAACATCTGATGGGAATTTGTCTATGTGTGTACTCATGAGAAGTTACAAACTTCATACATTTGGTTGACTCATCTCTTTCAATATGCTTATGCTTCGCAATATGAAAAAATATTTATTCATTATATTTCTACCACACAATGGTAGAACGCCAGACTTGGCTGACGGAACCCGGGTTCAAATCCAATTGCTGCCGTATCAAAGCTTTGACAATTTTGTTCCCCCACATTACCACAGTTCACCCAGCTGTAAATGAGTGCACAAGTACAGACAAGTGTGGAAATGTGAACGAGAAATCGTTGCACAGTAATTGCAGCATTGCTGAATGCTTCCCAGAGCAGTACAAAAGGTGTTGGAATGAATAAGTCAGCCAGGGGGTGTTATGTTTTGGTAACCAGAATGATTTGTAAAATGTTTTTATTGATACTTTCACTCTACATCCTTCTTGTCAAAGGATATTTGATTTTTATGAGCATGCTGTAGTCAAGAAATGTACGTCATTTCTATGAGTACAACCATATGGTAAAATGCATATTGCTCAAACAGAGATACATATGAGAGATTGATTTTGTACTTTTCCACAGCAGAATACAAAAGTGTGGATGTGCAAACTGTTTGTTAGACGCATATCTACAGATCGATGTAACTGGTGTGTTTATGTGAGACAGGATGACGGACTCTGCACGCTGCCAATTTTCGTGGACTAGCCCGTGCATCTGATGGATTTGATAGATCAGGTGGTCCTCAATGCCAAGGTGCTCAACACTGGCCAGGAGAACTGCAACAGGATGGTGGCCGCCACCTTCCAGTCCACTATCCAGTTGTGGAGCGTCATGGTCAACAATGATGGCAACCTCGTCACACGTGAGATAAGTCAGTCAGTGAGATAGGCGTGTCATGAGAAAAAGGTTCTGGAGAGAATCAGGTCACTGTTATAGACTCCAGGTTTCTAAATGGCGCATCATAATCACGCAACACCATGTCTGTAGAGGGGTGCTAAAATTTAACAAATGTTCTATTGAAATAATTGTTTTTCTCATAAGCAATTTATACATTGTTTATGAAAATGTTTCCTCTTTGTTCACTGCTGTTCATGGGTTAAGGTCAGGTCAAATATTGTCAAGTCACTCTTTCTGTTGTTTTTCCCATACTTTTCTATCGGCCGCCCCCTCTCCATCTTTCATCTTCCCCCGATCTTCTCATATCCCACCTCACGCAGTCTTTCGATCTTAGCTGTTCTCTTCCACTATTCTTGCATCATTGACGTTTTTCCACTTATCTCTTCCAATCTCTTTACTAGTATGTCTCCATCCATCCTTACCATGTGGCCTGCCATTCTCACCTTGCTTCTCACCAATCTTCCTGTTGAACTGTCTTGTTGCATCACATCTGTCCTCAGTTAATTCATCATTCTTTTGTCAACCCTCTTTTGTTCGCGTTATTCGACGAAACCAGAACCAAACATGCAGCTGCTGTTGTTGTTCTGTCAACGCCACTGTCTCCAGATACAGATTCAGGTATGCTTGTGTGACACAAGCTCTCAGGACTTTCCTTTTCAGCTTTTTCAAAACGTTTCTCTCCAACATGACTCCCTCTACTTTTCGCCGAGCATTCGCTCCCTGTTGTATCCGACATCGCATTTCTACCTCTGAATGCCCATCCTCATTAACCATTCCTCCAAGTTACACAAAGCCATCCACTTGGTTGATCTCCTTATCATCCAAACTACTGATCAAGTCCTCTCTCTGATGTAAACCCCACGTCACTTCTGTCTTCTCCCGGCTCATTATCGGTCCGTGCTTCTTGAACACCCCCTTCCATTCCTCCAACACTTCCTGTAGTTATTGTTTTTGTCTGCTATCATGGCCATATCGTTTGCATACATCTCCTTCCTGAGAACATCCTTCATGCTGATCTTCCTGCTGATTAGTGCCAGCACCATGATAAATAGTAAAAGGTCACTTCCTTGCCTCTAACCGATTTTAACTGGAAACTCTTCCGACAAACCAGATCCAACCACAACACTTATTTTTGTTCTCATGAACAGGACAGGTATGGGTGTGGCATTCCATGGCACTGAACTGGCATGTAATTCTCTCACGGTGGCTGTACTCACTAGGCAGCCATACTGATTATCTTTATGATGACATAGAAAACAAAATAAAATCTTTTTAAAATTTAATCCCCACCCCCGGAGGCCCATATGGACGGTTTCCCATTTGACCCTCCTTGTTCGTCAGAAGGGGAATAGGACACAACAGACAGACCAACATAAACTTCTTTATATGTTATATAGACTACACAGAATATGTGTATGCAGACATTGAAAACTAAAGCTGATTGAGTGTTGTTGCTTCTACGTCGTACCTACAGACATGCAGAAGTTCCCGCTGGGTATGAAGGAGAGATACCATAGTAGGGACCGTGTTACAGCTCTCAGTGTCTATCTCTACACTTAAGACTAACTACACTTAAGACTAACGTCTCATTTAGATGTGTTGATTATATTTGTTACGCTAATGTGCAAGTTGCTCCTTTGAAGCAGGGCTGTTTTGGTATTGTACATTGCTTGTCTGTTTTCAGCCCTGAGAGGGAAATGTATTGAAATAGCATACTGGACAATTTTGGGAGCTGCGCAGGTGATTCTGCAGCAACCAGAGTCAGTTGGACAGGGCCCTAGATCTTCCAGATGTTCTCTGTACACGCCAATCCCATCACCAAGGTGATGTTTTCAACGAAGCATTGTGTCTCTGGTAGGTCCAATTCTCAAGTATATTTCTATGGAAAATATTCAAATATACATGGAAAAGCTTTATTTTATGATAGTGACCATGCCACGTTTATGGTTTGATTTTTAGTGGGCCATCAATTACATATACTGTGACATCCTCAGTTATATAAAATATAGAAATAAAAGTTTGGTTTCCTTTTCAAGTAATCCAAATTGAAGCATTGATTATGATCATATCAGCTTTTGTTTGATATGACGCGGCTTATCAGTATCAGGTCCTTGAATAATGGAAAGTGAACCACTGCAGCTCACTGGTGTGTTTGCAATGTGCTCTGAGTACAAATATGTACATACGTGGAACGTGACCTGATTCCTTGGCATGACCAGCACACAGCCCGGCTCAGTGGCCTTGGCATCATTCAAGTTTATCTCCATACAGAGGTTGGAACCACACCTTCAGTATATCCAAAGTAACAACTTTGGTAAGTCACATTGACAGGATCTAGAATAACAATAATTATATTTATACCCTGCTGATGCTTAATGTTGATACCTTGCAGATGCGTAATGGCAGAAACCTGAGCTTGTTTGCTACAGGAACACACAAAGAGTAACTGTTGTTAAAGGTCATTTAATAAATGCATCGTGATAATAAAATACATGTATCGATGAGAAAATAGCTGGTACAAATATGTTCATCGAGAAAAATATCATATATGTGTAAATCGATGAGATATAGCTTAATCATCAATACAAACTAGCTCATCGAGAAAAGCAATTATTAAATGACATGTAAAAGTAGCAAAGGTGGGGCGATCATTTATCCCACAGTACATAATCATGATAACACGGTACGCAACACGAGAACATTGGTGGTAGAAAGGGAGGATGGTGGGAGGAAAAACGTCCAATGTGTTGCTTCACGAAAACACGACTTGCGTCAGCGAAGTTTGCAACACAAAGGGACAGGGTTTAACTTGTCACGTGGTCACATGACGTTTTTGGACTAAAGCCATTTCGCGTACTCCGGACTGTTTCTCGTGTTGCGGACCGCAACAAACATGGCAAAGTAGATTCTCGCCTCACATTATATAAATACTATTTTTTCAAGTGTAAAAATATTCATTTATACCCTGCTGATGCTTAATGCTGATACCTTGCAGATGCGTAATGGCAGAAACCTGAGCTTGTTTGCTACAGGAACACACAAAGAGTAACTGTTGTTAAAGGTCATTTAATAAATGCATCGTGATAATAAAATACATGTGTCGATGAGAAAATAGCTGGTACAAATATGTTCATCGAGAAAAATATCATATATGTGTAAATCGATGAGACATAGCTTAATCATCAATACAAACTAGCTCATCGAGAAAAGCAATTATTAAATGACATGTAAAAGTAGCAAAGGTGGGGCGATCATTTATCCCACCAGGCCTCCAATACGGGAGGCCCCAACCCCCACCCCAGGATTATATATTTCAGTAAATTAGATTATAGATTAAGTTAAGAAATTATTTTTTTATTGGAAAACTGGGCACCCCTTTTTTGTGAGACTGGGCCCGAACGTTATGAGAAGAAGAATGTTGTTATTTAGGAAAAGAAATAAAATTCACATTCGAGGAGCCACCTAAAATTTGCATTTAATCAAGTTACTGAACCAGCAAATTAGATTGTTCACTGATTATATATTAACTTACTATCAACTAAATATAATTCAATTATACGCTTTCATCTGCAAAGACAGCCGAAAATCAACTTCAGTAATTGCACAATTTGCAGACATTCTGTGTGTAATGCAGTAGCAGAACAATATCCAGGATATACTTCTGAAGAGATATTGTCTCATCAACGTTATTTCTGGAATATTGTCCGTGGAGTTAACGATGAGATATTGTCCAGATAATATTGGTAGGTATACAATCAGAGAGATGATAACTTATATGAATCTTACATTCCGTGGTTGTGCGACTGGGTCAGCGAACATACAATGACTCGTGCAACTCTTCTGCTCACCGCCGCTTTCGGGGCATCGTCTTTGGAATTACATGCATTCTGGTTATATGGTTATATTGAGTAGTATAACTTATTACTATTTTCTGAATTGTATCACATGTAAACAAAGGAAATAGGAATTTGTTTTAATTTTACAATGACGCTAAACATTCAAACACTACCACAGCCAGTCACTGTGGAAATACGTGCATATAACACTTTTATAACATTTCACCAATTTATGAATTCGAAGGTATATTTTATGTGCTAACTCCATTTTTACTTGACAATTGTTATAGCCTGTGTACTATCATAATATTTGCATGTGTGTACGTATATTATTATTCAAGCAATGTTCCGTCCATATTTATATGGACGAACCAATATGGTACATAACTCCTTGTTTCGGTATTTTATGCATGGTTAGAGGTTTAACATTCAACTTGTTGCTGCGTTTGATCAGAATCGTCCAGACATAACGTATATTTGATGTCCTCGACAGTCAAAAGAACAAAATGCCATGGTTGGGCAACCTAAACTGACTTTGCCATGTACTGTCAGGGCTATCAAACATGACATAACTAACCGAACAGCACCAGGTATACGGGTGGCTGTCTTGCCCCAGGGTGCACCAAGATGGCTTTTAGGGGTATTTTTTACTGCTGCAAATGTTCATCCTTTTATGGTCGTCGGCACACTGCTTCAAATGTTCATCCTATCATTCCACTATTATTCAACAGATGTGTAATATAGATGTAATGTTTGGTCGAGTTAGAATTATATATATATATATATATATATATATATATATATATATATATATATATATATATATATATATTTGGAATGGAACCATTGGTTGATTCAGACAGAAAAGGAAGCTATTTAATTAGACAGGTTTTCTTACACCTATGTGTAACAAGATATTTGTAAATGGTGTTTGTAACAGCCTGCATTAATAGAAACTGTAGAAAATTTGTCCCATTCATTTATTGGCCTTTGGGAGGATGAAATGACGACGTCTGTTAATATCATTCCAGACACAATGGGTCAGCTGTGGACTCCATCTCTCGTGAGTAGGGCATCACCACGAAGAAGTGAGTTGGTTGTTGTGCATCTATCAGCTGAAATTTTCCCAGAAGCATATGGTAAGTGAGTGAGGAATATGTATTTAGATTTCATTAGTTTATTCTGTTCTGTGATCATGTGCTGGAGCTTACTTAGCTAATTTAGGTGAAAATTAATTAATTTGCTTTGGCTGTAATTGATGAAACCATGAAAGAGACGTATCAAGTTCCATCTAATCGTATTTTAACGCCTTTGTTTTTAAATACGTCTGTCCAGATATACAGATTATTGGCGGTTTCATTTAAATTCTCTCAATCCCGCTCAGCCTAAAAAATTGTATGGTAATTAGACTGAATTAATATTACACCATTAATTATTTCAATACTATGCGGGAAAGTTCATTTTGGCAAAAGCTGTACGTGAAAACGCCCACATACAAATGTATTTATTGTTACCGTTGTTACATTTAATGTATGCAAATGTTATAACTTATTATATAATTTAAAAAATAACGTTGCAGTCAGGGGTCCAACAAAATAAAGATATTGCCACATGGTTTCTCCTGGAAGTGTTTAAGGACAATCAGTGCATACTGTTCTAGCGACACAGCACATGATCAAGTGTTGACTGAATTTATACCATTCAGTGAACCATGTGTAGGTGTTAAATTTATTATTGACCAGACTTGAGTGGATCTACGCACTGGGTAGTGGGTCCACGATGTGTATGGAAGGAGACAATTTCCTTGCTGAAGCTATCTGCTGCATTTGATACCATTGGTCACAGGACAACTTGTTAAAAGTGTGTCAATATGGTGTGGCATATCTGGAACAGAACTGGTTCTCATAATATTTAACTGATAGATACAAAAGAATGAAGATAGCGAATTGTTTCTCAGCTGCCCTCCCTACTTCACGTAATGTTCCTCAGGGTATTTCACTCTCTACGCTACTCTACTTGGCTCAGTTATCCAATGTCACAACTTGGATCACTAAATGTATACTAATAGATCACATACCTAAGCAATTTTGGCTACACGAGATACAAATCACTTCCAAAACTAGATCAGAGATTTTTCCACAAAATCTTCCACGGGATGACAGAGACCACATTAAAGTTAATGCAAGTAAATCCGAGTTTGTTATTATTGATGAGGTAAATTTTGCATGTTTATTTGAATGGATTAGTTGTGCACAATATGTTGCAAGACTTTTCCTGATGTGTCAGACTTTAGATTGCATGTAGAGAAGCAGAGTAAAATCAAAACGTGTGGAAAGCATTAGCTTAACAGTGTCACCTTGCTGTTCTTCGAAGAGAACAAATTTGCATGTGCGCTGGAGTGCCATAAAACACTAACATTATATAGCCTTTCTGTTTTGGGAGTGACGTAGAATGATATAATGAAAGTATTGATTTACTAAAATGCAAGGAAGGACATCAACATAATAATTGACATGTAATTGATTACGGATTGACAGACGTTTGCTACGATGACAATAAAACTGATGCCGATTGACCAACTAATGCGAATCGAGAATAATAACCTTTATCTGAATATGTAATGATTGATGTTCTTTTGTTTAAAAAATAAGAGACCAATGACGTGAGTGACACTTAGCATTACATGCTATTTGGTTGCACCTCCTATCGGTCGGTGGAGAGACCAATCCACAGTCACCGAATCTCTTATAGTTGCATTCGAGCAGCTCTCAGGGGAGAGGTTTGTCGGCCCCCAGACCATGTAGTTCTCCACCCAAACTACTGACAACCCCTATGTGTTGAGCTAGCAACCTCTTATGACAAAACGACTACCCGTTTATATAGTAGGTACATCCTTTTTAGGTGAATTTATGGTGTGAACTCTTGAAACATGTTCACTTTACATTTAATTGACATAACAAATACTCATTAAAAATCTAGTTAATTAGAATGTTTTTTATATGTCATAGTTCATGTTGTAATGCAGCAAAGTGTATAACATGCATAAATAATATTGCTAGTCTATGTTATTGATATTGAATTATGCAGATCTAGTGGTGAAAATTATGCGCATGCGCCGGAAGTGATCACTCTAAGATGGCGTCTACTAGAACGTTGGCCGTGTAATTGATATCAACAACCCTACAAAACCCTGTCTTAGGAATACAACACATTTCAAGTGGAAAAGGTTTATTATATTGGCAATACTATCATCGAACAGTTGTGTTAACTGATATGTCTGTTTATTATCTATGCATCTAGCAATTCCCACCGCCGTTACTTTGTTGAACAAATGCACATAACAGTTACGTTAGCCAACAATAAGCCAAAACGCCTAGAAAGTGTCTCGTCTCCTTGCCAGCAACAGTCTAGCCAAATTTTCATGCGACTAATACACAGTCATGAATTTCATCAGAAGCAGAAAAACATAGTTGTCACTAATTAGTAATCTGTCCCAATACATTATTCAAAACTCCATATGAAATGATCAATCGTTTGTAGAATGAATAAAATATGTACCAGAATTAATACCATATCAAACATGTGTACTCCGTAGTATAGATATTATTTATCTACAAAGCCAAATAATGTTTATACACAAACCTTCCGCATTCTGGTAAGTCAAAAAGTCCCTAATATAATGCACCTTTTGTTAGTAGCTGTCTCGAATAATCTCTTTCTTTACCAGTTTCGTCCGATTGGCTGTCAACGCAATGCATTTCTACGTATCTAGATGAGATCAGCTTTTACAGAGAACACCACAGGAAGCACACAGCGTGTGCTATAGATATACAATGTATGTTGAAACAGATAACATGCACGCCAACACGGATGTAGCATACGAAATGCTATCTTGCACGCTCCTCCACATTTCTCCAATTGATCATGTGTTGAAACAGATAACATGCACTCCAACACGGATGTAGCACACGAAATGCTATCTTGCACACTCCTCCATATTTCTCCAATTGATCATTCTTCAGTCATGGTAGGCCGTACACCGTATACCAATGTTTGGAAGAAGAATCACCAACTTCGCATGGATTGCTATATAAGACACGTTAAATGCAAGAATTCCCCGCATGCTGGCTGGTAAACAGGAATGAACCCTTGTGGTCTGTTGTCTGTGCTGGCAGAGGTAACCAACGAACCACGACAGGCATTGTCCATGCGCTCGGACGGCGTTGTCCTGTTTGCATCAGATAATCTTTTGCAGCACCACGCTTTGACACCTGTCAACGCCCTGAATGACGTTGTAATCCTCACTTAGAAGGGCAATTTCTACGTCGCAATTATTCTGGTATCCCAATTGTATCGACACATGCGTGTTGTTCTATTGAGGATACGTAATCGTTATGTTTACAGCAATTTTCTCAAAACGGTTACACAAAAAAATAATAGTACGCATCAGTTGGTGTTCGTTTAATGTTCTGCTGTAAATGTGATTTAAATGTGGGCAGAAAAGGACAGCTCCTTACATTGGATAAAAATGTATCGCAACTTCTCTGGGAAGCATTTATCCTAATTGTATCGACACATGCATGTTGTAATGTCGGGAATACGTAATCGGGGATGGAAGCAGACAGGGAGGGAGGCAGACAGATACGTATCGTATCCAGTCCTTTGTACTGTTCAAAGTGTTTTACACTTCACCCACTACCACACCTGTTCATTCTAACTTCATCTCGACTTCTCTGGTAAGCACTCAGTCATGCCACAGTTACTGCACGAAGACCATTCTGAAGATTTCCCTCGACAAGCGATAGTCATGAAAGGTTAAAAGGCAACAGTGTTGCTCTTTGTTAAAAATGCAAATCAATAGATGTAAGTACATGTTTTGGTTAAGAAAATGGCTGTGTACACTATAAAAACATCTGCTGGGAATTTGTCTATGTTGATGTTTAAAACATCTGCTGGGAATTTGTCTCATGTGAAGTTAGAAAGTTCATCAATTTGACTCTTTCATCTCTTTCAATATGCTTATGCTTCGAAATATGAAAAAAATATTTATTCATTATATTTCTACCACACAATGTTAAAACGCCAGACTCGGCTGAGGGAACCCGTGTTCAAATCCAATTGCTGCCGTACCAAAGCTTTGTCAATTTTGTTCCACCACATTACCACATTTCACTCAGCTATAAATGAGTACCCAGGTACAGACGAGTGTGGAAATGTGAACGAATAATCTTCGCACAATAATTGTATCATTGCTGAATGCTTCCCAGAGAAGTTCAGAAGGTGTTGGAATGAACTGGTCAGCCAGGGGGTGAACTGTTAAGCACGTTGAACAATCCCAAGGACTGGACACAGTGCTGTTTATATATAAACATACCTTAACTTGAAATCTTTTTAGAGGTGCTGCGACAGCCAGGAACAATTTTGGTGAACCAAGAGTGAACAATATCAAGGGTCACTTCAATCAGATCGCTCTTGCCTATCCCCACTTTGTGTGTTGGTACAGGTTGGTGTCATAAGTAGACATAATCGCCTTGGAAGCAGGCCAGTCATGGTTCTCTTGGAAATTAATTGGATTATGAGTGGAACAGACATTGCAATAAACTATAACGACGAATTGTGGGGGAGGGGAGAATGTCACATTAAATTGAGAAACTACCTTTTACATTCGTTCTAATAAATCAACATCAGCGCTGAGTAGTAATGGCTTTTGTTTTGGTAACCAGCTTGATTTGTTTAATGTTATTTATTATTTCACTGTACATCCTTCTTGTCAAAGGATATTTTATTTTTATGAGCATGCTGTATTCAAGAAGGGTACGTCATTTATATGAATACGACCACCTGGGAAAATGCATATGTTGCTCAAACACAGATACATATGATATATTGTTGTCCTTTGCAGAATATCAAAGTGTGGGTGTGCGAACTGTTTCATTGATGGAGATCTATAGATCTATGTAACTTTTCTGATGGATTTGATAGATAAGGTGGTCCGCAATGCCAAGGTACTCAACACTGGCCAGGAGAACTGTAACAGGATGGTGGCCGCCACCTTCCAGTCCACTATCCACTTGTGGAGCGTCATGGTCAACAATGATGGCAGCCTCGTCACACGTGAGATAAGTCAGTCAGTGAAATAGGTGTGTCATGAGAAAAAGGCTCTGGAGAGAACCATGTCACTGTCATAGGCACCAGTTTTCTAAATGGTGCATCATAGTCACAGAATACCATGTCTGTAGAGGGATGCTCAAATTTAGCAAATGTTGCATTGAAATGATTTTTCTCATAAGCAATTTATACACTGTTTATAAAAATGTTGATTATATTCTTGGATTTATTAAGCATAACTTTTTTTTACCAAACTAACGGTGCTTTTCCTCTTTGTTCCCTGCTGTACATGGGTTAGGGTCAGGTAAAATATTGTCGAGTAACTCTTTCTGTTGATTCTTTCCATACTTTCCGCCCCCTCTCAATCTTTCATCCTCCTCTGATCTTCTCGTATCCCACCACAGGCATTCCTTCCATCTTAGCTGTTCGTTTCCCCTTTTCTTGCATTCTTGATGTTTTCTACCTCTCTCTTCCACTCTCTTTACTAGTTTGTCTGCATCCATCCTTATCATGTGGCCTGCATATATCACCTTGCTTCTCACCAACCTTCCTGTTGCGTCCCATCTTTCCTCAGGTTGTTCATCCTTCTTCCGTCAACCCTTTTTGACTGACGGAACCTGGGTTCAAATCCAATTGCTGCCGTATCAAAGTTTTGACAATTTTGTTCCCCCACATTACCACAGTTCATCCAGCTGTAAATGAGTACACAAGTACAGACAAGTGTGGAAATGTGAACGAAAAATCGTTGCACAGTAATTGCAGCATTGCTAAATGCTTCCCAGAACAGTACAAAAGGTGTTGGAATGAATAAGTCAGCCAGGGGGTGTTATGTTTTGGTAACCAGAATGATTTGTAAACTGTTTTTATTGATACTTTCACTCTACATCCTTCTTGTCAAAGGATATTTGATTTTTATGAGCATGCTGTAGTCAAGAAATGTACGTCATTTCTATGAGTACAACCACATGGTAAAATGCATATTGCTCAAACAGAGATACATATGAGTGATTGATTTTGTACTTTTCCACAGCAGAATACAAAAGTGTGGATGTGCAAACTGTTTGTTTGACGCATATCTACAGATCGATGTAACTGGTGTGTTTATGTGAGACATGATGACGGACTCTGCACGCTGCCAATTTTCGTGGACTAGCCCGTGCATCTGATGGATTTGATAGATCAGGTGGTCCTCAATGCCAAGGTGCTCAACACTGGCCAGGAGAACTGCAACAGGATGGTGGCCGCCACCTTCCAGTCCACTATCCAGTTGTGGAGCGTCATGGTCAACAATGATGGCAACCTCGTCACACGTGAGATAAGTCAGTCAGTGAGATAGGCGTGTCATGAGAAAAAGGTTCTGGAGAGAATCAGGTCACTGTTATAGACTCCAGGTTTCTAAATGGCGCATCATAATCACGCAACACCATGTCTGTAGAGGGGTGCTAAAATTTAACAAATGTTCTATTGAAATAATTGTTTTTCTCATAAGCAATTTATACATTGTTTATGAAAATGTTTCCTCTTTGTTCACTGCTGTTCATGGGTTAAGGTCAGGTCAAATATTGTCAAGTCACTCTTTCTGTTGTTTTTTTCCATACTTTTCTATCGGCCGCCCCCTCTCCATCTTTCATCTTCCCCCGATCTTCTCATATCCCACCTCACGCAGTCTTTCGATCTTAGCTGTTCTCTTCCACTTTTCTTGCATCATTGACGTTTTTCCACCTATCTCTTCCAATCTCTTTACTAGTATGTCTCCATCCATCCTTACCATGTGGCCTGCCATTCTCACCTTGCTTCTCACCAATCTTCCTGTTGAACTGTCTTGTTGCATCACATCTGTCCTCAGTTAATTCATCCTTCTTTTGTCAACCCTGTTTTGTTCGCGTTATTCGACGAAACCAGAACCAAACATGCAGCTGCTGTTGTTGTTCTGTCAACGCCACTGTCTCCAGATACAGATTCAGGTATGCTTGTGTGACACAAGCTCTCAGGACTTTCCTTTTCAGCTTTTTCAAAACGTTTCTCTCCAACATGACTCCCTCTACTTTTCGCCGAGCATTCGCTCCCTGTTGTATCCGACATCGCATTTCTACCTCTGAATGCCCATCCTCATTAACCATTCCTCCAAGTTACACAAAGCCATCCACTTGGTTGATCTCCTTATCATCCAAACTACTGATCAAGTCCTCTCTCTGATGTAAACCCCACGTCACTTCTGTCTTCTCCCGGCTCATTATCGGTCCGTGCTTCTTGAACACCCCCTTCCATTCCTCCAACACTTCCTGTAGTTATTGTTTTTGTCTGCTATCATGGCCATATCGTTTGCATACATCTCCTTCCTGAGAACATCCTTCATGCTGATCTTCCTGCTGATTAGTGCCAGCACCATGATAAATAGTAAAAGGTCACTTCCTTGCCTCTAACCGATTTTAACTGGAAACTCTTCCGACAAACCAGATCCAACCACAACTCTTCTTTTTGTTCCCATGAACAGGACAGGTATGGGTGTGGCACGCCATGACACAGAACTGGCAGTTAAATCTATCACGGTGGCTGTGCTCAGTAGGGCAGGCAAAGTCGGGGTGTGGCATTCCATGGCACTGAACTGGCAGGTAATTCTCTCACGGTGGCTGTACTCACTAGGCAGCCATACTGATTATCTTTATGATGACATAGAAAACAAAATAAAATCTTTTTAAAATTTAATCCCCACCCCCGGAGGCCCATATGGACGGTTTCCCATTTGACCCTCCTTGTTCGTCAGAAGGGGAATAGGACACAACAGACAGACCAACATAAACTTCTTTATATGTTATATAGACTACACAGAATATGTGTATGCAGACATTGAAAACTTAAGCTGATTGAGTGTTGTTGCTTCTACGTCGTACCTACAGACATGCAGAAGTTCCCGCTGGGTATGAAGGAGAGATACCATAGTAGGGACCGTGTTACAGCTCTCAGTGTCTATCTCGCCGCCACATCGGGTGAGTCTCCATGCTTGCTACATTTGACTAGAATGTTAGAACTAAAAGTTATGAATTCAGACTAATTGATAGAAACTACACTTAAGACTAACGTCTCATTTAGATGTGTTGATTATATTTGTTACGCTAATGTGCAAGTTGCTCCTTTGAAGCAGGGCTGTTTTGGTATTGTACATTGCTTGTCTGTTTTCAGCCCTGAGAGGGAAATGTATTGAAATAGCCTACTGGACAATTTTGGGAGCTGCGCAGGTGATTCTGCAGCAACCAGAGTCAGTTGGACAAGGCCACAGTTCTTCCAGATGTTCTCTGTACACGCCAATCCCATCACCAAGGTGATGTTGTCAACGAAGCATTGTGTCTCTGGTAGGTCCAATTATCAAGTATATTTCTATGGAAAATATTCAAATATACATGGAAAAGCTTTATTTTATGATAGTGACCATGCCACGTTTATGGGTTGATTTTTAGTGGGCCATCAATTACATATACTGTGACATCCTCAGTTATATAAAATATAGAAATAAAAGTTTGGTTTCCTTTTCAAGTAATCCAAATTGAAGCATTGATTATGATCATATCAGCTTTTGTTTGATATAACGCGGCTTATCAGTATCAGGTCCTTGAAAAATGGAAAGTGAACCACTGCAGCTCACTGGTGTGTTTGCAATGTGCTCTGAGTACAAATATGTACATACGTGGAACGTGACCTGATTCCTTGGCATGACCAGCACACAGCCCGGCTCAGTGGCCTTGGCATCATTCAAGTTTATCTCCATACAGAGGTTGGAACCACACCTTCAGTATATCCAAAGTAACAATTTTGGTAAGTCACATTGACAGGATCTAGAATAACAATAATTATATATTTCAGTAAATTAGATTATAGATTAAGTTAAGTAATGATTTTTTTTATTGGAAAACTGGGCACCCCTTTTTTGTGAGACTGGGCCCGAACGTTATGAGAAGAAGAATGTTGTTATTTAGGAAAAGAAATAAAATTCACATTCGAGGAGCCACCTAAAATTTGCATTTAATCAAGTTACTGAACCAGCAAATTAGATTGTTCACTGATTATATATTAACTTACTATCAACTAAATATAATTCAATTATACGCTTTCATCTGCAAAGACAGCCGAAAATCAACTTCAGTAATTGCACAATTTGCAGACATTCTGTGTGTAATGCAGTAGCAGAACAATATCCAGGATATACTTCTGAAGAGATATTGTCTCATCAACGGTATTTCTGGAATATTGTCCGTGGAGTTAACGATGAGATATTGTCCAGATAATATTGGTAGGTATACAATCAGAGAGATGATAACTTATATGAATCGTACATTCCGTGGTTGTGCGACTGGGTCAGCGAACATACAATGACTCGTGCAACTCTTCTGCTCACCGCCGCTTTCGGGGCATTGTCTTTGGAATTACATGCATTCTGGTTATATGGTTATATTGAGTAGTATAACTTATTACTATTTTCTGAATTGTATCACATGTAAACAAAGGAAATAGGAATTTGTTTTAATTTTACAATGACACTAAACATTCAAACACTACCACAGCCAGTCACTGTGGAAATACGTGCATATAACACTTTTATAACATTTCACCAATTTATGAATTGGAAGGTATATTTTATGTGCTAACTCCATTTTTACTTGACAATTGTTATAGCCTGTGTACTATCATAATATTTGCATGTGTGTATGTATATTATTATTCAGGCAATGTTCCGTCCATATTTATATGGACGAACCAATATGGTACATAACTCCTTGTTTCGGTATTTTATGCATGGTTAGAGGTTTAACATTCAACTTGTTGCTGCGTTTGATCAGAATCGTCCAGACATAACGTATATTTGATGTCCTCGACAGTCAAAAGAACAAAATGCCATGGTTGGGCAACCTAAACTGACTTTGCCATGTACTGTCAGGGCTATCAAACATGACATAACTAACCGAACTGCACCAGGTATACGGGTGGCTGTCTTGCCCCAGGGTGCACCAAGATGGCTTTTAGGGGTATTTTTTACTGCTGCAAATGTTCATCCTTTTATGGTCGTCGGCACACTGCTTCAAATGTTCATCCTATCATTCCACTATTATTCAACAGATGTGTAATATAGATGTAATGTTTGGTCGAGTTAGAATTATATATATATTTGGAATGGAACCATTGGTTGATTCAGACAGAAAAGGAAGCTATTTAATTAGACAGGTTTTCTTACACCTATGTGTAACAAGATATATGTAAATGGTGTTTGTAACAGCCTGCATTAATAGAAACTGTAGAAAATTTGTCCCATTCATTTATTGGCCTTTGTGAGGATGAAATGACGACGTCTGTTAATATCATTCCAGACACAATGGGTCAGCTGTGGACTCCATCTCTCGTGAGTAGGGCATCACCACGAAGAAGTGAGTTGGTTGTTGTGCATCCATCAGCTGAGATTTTCCCAGAAGCATATGGTAAGTGAGTGAGGAATATATATTTAGATTTCATTAGTTTATTCTGTTCTGTGATCATGTGCTGGAGCTTCCTTAGCTAATTTAGGTGAAAATTAATTAATTTGCTTTGGCTATAATTGATGAAACCATGAAAGAGACGTATCAAGTTCCATCTAATCGTATTTTAACGCCTTTGTTTTTAAATACGTCGGTCCAGATATACAGATTATTGTCAGTTTCATTTAAATTCTCTCAATCCCGCTCAGCCTAAAAAATTGTATGGTCATTAGACTGAATTAATATTACACCATTAATTATTTCAATACTATGCGGGAAAGTTCATTTTGGCAAAAGCTGTACGTGGAAACGCCCACATACAAATGTATTTATTGTTACCGTTGTTACATTTAATGTATGCAAATGTTATAACTTATTATATAATTTAAAAAATAACGTTGCAGTCAGGGGTCCAACAAAATAAAGATATTGCCACATGGTTTCTCCTAGAAGTGTTTAAGGACATTCAGTGCATACTGTTCTGGCAACACAGCACATGATCAAGTGTTGACTGAATTTATACCATTCAGTGAACCATGTGTAGGTGTTAAATTTATTATTGACCAGACTTGAGCGGATCTACGCACTGAGTAGTGGGTCCACGATGTGTATGGAAGGAGACAATTTCCTTGCTGAAGCTATCTGCTGCATTTGATACCATTGGTCACAGGACAACGTGTTAAAAGTGTGTCAATATGGTGTGGCATATCTGGAACAGAGCTGGTTCTCATAATATTTAACTGATAGATACAAAAGAATGAAGATAGCGAATTGTTTCTCAGCTGCCCTCCCTACTTCACGTAATGTTCCTCAGGGTATTTCACTCTCTACGCTACTCTACTTGGCTCAGTTATCCAATGTCACAACTTGGATCACTAAATGTATACTAATAGATCACATACCTAAGCAATTTTGGCTACACGAGATACAAATCACTTCCAAAACTAGATCAGAGATTTTCTCCACAAAATCTTCCACGGGATGACAGAGACCACATTAAAGTTAATGCAAGTAAATCCGAGTTTGTTATTATTGATGAGGTAAATTTTGCATGTTTATTTGAATGGATTAGTTGTGCACAATATGTTGCAAGACGTTTCCTGATGTGTCAGACTTTAGATTGCATGTAGAGAAGCAGAGTAAAATCAAAACGTGTGGAAAGCATTAGCTTAACAGTGTCACCTGGCTGTTCTTCGAAGAGAACAAATTTGCATGTGCGCTGGAGTGCCATAAAACACTAATATTATATAGCCTTTTTGTTTTGGGAGTGACGTAGAATGATGTAATGAAAGCATTGATTTACTAAAATGCAAGGAAGGACATCAACATAATAATTGACATGTAATTGATTACGGATTGACAGACGTTTGCTACGATGACAATAAAACTGATGCCGATTGACCAACTAATGCGAATCGAGAATAATAACCTTTATCTGAATATGTAATGATTGATGTTCTTTTGTTTAAAAAATAAGAGACCAATGACGTGAGTGACACTTAGCATTACATGCTATTTGGTTGCACCTCCTATCGGTCGGTGGAGAGACCAATCCACAGTCACCGAATCTCTTATAGTTGCATTCGAGCAGCTCTCAGGGGAGAGGTTTGTCGGCCCCCAGACCATGTAGTTCTCCACCCAAACTACTGACAACCCCTATGTGTTGAGCTAGCAACCTCTTATGACAAAACGACTACCCGTTTATATAGTAGGTACATCCTTTTTAGGTGAATTTATGGTGTGAACTCTTGAAACATGTTCACTTTACATTTAATTGACATAACAAATACTCATTAAAAAAATTAGTTAATTAGAATGTTTTTTATATGTCATAGTTCATGTTGTAATGCAGCAAAGTGTATAACATGCATAAATAATATTGCTAATCTATGTTATTGATATTGAATTATGTAGATCTAGTGGTGAAAATTATGCGCATGCGCCGGAAGTGATCACTCTAAGATGGCGTCTACTAGAACGTTGGCCGTGTAATTGATATCAACAACCCTACAAAACCCTGTCTTAGGAATACAACACACTTCAAGTGGAAAAGGTTTATTATATTGGCAATAGTATCATCGAACAGTTGTGTTAACTGGTATGTCTGTTTATTATCTATGCATCTAGCAATTCCCACCGCCGTTACTTTGTTGAACAAATGCACATAACAGTTACGTTAGCCAACAATAAGCCAAAACGCCTAGAATCTGTTTCGTCTCCTTGCCAGCAACAGTCTAGCCAAATTTTCATGCGACTAATACACAGTCATGAATGTCATCAGAAGCAGAAAAACATAGTTGTCACTAATTAGTAATCTGTCCCAATACATTATTCAAAACTCCATATGAAATGATCAATCGTTTGTAGAATGAATAAAATATGTACCAGAATTAATACCATATCAAACATGTGTACACCGTAGTATAGATATTATTTATCTACAAAGCCAAATAATGTTTATACACCAACCTTCCGCATTCTGGTAGGTCAAAAAGTCCCTAATATAATGCACCTTTTGTTAGTAGCTGTCTCGAATAATCTCTTTCTTTACCAATTTCGTCCAACTGGCTGTCAACGCAATGCATTTCTACCTATCTAGATGAGATCAGCTTTTACAGAGAACACCACAGGAAGCACGCAGCATGTGCTATATATATACAATGTATGTTGAAACAGATAACATGCACGCCAACACGGATGTAGCGCACGAAATGCTATCTTGCACGCTCCTCCACATTTCTCCAATTGATCATATGTTGAAACAGATAATATGCACGCCAACACGGATGTAGCACACGAAATGCTATCTTGCACACTCCTCCATATTTCTCCAATTGATCATTCTTCAGTCATGATAGGCCGTACACCGTATAACAATGTTTGGAAGAAGAATCACCAACTTCGCATGGATTGCTATATAAGACACGTTAAATGCAAGAATTCCCCGCATGCTGGCTGGTAAACAGGAATGAACCCTTGTGGTCTGTTGTCTGTGCTGGCGGAGGTAATCAACGAACCACGACAGGCATTGTCCATGCGCTCGGACGGCGTTGTCCTGTTTGCATCAGATAATCTTTTGCAGCACCACGCTTTGACACCTGTCAACGCCCTGAATGACGTTGTAATCCTCACTTAGAAGGGCAATTTCTATGTCGCAATTATTCTGGTATCCCAATTGTATCGACACATGCGTGTTGTTCTATTGAGGATACGTAATCGTTCTGTTTACAGCAATTTTCTCAACACGGTTACACAAAAAAATAATAGTACGCATCAGTTGGTGTTCGTTCAATGTTCTGCTGTAAATGTGATTTAAATGTGGGCAGAAAAGGACAGCTCCTTACATTGGATAAAAATGTATCGCAACTTCTCTGGGAAGCATTTATCCTAATTGTATCGACACATGCATGTTGTAATGTCGGGAATACGTAATCGGGGATGGAAGCAGACAGGGAGGGAGGCAGACAGATACGTATCGTATCCAGTCCTTTGTACTGTTCAAAGTGTTTTACACTTCACCCACTACCACACCTGTTCATTCTAACTTCATCTCGACTTCTCTGGGAAGCACTCAGTCATGCCACAGTTACTGCACGAAGACCATTCTGAAGATTTCCCTCGACAAGCGATAGTCATGAAAGGTTAAAAGGCAACAGTGTTGCTCTTTGTTAAAAATGCAAATCAATAGATGTAAGTACATGTTTTGGTTAAGACAATGGCTGTGTACACTATAAAAACATCTGCTGGGAATTTGTCTATGTTGATGTTTAAAACATCTGCTGGGAATTTGTCTCATGTGAAGTTAGAAAGTTCATCAATTTGACTGTTTCATCTCTTTCAATATGCCTATGCTTCGAAATATGAAAAAAATATTTATTCATTATATTTCTACCACACAATGTTAAAACGCCAGACTCGGCTGAGGGAACCCGTGTTCAAATCCAATTGCTGCCGTACCAAAGCTTTGTCAATTTTGTTCCACCACATTACCACAGTTCACTCAGCTATAAATGAGTACCCAGGTACAGACGAGTGTGGAAATGTGAACGAATAATCTTCGCACACTAATTGTATCATTGCTGAATGCTTCCCAGAGAAGTTCAGAAGGTGTTGGAATGAACTGGTCAGCCAGGGGGTGAACTGTTAAGCACGTTGAACAATCCCAAGGACTGGATACAGTGCTGTTTATATATAAACATACCTTTACTTGAAATCTTTTTACAGGTGCTGCGGCAGCCAGGAACAATTTTGGTGAACCAAGAGTGAACAATATCAAGGGTCACTTCAATCAGATCGCTCTTGCCTATCCCCACTTTGTGTGTTGGTACAGGTTGGTGTCATAAGTAGACATAATCGCCTTGGAAGCAGGCCAGTCATGGTTCTCTTGGAAATTAATTGGATTATGAGTGGAACAGACATTGCAATAAACTATAACGACGAATTGTGGGGGAGGGGAGAATGTCACATTAAATTGAGAAACTAACTTTTACATTTGTTCTAATAAATCAATATTAGCGCTGAGTAGTAATGGCTTTTGTTTTGGTAACCAGCTTGATTTGTTTAATGTTATTTATTATTTCACTCTACATCCTTCTTTTCAAAGGATATTTCATTTTTATGAGCATGCTGTATTCAAGAAGTGTTCGTCATTTATATGAATACGACCACCTGGGAAAATGCATATTTTGCTCAAACACAGATACATATGATATATTGTTGTCCTTTGCAGAAAATCAAAGTGTGGGTGTGCGAACTGTTTCATTGATGGAGATCTATAAATCTATGTAACTTTTTTGATGGATTTGATAGATAAGGTGGTCCGCAATACTAAGGTACTCAACACTGGCCAGGAGAACTGTAACAGGATGGTGGCCGCCACCTTCAAATCCACTATCCAGTTGTGGAGCGTCATGGTCAACAATGATGGCAGCCTCGTCACACGTGAGATAAGTCAGTCAGTGAAATAGGTGTGTCATGAGAAAAAGGCTCTTGAGAGAATCATGTCACTGTCATAGGCACCAGTTTTCCTAAATGGTGCATCATAGTCACAGAACACCATGTCTGTAGAGGGATGCTCAAATTTAGCAAATGTTGCATTGAAATGATTTTTCTCATAAGCAATTGATACACTGTTTATAAAAATGTTGATTATATTCTTGGATTTATTAAGCATAACTTTTTTTTTACCAAACTAACGGTGCTTTTCCTCTTTGTTCCCTGCTGTACATGGGTTAGGGTCAGGTAAAATATTGTCGAGTAACTCTTTCTGTTGATTCTTTCCATACTTTCCGCCCCTTCTCAATCTTTCATCCTCCTCTGATCTTCTCGTATCCCACCACAGGCATTCCTTCCATCTTAGCTGTTCGTTTCCCCTTTTCTTGCATTCTTGATGTTTTCTACCTCTCTCTTCCACTCTCTTTACTAGTTTGTCTGCATCCATCCTTATCATGTGGCCTGCATATATCACCTTGCTTCTCACCAACCTTCCTGTTGCGTCCCATCTTTCCTCAGGTTGTTTCTCATGACTGACGGAACCTGGGTTCAAATCCAATTGCTGCCATATCAAAGCTTTGACAATTTTGTTCCCCCACATTACCACAGTTCACCCAGCTGTAAATGAGTACACAAGTACAGACGAGTGTGGAAATGTGAACGAACAATCGTTGCACAGTAATTGCAGCATTGCTGAATGCTTCCCAGAGCAGTACAAAAGGTGTTGGAATGAATAAGTCAGCCAGGGGGTGTTATGTTTTGGTAACCAGAATGATTTGTAAACTGTTTTTATTGATACTTTCACTCTACATCCTTCTTGTCAAAGGATATTTGATTTTTATGAGCATGCTGTAGTCAAGAAATGTACGTCATTTCTATGAGTACTACCACATGGTAAAATGCATATTGCTCAAACAGAGATACATATGAGTGATTGATTTTGTACTTTTCCACAGCAGAATACAAAAGTGTGGATGTGCAAACTGTTTGTTTGACGCATATCTACAGATCGATGTAACTGGTGTGTTTATGTGAGACAGGATGACGGACTCTGCACGCTGCCAATTTTCGTGGACTAGCCCGTGCATTTGATGGATTTGATAGATCAGGTGGTCCTCAATGCCAAGGTGCTCAACACTGGCCAGGAGATCTGTAACAGGATGGTGGCCGCCACCTTCCAGTCCACTATCCAGTTGTGGAGCGTCATGGTCAACAATGATGGCAACCTCGTCACACGTGAGATAAGTCAATCAGTGAGATAGGCGTGTCATGAGAAAAAGGTTCTGGAGAGAATCAGATCGCTGTTATATTGTCCATGTTTCTAAATGGCGCATCATAATCGCAACACCATGTCTGTAGAGGGGTGCTAAAATTTAACAAATGTTCTATTGAAATAATTGTTTTTCTCATAAGCAATTTATACATTGTTTATGAAAATGTTTCCTCTTTGTTCACTGCTGTTCATGGGTTAAGGTCAGGTCAAATATTGTCAAGTCACTGTTTCTGTTGTTTTTTTCCATACTTTTCTATCGGCCGCCCCCTCTCCATCTTTCATCTTCCCCCGATCTTCTCATATCCCACCTCACGCAGTCTTTCGATCTTAGCTGTTCTCTTCCACTATTCTTGCATCATTGACGTTTTTTCACTTATCTCTTCCAATCTCTTTACTAGTATGTCTCCATCCATCCTTACCATGTGGCCTGCCATTCTCACCTTGCTTCTCACCAATCTTCCTGTTGAACTGTCTTGTTGCATCACACCTGTCCTCAGTTAATTCATCATTCTTTTGTCAACCCTCTTTTGTTCGCGTTATTCGACGAAACCAGAACCAAACATGCAGCTGCTGTTGTTGTTCTGTCAACGCCACTGTCTCCAGATACAGATTCAGGTATGCTTGTGTGACACAAGCTCTCAGGACTTTCCTTTTCAGCTTTTTCAAAACGTTTCTCTCCAACATGACTCCCTCTACTTTTCGCCGAGCATTCGCTCCCTGTTGTATCCGACATCGCATTTCTACCTCTGAATGCCCATCCTCATTAACCATTCCTCCAAGTTACACAAAGCCATCCACTTGGTTGATCTCCTTATCATCCAAACTACTGATCAAGTCCTCTCTCTGATGTAAACCCCATGTCACTTCTGTCTTCTCCCGGCTCATTACCGGTCCGTGCTTCTTGAACACCCCCTTCCATTCCTCCAACACTTCCTGTAGTTATTGTTTTTGTCTGCTATCATGGCCATATCGTTTGCATACATCTCCTTCCTGAGAACATCCTTCATGCTGATCTTCCTGCTGATTAGTGCCAGCACCATGATAAATAGTAAAAGGTCACTTCCTTGCCTCTAACCGATTTTAACTGGAAACTCTTCCGACAAACCAGATCCAACCACAACTCTTCTTTTTGTTCCCATGAACAGGACAGGTATGGGTGTGGCACGCCATGACACAGAACTGGCAGTTAAATCTATCACGGTGGCTGTGCTCAATAGGGCAGGCAAAGTCGGGGTGTGGCATTCCATGGCACTGGACTGGCAGGTAATTCTCTCACGGTGGCTGTACTCACTAGGCAGCCATACTGATTATCTTTATGATGACATAGAAAACAAAATAAAATATAAAAAAATTTAATCCCCACCTCCGGAGGCCCACATGGACGGTTTCCCATTTGACCCTCCTTGTTCGTCAGAAGGGGAATAGGACACAACAGACAGACCAACATCAACTTCTTTTTATGTTATATAGACTACACAGAATATGTGTATGCAGACATTGAAAACTTAAGCTGATTGAGTATTGTTGCTTCTACGTCGTACCTACAGACATGCAGAAGTTCCCGCTGGGTATGAAGGAGAGATACCATAGTAGGGACCGTGTTACAGCTCTCAGTGTCTATCTCGCCGCCACATCGGGTGAGTCTCCATGCTTGCTACATTTGACTAGAATGTTAGAACTAAAAGTTATGAATTCAGACTAATTCATAGAAACTACACTTAAGACTAACGTCTCATTTAGATGTGTTGATTATATTTGTTACGCTAATGTGCAAGTTGCTCCTTTGAAGCAGGGCTGTTTTGTTATTGTACATTGCTTGTCTGTTTTCAGCCCCGAGAGGGAAATGTATTGAAATAGCCTACTGGACAATTTTGGGAGCTGCGCAGGTGATTCTGCAGCAACCAGAGTCAGTTGGACAGTGCCACAGATCTTCCAGATGTTCTCTGTACACGCCAATCCCATCACCAAGGTGATGTTGTCAACGAAGCATTGTGTCTCTGGTAGGTCCAATTATCAAGTATATTTCTATGGAAAATATTCAAATATACATGGAAAAGTTACATTTCGTGATGGTGACTATATTACATTTATGGGTTGCTTTTTAGTTTATTTCTGGTTATATGGTTATATTGAGTAGGATAACTTATTACTATTTTCTGAATTGAATCACATGTAAACTTTGGTAAGTCACATTAACACGATCTAGAATTACAAGGATTACATATTTCAGTAAATTAGATTATATATATATATATATTAAGTTACGGTAGTTGAGATATTGTCGAGATAATATTGGTAAGTATATAATCAGAGAGATGATAACTTATATGAATCGTACATTCCGGGGTTGTGCGCCTGGGTCAGCGAACATACAATGAAAGGAAAGAGGCATTTGTTTTAATTTTACAATGACACTAAACATTCAAACACTACCACAGCCAGTCACTGTGGAAATACGTGCATATAAAACTTTTATAACATTTCACCAATTTATGAATTCGAAGGTATATTTTATATGCTAATTCCATTTTAATTTGACAACTGTTATAGCCTGTGTACTATCATAATATTTGCATGTGTGTATGTATATTATTATTCAGGCAATGTTCCGTCCATATTTATATGGACGAACCAATATGGTACATAACTCCTTGTTTCGGTATTTTATGCATGGTTAGAGGTTTAACATTCAACTTGTTGCTGCGTTTGATCAGAATCGTCCAGACATGACGTATATTTGATGTCCTCGACAGTCAAAAGAACAAAATGCCATGGTTGGGCAACCTAAACTGACTTTGCCATGTACTGTCAGGGCTATCAAACATGACATAACTAACCGAACTGCACCAGGTATACGGGTGGCTGTCTTGCCCCAGGGTGCACCAAGATGGCTTTTAGGGGTATTTTTACTGCTGCAAATGTTCATTCTTTTATGGTCGTCGGCACACTGCTTCAAATGTTCATCCTATCATTCCACTATTATTCAACAGATGTGTAATATAGATGTAATGTTTGGTCGAGTTAGAATTATATCTATATTTGGAATGGAACCATTGGTTGATTCAGACAGAAAAGGAAGCTATTTAATTAGACAGGTTTTCTTACACCTATGTGTAACAAGATATATGTAAATGGTGTTTGTAACAGCCTGCATTAATAGAAACTGTAGAAAATTTGTCCCATTCATTTATTGGCCTTTGGGAGGATGAAATGACGACGTCTGTTAATATCATTCCAGACACAATGGGTCAGCTGTGGACTCCATCTCTCGTGAGTAGGGCATCACCACGAAGAAGTGAGTTGGTTGTTGTGCATCCATCAGCTGAGATTTTCCCAGAAGCATATGGTAAGTGAGTGAGGAATATATATTTAGATTTCATTAGTTTATTCTGTTCTGTGATCATGTGCTGGAGCTTCCTTAGCTAATTTAGGTGAAAATTAATTAATTTGCTTTGGCTATAATTGATGAAACCATGAAAGAGACGTATCAAGTTCCATCTAATCGTATTTTAACGCCTTTGTTTTTAAATACGTCTGTCCAGATATACAGATTATTGGCGGTTTCATTTAAATTCTCTCAATCCCGCTCAGCCTAAAAAATTGTATGGTAATTAGACTGAATTAATATTACACCATTAATTATTTCAATACTATGCGGGAAAGTTCATTTTGGCAAAAGCTGTACGTGAAAACGCCCACATACAAATGTATTTATTGTTACCGTTGTTACATTTAATGTATGCAAATGTTATAACTTATTATATAATTTAAAAATAACGTTGCAGTCAGGGGTCCAACAAAATAAAGATATTGCCACATGGTTTCTCCTGGAAGTGTTTAAGGACAATCAGTGCATACTGTTCTGGCGACACAGCACATGATCAAGTGTTGACTGAATTTATACCATTCAGTGAACCATGTGTAGGTGTTAAATTTATTATTGACCAGACTTGAGCGGATCTACGCACTGGGTAGTGGGTCCAGGATGTGTATGGAAGGAGACAATTTCCTTGCTGAAGCTATCTGCTGCATTTGATACCATTGGTCACAGGACAACTTGTTAAAAGTGTGTCAATATGGTGTGGCATATCTGGAACAGAGCTGGTTCTCATAATATTTAACTGATAGATGCAAAAGAATGAAGATAGTGAATTGTTTCTCAGCTGCCCTCCCTACTTCACGTAATGTTCCTCAGGGTATTTCACTCTCTACGCTACTCTACTTGGCTCAGTTATCCAATGTCACAACTTGGATCACTAAATGTATACTAATAGATCACATACCTAAGCAATTTTGGCTACACGAGATACAAATCACTTCCAAAACTAGATCAGAGATTTTCTCCACAAAATCTTCCACGGGATGACAGAGACCACATTAAAGTTAATGCAAGTAAATCCGAGTTTGTTATTATTGATGAGGTAAATTTTGCATGTTTATTTGAATGGATTAGTTGTGCACAATATGTTGCAAGACGTTTCCTGATGTGTCAGACTTTAGATTGCATGTAGAGAAGCAGAGTAAAATCAAAACGTGTGGAAAGCATTAGCTTAACAGTGTCACCTGGCTGTTCTTCGAAGAGAACAAATTTGCATGTGCGCTGGAGTGCCATAAAACACTAACATTATATAGCCTTTCTGTTTTGGGAGTGACGTAGAATGATGTAATGAAAGTATTGATTTACTAAAATGCAAGGAAGGACATCAACATAATAATTGACATGTAATTGATTACGGATTGACAGACGTTTGCTACGATGACAATAAAACTGATGCCGATTGACCAACTAATGCGAATCGAGAATAATAACCTTTATCTGAATATGTAAAGATTGATGTTCTTTTGTTTAAAAAATAAGAGACCAATGACGTGAGTGACACTTAGCATTACATGCTATTTGGTTGCACCTCCTATCGGTCGGTGGAGAGACCAATCCACAGTCACCGAATCTCTTATAGTTGCATTCGAGCAGCTCTCAGGGGAGAGGTTTGTCGGCCCCCAGACCATGTAGTTCTCCACCCAAACTACTGACAACCCCTATGTGTTGAGCTAGCAACCTCTTATGACAAAACGACTACCCGTTTATATAGTAGGTACATCCTTTTTAGGTGAATTTATGGTGTGAACTCTTGAAACATGTTCACTTTACATTTAATTGACATAACAAATACTCATTAAAAAATCTAGTTAATTAGAATGTTTTTATATGTCATAGTTCATGTTGCAATGCAGCAAAGTGTATAAAATGCATAAATAATATTGCTAGTCTATGTTATTGATATTGAATTATGCAGATCTAGTGGTGAAAATTATGCGCATGCGCCGGAAGTGATCACTCTAAGATGGCGTCTACTAGAACGTTGGCCGTGTAATTGATATCAACAACCCTACAAAACCCTGTCTTAGGAATACAACACATTTCAAGTGGAAAAGGTTTATTATATTGGCAATAGTATCATCGAACAGTTGTGTTAACTGATATGTCTGTTTATTATCTATGCATCTAGCAATTCCCACCGCCGTTACTTTGTTGAACAAATGCACATAACAGTTACGTTAGCCAACAATAAGCCAAAACGCCTAGAAAGTGTCTCGTCTCCTTGCCAGCAACAGTCTAGCCAAATTTTCATGCGACTAATACACAGTCATGAATTTCATCAGAAGCAGAAAAACATAGTTGTCACTAATTAGTAATCTGTCCCAATACATTATTCAAAACTCCATATGAAATGATCAATCGTTTGTAGAATGAATAAAATATGTACCAGAATTAATACCATATCAAACATGTGTACTCCGTAGTATAGATATTATTTATCTACAAAGCCAAATAATGTTTATACACAAACCTTCCGCATTCTGGTAGGTCAAAAAGTCCCTAATATAATGCACCTTTTGTTAGTAGCTGTCTCGAATAATCTCTTTCTTTACCAGTTTCGTCCGATTGGCTGTCAACGCAATGCATTTCTACCTATCTAGATGAGATCAGCTTTTACAGAGAACACCACAGGAAGCACGCAGCGTGTGCTATAGATATACAATGTATGTTGAAACAGATAACATGCACGCCAACACGGATGTAGCATACGAAATGCTATCTTGCACGCTCCTCCACATTTCTCCAATTGATCTTATGTTGAAACAGATAACATGCACGCCAACACGGATGTAGCACACGAAATGCTATCTTGCACACTCCTCCATATTTCTCCAATTGATCATTCTTCAGTCATGGTAGGCCGTACACCGTATACCAATGTTTGGAAGAAGAATCACCAACTTCGCATGGATTGCTATATAAGACACGTTAAATGCAAGAATTCCCCGCATGCTGGCTGGTAAACAGGAATGAACCCTTGTGGTCTGTTGTCTGTGCTGGCGGAGGTAATCAACGAACCACGACAGGCATTGTCCATGCGCTCGGACGGCGTTGTCCTGTTTGCATCAGATAATCTTTTGCAGCACCACGCTTTGACACCTGTCAACGCCCTGAATGACGTTGTAATCCTCACTTAGAAGGGCAATTTCTACGTCGCAATTATTCTGGTATCCCAATTGTATCGACACATGCGTGTTGTTCTATTGAGGATACGTAATCGTTATGTTTACAGCAATTTTCTCAACACGGTTACACAAAAAAATAATAGTACGCATCAGTTGGTGTTCGTTTAATGTTCTGCTGTAAATGTGATTTAAATGTGGGCAGAAAAGGACAGCTCCTTACATTGGATAAAAATGTATCGCAACTTCTCTGGGAAGCATTTATCCTAATTGTATCGACACATGCATGTTGTAATGTCGGGAATACGTAATCGGGGATGGAAGCAGACAGGGAGGGAGGCAGACAGATACGTATCGTATCCAGTCCTTTGTACTGTTCAAAGTGTTTTACACTTCACCCACTACCACACCTGTTCATTCTAACTTCATCTCGACTTCTCTGGGAAGCACTCAGTCATGCCACAGTTACTGCACGAAGACCATTCTGAAGATTTCCCTCGACAAGCGATAGTCATGAAAGGTTAAAAGGCAACAGTGTTGCTCTTTGTTAAAAATGCAAATCAATAGATGTAAGTACATGTTTTGGTTAAGACAATGGCTGTGTACACTATAAAAACATCTGCTGGGAATTTGTCTATGTTGATGTTTAAAACATCTGCTGGGAATTTGTCTCATGTGAAGTTAGAAAGTTCATCAATTTGACTGTTTCATCTCTTTCAATATGCCTATGCTTCGAAATATGAAAAAAATATTTATTCATTATATTTCTACCACACAATGTTAAAACGCCAGACTCGGCTGAGGGAACCCGTGTTCAAATCCAATTGCTGCCGTACCAAAGCTTTGTCAATTTTGTTCCACCACATTACCACATTTCACTCAGCTATAAATGAGTACCCAGGTACAGACGAGTGTGGAAATGTGAACGAATAATCTTCGCACAGTAATTGTATCATTGCTGAATGCTTCCCAGAGAAGTTCAGAAGGTGTTGGAATGAACTGGTCAGCCAGGGGGTGAACTGTTAAGCACGTTGAACAATCCCAAGGACTGGATACAGTGCTGTTTATATATAAACATACCTTAACTTGAAATATTTTTACAGGTGCTGCGACAGCCAGGAACAATTTTGGTGAACCAAGAGTGAACAATATCAAGGGTCACTTCAATCAGATCGCTCTTGCCTATCCCCACTTTGTGTGTTGGTACAGGTTGGTGTCATAAGTAGACATAATCGCCTTGGAAGCAGGCCAGTCATTGTTCTCTTGGAAATTAATTGGATTATGAGTGGAACAGACATTGCAATAAACTATAACGACGAATTGTGGGGAGGGGAGAATGTCACATTAAATTGAGAAACTAACTTTTACATTCGTTCTAATAAATCAACATCAGCGCTGAGTAGTAATGGCTTTTGTTTTGGTAACCAGCTTGATTTGTTTAATGTTATTTATTATTTCACTGTACATCCTTCTTGTCAAAGGATATTTTATTTTTATGAGCATGCTGTATTCAAGAAGGGTACGTCATTTATATGAATACGACCACCTGGGAAAATGCATATGTTGCTCAAACACAGATACATATGATATATTGTTGTCCTTTGCAGAATATCAAAGTGTGGGTGTGCGAACTGTTTCATTGATGGAGATCTATAGATCTATGTAACTTTTCTGATGGATTTGATAGATAAGGTGGTCCGCAATGCCAAGGTACTCAACACTGGCCAGGAGAACTGTAACAGGATGGTGGCCGCCACCTTCCAGTCCACTATCCAGTTGTGGAGCGTCATGGTCAACAATGATGGCAGCCTCGTCACACGTGAGATAAGTCAGTCAGTGAAATAGGTGTGTCATGAGAAAAAGGCTCTGGAGAGAATCATGTCACTGTCATAGGCACCAGTTTTCTAAATGGTGCATCATAGTCACAGAACACCATGTCTGTAGAGGGATGCTCAAATTTAGCAAATGTTGCATTGAAATGATTTTTCTCATAAGCAATTTATACACTGTTTATAAAAATGTTGATTATATTCTTGGATTTTTTAAGCATAACTTTTTTTACCAAACTAACGGTGCTTTTCCTCTTTGTTCCCTGCTGTACATGGGTTAGGGTCAGGTAAAATATTGTCGAGTAACTCTTTCTGTTGATTCTTTCCATACTTTCCGCCCCCTCTCAATCTTTCATCCTCCTCTGATCTTCTCGTATCCCACCACAGGCATTCCTTCCATCTTAGCTGTTCGTTTCCCCTTTTCTTGCATTCTTGATGTTTTCTACCTCTCTCTTCCACTCTCTTTACTAGTTTGTCTGCATCCATCCTTATCATGTGGCCTGCATATATCACTTTGCTTCTCACCAACCTTCCTGTTGCGTCCCATCTTTCCTCAGGTTGTTCCTCCTTCTTCCGTCAACCCTTTTTGACTGACGGAACCTGGGTTCAAATCCAATTGCTGCCGTATCAAAGCTTTGACAATTTTGTTCCCCCACATTACCACAGTTCACCCAGCTGTAAATGAGTACACAAGTACAGACAAGTGTGGAAATGTGAACGAAAAATCGTTGCACAGTAATTGCAGCATTGCTAAATGCTTCCCAGAGCAGTACAAAAGGTGTTGGAATGAATAAGTCAGCCAGGGGGTGTTATGTTTTGGTAACCAGAATGATTTGTAAACTGTTTTTATTGATACTTTCACTCTACATCCTTCTTGTCAAAGGATATTTGATTTTTATGAGCATGCTGTAGTCAAGAAATGTACGTCATTTCTATGAGTACAACCACATGGTAAAATGCATATTGCTCAAACAGAGATACATATGAGTGATTGATTTTGTACTTTTCCACAGCAGAATACAAAAGTGTGGATGTGCAAACTGTTTGTTTGACGCATATCTACAGATCGATGTAACTGGTGTGTTTATGTGAGACAGGATGACGGACTCTGCACGCTGCCAATTTTCGTGGACTAGCCCGTGCATCTGATGGATTTGATAGATCAGGTGGTCCTCAATGCCAAGGTGCTCAACACTGGCCAGGAGAACTGCAACAGGATGGTGGCCGCCACCTTCCAGTCCACTATCCAGTTGTGGAGCGTCATGGTCAACAATGATGGCAACCTCGTCACACGTGAGATAAGTCAGTCAGTGAGATAGGCGTGTCATGAGAAAAAGGTTGTGGAGAGAATCAGGTCACTGTTATAGACTCCAGGTTTCTAAATGGCGCATCATAATCACGCAACACCATGTCTGTAGAGGGGTGCTAAAATTTAACAAATGTTCTATTGAAATAATTGTTTTTCTCATAAGCAATTTATACATTGTTTATGAAAATGTTTCCTCTTTGTTCACTGCTGTTCATGGGTTAAGGTCAGGTCAAATATTGTCAAGTCACTCTTTCTGTTGTTTTTTCCATACTTTTCTATCGGCCGCCCCCTCTCCATCTTTCATCTTCCCCCGATCTTCTCATTCCCCACCTCACGCAGTCTTTCGATCTTAGCTGTTCTCTTCCACTTTTCTTGCATCATTGACGTTTTTCCACCTATCTCTTCCAATCTCTTTACTAGTATGTCTCCATCCATCCTTACCATGTGGCCTGCCATTCTCACCTTGCTTCTCACCAATCTTCCTGTTGAACTGTCTTGTTGCATCACATCTGTCCTCAGTTAATTCATCCTTCTTTTGTCAACCCTCTTTTGTTCGCGTTATTCGACGAAACCAGAACCAAACTTGCAGCTGCTGTTGTTGTTCTGTCAACGCCACTGTCTCCAGATACAGATTCAGGCATGCTTGTGTGACACAAGCTCTCAGGACTTTCCTTTTCAGCTTTTTCAAAACGTTTCTCTCCAACATGACTCCCTCTACTTTTCGCCGAGCATTCGCTCCCTGTTGTATCCGACATCGCATTTCTACCTCTGAATGCCCATCCTCATTAACCATTCCTCCAAGTTACACAAAGCCATCCACTTGGTTGATCTCCTTATCATCCAAACTACTGATCAAGTCCTCTCTCTGATGTAAACCCCACGTCACTTCTGTCTTCTCCCGGCTCATTATCGGTCCGTGCTTCTTGAACACCCCCTTCCATTCCTCCAACACTTCCTGTAGTTATTGTTTTTGTCTGCTATCATGGCCATATCGTTTGCATACATCTCCTTCCTGAGAACATCCTTCATGCTGATCTTCCTGCTGATTAGTGCCAGCACCATGATAAATAGTAAAAGGTCACTTCCTTGCCTCTAACCGATTTTAACTGGAAACTCTTCCGACAAACCAGATCCAACCACATCTCTTCTCTTTGTTCTCATGAACAGGACAGGTCTGGATGTTGCACGCCATGACACAGAACTGGCAGTTAAATCTATCACGGTGGCTGTGCTCAGTAGGGCAGGCAAAGTCGGGGTGTGGCATTCCATGGCACTGAACTGGCAGGTAATTCTCTCACGGTGGCTGTACTCACTAGGCAGCCATACTGGTTATTTTTGTTATGATGACATAGAAAACAAAATAAAATCTTTTAAAAATTTAATCCCGGTTTCCCACTTGACCCTCCTTGTTCGTCAGAAGGGGAATAGGACACAACAGACAGACCAACATAAACTTCTTTATATGTTATATAGACTACACAGAATATGTGTATGCAGACATTGAAAACTAAAGCTGATTGAGTGTTGTTGTTTCTACGTCGTACCTACAGACATGCAGAAGTTCCCGCTGGGTATGAAGGAGAGATACCATAGTAGGGACCGTGTTACAGCCCTCAGTGTCTATCTCGCCCCCACAGCGGGTGGGTCTCCATGCTTGCTACATTTGACTAGAATGTTAGAACTAAAAGTTATGAATTCTGGCTAATTCATAGAAACTACACTTAAGACTAACGTCTCATTTAGATGTGTTGATTATATTTGTTACGCTAATGTGCAAGTTGCTCCTTTGAAGCAGGGCTGTTTTGGTATTGTACATTGCTTGTCTGTTTTCAGCCCTGAGAGGGAAATGTATTGAAATAGCCTACTGGACAATTTTGGGAGCTGCGCAGGTGATTCTGCAGCAACCAGAGTTAGTTGGACAGGGCCACAGATCTTCCAGATGTTCTCTGTACACGCCAATCCCATCACCAAGGTGATGTTGTCAACGAAGCATTGTGTCTCTGGTAGGTTCAATTATCAAGTATATTTCTATGGAAAATATTCAAATATACATGGAAAGCTTTATTTTATGATAGTGACCATGCCACGTTTATGGGTTGATTTTTAGTGGGCAATCAATTACATATACTGTGACATCCTCAGTTATATAAAATATAGAAATAAAAGTTCGGTTTCCTTTCCAAGTAATCCAAATTGAAGCATTGATTATGATCATATCAGCTTTTGTTTGATATAACGCGGCTTATCAGTATCAGGTCCTTGAAAAATGGAAAATGAACCACTGCAATTCACTGGTGTGTTTGCAATGTGCTCTGAGTACAAATATGTACATACGTGGAACGTGACCTGATTCCTTGGCATGACCAGCACACAGCCCGGCTCAGTGGCCTTGGCATCATTCAAGTTTATCTCCATACAGAGGTTGGAACCACACTTTCAGTATATCTAAAGTAACAACTTTGGTAAGTCACATTGACAGGATCTAGAATAACAATAATTATATATTTCAGTAAATTAGATTATAGATTAAATTAAGTAATGATTTTTTTTATTGGAAAACTGGGCACCCCTTTTTTGTGAGACTGGGCCCGAACGTTATGAGAAGAAGAATGTTGTTATTTAGGGAAAGAAATAAAATTCACATTCGAGGAGCCACCTAAAATTTGCATTTAATCAAGTTATTGAACCACCAAATTACATTGTTCACTGATTATATATTAACTTACTATCAACTAAATATAATTAAATTATACGCTTTCATCTGCAAAGACAGCCGAAAATCAACTTCAGTAATTGGACAATTTGCAGACATTCTGTGTGTAATGCAGTAGCAGAACAATATCAAGGATATATTTCTGAAGAGATATTGTCTCATCAACGGTATTTCTGGAATATTGTCCGTGGAGTTAACGATGAGATATTGTCCAGATAATATTGGTAGGTATACAATCAGAGAGATGATAACTTATATGAATCGTACATTCCGTGGTTGTGCGACTGGGTCAGCGAACATACAATGACTCGTGCAACTCTTCTGCTCACCGCCGCTTTCGGGGCATTGTCTTTGAATTACATGCATTCTGGTTATATGGTTATATTGAGTAGTATAACTTATTACTATTTTCTGAATTGTATCACATGTAAACAAAGGAAAGAGGCATTTGTTTTAATTTTACAATGACACTAAACATTCAAAAACTACCACAGACAGTCACTGTGGAAATACGTGCATATAACACTTTTAAAACATTTCACCAATTTATGAATTGGAAGGTATATTTTATGTGCTAACTCCATTTTTACTTGACAACTGTTATAGCCTGTGTACTATCATAATATTTGCATGTGTGTATGTATATTATTATTCAGGCAATGTTTCGTCCATATTTATATGGACGAACCAATATGGTACATAACTCCTTGTTTCGGTATTTTATGCATGGTTAGAGGTTTAACATTCAACTTGTTGCTGCGTTCGATCAGAATCGTCCAGGCATGACGTATATTTGATGTCCTCGACAGTCAAAAGAACAAAATGCCATGGTTGGGCAACCTAAACTGACTTTGCCATGTACTGTCAGGGCTATCAAACATGACATAACTAACCGAACTGCACCAGGTATACGGGTGGCTGTCTTGCCCCAGGGTGCACCAAGATGGCTTTTAGGGGTATTTTTTACTGCTGCAAATGTTCATCCTTTTATGGTCGTCGGCACACTGCTTCAAATGTTCATCCTATCATTCCACTATTATTCAACAGATGTGTAATATAGATGTAATGTTTGGTCGAGTTAGAATTATATATATATATATTTGGAATGGAACCATTGGTTGATTCAGACAGAAAAGGAAGCTATTTAATTAGACAGGTTTTCTTACACCTATGTGTAACAAGATATTTGTAAATGGTGTTTGTAACAGCCTGCATTAATAGAAACTGTAGAAAATTTGTCCCATTCATTTATTGGCCTTTGGGAGGATGAAATGACGACGTCTGTTAATATCATTCCAGACACAATGGGTCAGCTGTGGACTCCATCTCTCGTGAGAAGGCATCACCACGAAGAAGTGAGTTGGTTGTTGTGCATCCATCAGCTGAGATTTTCCCAGAAGCATATGGTAAGTGAGTGAGGAATATGTATTTAGATTTCATTAGTTTATTCTGTTCTGTGATCATGTGCTGGAGCTTCCTTAGCTAATTTAGGTGAAAATTAATTAATTTGCTTTGGCTATAATTGATGAAACCATTAAAGAGACGTATCAAGTTCCATCTAATCGTATTTTAACGCCTTTGTTTTTAAATACGTCTGTCCAGATATACAGATTATTGGCGGTTTCATTTAAATTCTCTCAATCCCGCTCAGCCTAAAAAATTGTATGGTAATTAGACTGAATTAATATTACACCAGTAATTATTTCAATACAATGCGGGAAAGTTCATTTTGGCAAAAGCTGTACGTGAAAACGCCCACATACAAATGTATTTATTGTTACCGTTGTTACATTTAATGTATGCAAATGTTATAACTTATTATATAATTTAAAAAATAACGTTGCAGTCAGGGGTCCAACAAAATAAAGATATTGCCACATGGTTTCTCCTGGAAGTGTTTAAGGACAATCAGTGCATACTGTTCTGGCGACACAGCACATGATCAAGTGTTGACTGAATTTATACCATTCAGTGAACCATGTGTAGGTGTTAAATTTATTATTGACCAGACTTGAGCGGATCTACGCACTGGGTAGTGGGTCCAGGATGTGTATGGAAGGAGACAATTTCCTTGCTGAAGCTATCTGCTGCATTTGATACCATTGGTCACAGGACAACTTGTTAAAAGTGTGTCAATATGGTGTGGCATATCTGGAACAGAGCTGGTTCTCATAATATTTAACTGATAGATACAAAAGAATGAAGATAGCGAATTGTTTCTCAGCTGCCCTCCCTACTTCACGTAATGTTCCTCAGGGTATTTCACTCTCTACGCTACTCTACTTGGCTCAGTTATCCAATGTCACAACTTGGATCACTAAATGTATACTAATAGATCACATACCTAAGCAATTTTGGCTACACGAGATACAAATCACTTCCAAAACTAGATCAGAGATTTTCTCCACAAAATCTTCCACGGGATGACAGAGACCACATTAAAGTTAATGCAAGTAAATCCGAGTTTGTTATTATTGATGAGGTAAATTTTGCATGTTTATTTGAATGGATTAGTTGTGCACAATATGTTGCAAGACGTTTCCTGATGTGTCAGACTTTAGATTGCATGTAGAGAAGCAGAGTAAAATCAAAACGTGTGGAAAGCATTAGCTTAACAGTGTCACCTGGCTGTTCTTCGAAGAGAACAAATTTGCATGTGCGCTGGAGTGCCATAAAACACTAATATTATATAGCCTTTTTTGTTTTGGGAGTGACGTAGAATGATGTAATGAAAGCATTGATTTACTAAAATGCAAGGAAGGACATCAACATAATAATTGACATGTAATTGATTACGGATTGACAGACGTTTGCTACGATGACAATAAAACTGATGCCGATTGACCAACTAATGCGAATCGAGAATAATAACCTTCATCTGAATATGTAATGATTGATGTTCTTTTGTTTAAAAAATAAGAGACCAATGACGTGAGTGACACTTAGCATTACATGCTATTTGGTTGCACCTCCTATCGGTCGGTGGAGAGACCAATCCACAGTCACCGAATCTCTTATAGTTGCATTCGAGCAGCTCTCAGGGGAGAGGTTTGTCGGCCCCCAGACCATGTAGTTCTCCACCCAAACTACTGACAACCCCTATGTGTTGAGCTAGCAACCTCTTATGACAAAACGACTACCCGCTTATATAGTAGGTACATCCTTTTTAGGTGAATTTATGGTGTGAACTCTTGAAACATGTTCACTTTACATTTAATTGACATAACAAATACTCATTAAAAATCTAGTTAATTAGAATGTTTTTTATATGCCATAGTTCATGTTGTGATGCAGCAAAGTGTATAACATGCATAAATAATATTGCTAGTCTATGTTATTGATATTGAATTATGCAGATCTAGTGGTGAAAAGTATGCGCATGCGCCGGAAGTGATCACTCTAAGATGGCGTCTACTAGAACGTTGGCCGTGTAATTGATATCAACAACCCTACAAAACCCTGTCTTAGGAATACAACACACTTCAAGTGGAAAAGGTTTATTATATTGGCAATAGTATCACCGAACAGTTGTGTTAACTGGTATGTCTGTTTATTATATATGCATCTAGCAATTCCCACCGCCGTTACTTTGTTGAACAAATGCACATAACAGTTACGTTAGCCAACAATCAGCCAAAACGCCTAGAAAGTGTCTCGTCTCCTTGCCAGCAACAGTCTAGCCAAATTTTCATGCGACTAATACACAGTCATGAATTTCATCAGAAGCAGAAAAACATAGTTGTCACTAATTAGTAATCTGTCCCAATACATTATTCAAAACTCCATATGAAATGATCAATCGTTTGTAGAATGAATAAAATATGTACCAGAATTAATACCATATCAAACATGTGTACTCCGTAGTATAGATATTATTTATCTACAAAGCCAAATAATGTTTATACACAAACCTTCCGCATTCTGGTAGGTCAAAAAGTCCCTAATATAATGCACCTTTTGTTAGTAGCTGTCTCGAATAATCTCTTTCTTTACCAATTTCGTCCGATTGGCTGTCAACGCAATGCATTTCTACCTATCTAGATGAGATCAGCCTTTACAGAGAACACCACAGGAAGCACGCAGCGTGTGCTATAGATATACAATGTATGTTGAAACAGATAACATACACGCCAACACGGATGTAGCACACGATATGCTATCTTGCACGCTCCTCCACATTTCTCCAATTGATCATATGTTGAAACAGGTAAGATGCACGCCAACACGGATGTAGCACACGAAATGCTATCTTGCACACTCCTCCATATTTCTCCAATTGATCATTCGTCAGTCATTTTAGGCCGTACACCGTATACCAATGTTTGGAAGACGAATCACCAACTTCGCATGGATTGCTATATAAGACACGTTAAATACAAGAATTCCCCGCATGCTGGCTGGTAAACAGGAATTAACCCTTGTGGTCTGTTGTCTGTGCTGGCGGAGGTAATCAACGAACCACGACAGGCATTGTCCATGCGCTCGGACGGCGTTGTCCTGTTTGCATCAGATAATCTTTTGCAGCACCACGCTTTGACACCTGTCAACGCCCTGAATGACGTTGTAATCCTCACTTAGAAGGGCAATTTCTATGTCGCAATTATTCTGGTATCCCAATTGTATCGACACATGCGTGTTGTTCTATTGAGGATACGTAATCGTTCTGTTTACAGCAATTTTCTCAACACGGTTACACAAAAATAGAATAGTACGCATCAGTTGGTGTTCGTTCAATGTTCAGCTGTAAATGTGATTTAAATGTGGGCAGAAAAGGACAGCTCCTTACATTGGATAAAAATGTATCGCAACTTCTCTTGGAAGCATTTATCCTAATTGTATCGACACAAGCATGTTGTAATGTCGGGAATACGTAATCGGGGATGGAAGCAGACCGGGAAGGAGGCAGAAAGATACTTATCGTATCCAGTCCTTTGTACTGTTCAAAGTGTTTTACACTTCACCCACTACCACACCGGTTCATTCTAACTTCATCTCGACTTCTCTGGGAAGCACTCAGTCATGCCACAGTTACTGCACGAAGACCATTCTGAAGATTTCCCTCGACAAGCGATAGTCATGAAAGGTTAAAAGGCAACAGTGTTGCTCTTTGTTAAAAATGCAAATCAATAGATGTAAGTACATGTTTTGGTTAAGACAATGGCTGTGTACACTATAAAAACATCTGCTGGGAATTTGTCTATGTTGATGTTTAAAACATCTGCTGGGAATTTGTCTCATGTGAAGTTAGAAAGTTCATCAATTTGACTGTTTCATCTCTTTCAATATGCCTATGCTTCGAAATATGAAAAAAATATTTATTCATTATATTTCTACCACACAATGTTAAAACGCCAGACTCGGCTGAGGGAACCCGTGTTCAAATCCAATTGCTGCCGTACCAAAGCTTTGTCAATTTTGTTCCACCACATTACCACAGTTCACTCAGCTATAAATGAGTACCCAGGTACAGACGAGTGTGGAAATGTGAACGAATAATCTTCGCACAGTAATTGTATCATTGCTGAATGCTTCCCAGAGAAGTTCAGAAGGTGTTGGAATGAACTGGTCAGCCAGGGGGTGAACTGTTAAGCACGTTGAACAATCCCAAGGACTGGATACAGTGCTGTTTATATATAAACATACCTTAACTTGAAATCTTTTTACAGGTGCTGCGGCAGCCAGGAACAATTTTGGTGAACCAAGAGTGAACAATATCAAGGGTCACTTCAATCAGATCGCTCTTGCCTATCCCCACTTTGTGTGTTGGTACAGGTTGGTGTCATAAGTAGACATAATCGCCTTGGAAGCAGGCCAGTCATGGTTCTCTTGGAAATTAATTGGATTATGAGTGGAACAGACATTGCAATAAACTATAACGACGAATTGTGGGGGAGGGGAGAATGTCACATTAAATTGAGAAACTAACTTTTACATTCGTTCTAATAAATCAACATCAGCGCTGAGTAGTAATGGCTTTTGTTTTGGTAACCAGCTTGATTTGTTTAATGTTATTTATTATTTCACTGTACATCCTTCTTGTCAAAGGATATTTTATTTTTATGAGCATGCTGTATTCAAGAAGTGTACGTCATTTATATGAATACGACCACCTGGGAAAATGCATATGTTGCTCAAACACAGATACATATGATATATTGTTGTCCTTTGCAGAATATCAAAGTGTGGGTGTGCGAACTGTTTCATTAATGGAGATCTATAGATCTATGTAACTTTTCTGATGGATTTGATAGATAAGGTGGTCCGCAATGCCAAGGTACTCAACACTGGCCAGGAGAACTGTAACAGGATGGTGGCCGCCACCTTCCAGTCCACTATCCAGTTGTGGAGCGTCATGGTCAACAATGATGGCAGCCTCGTCACACGTGAGATAAGTCAGTCAGTGAAATAGGTGTGTCATGAGAAAAAGGCTCTGGAGAGAATCATGTCACTGTCATAGGCACCAGTTTTCTAAATGGTGCATCATAGTCACAGAACACCATGTCTGTAGAGGGATGCTCAAATTTAGCAAATGTTGCATTGAAATGATTTTTCTCATAAGCAATTTATACACTGTTTATAAAAATGTTGATTATATTCTTGGATTTATTAAGCATAACTTTTTTTTACCAAACTAACGGTGCTTTTCCTCTTTGTTCCCTGCTGTACATGGGTTAGGGTCAGGTAAAATATTGTCGAGTAACTCTTTCTGTTGATTCTTTCCATACTTTCCGCCCCCTCTCAATCTTTCATCCTCCTCTGATCTTCTCGTATCCCACCACAGGCATTCCTTCCATCTTAGCTGTTCGTTTCCCCTTTTCTTGCATTCTTGATGTTTTCTACCTCTCTCTTCCACTCTCTTTACTAGTTTGTCTGCATCCATCCTTATCATGTGGCCTGCATATATCACCTTGCTTCTCACCAACCTTCCTGTTGCGTCCCATCTTTCCTCAGGTTGTTTCTCATGACTGACGGAACCTGGGTTCAAATCCAATTGCTGCCGTATCAAAGCTTTGACAATTTTGTTCCCCCACATTACCACAGTTCACCCAGCTGTAAATGAGTACACAAGTACAGACAAGTGTGGAAATGTGAACGAACAATCGTTGCACAGTAATTGCAGCATTGCTAAATGCTTCCCAGAGCAGTACAAAAGGTGTTGGAATGAATAAGTCAGCCAGGGGGTGTTATGTTTTGGTAACCAGAATGATTTGTAAACTGTTTTTATTGATACTTTCACTCTACATCCTTCTTGTCAAAGGATATTTGATTTTTATGAGCATGCTGTAGTCAAGAAATGTACGTCATTTCTATGAGTACTACCACATGGTAAAATGCATATTGCTCAAACAGAGATACATATGAGTGATTGATTTTGTACTTTTCCACAGCAGAATACAAAAGTGTGGATGTGCAAACTGTTTGTTTGACGCATATCTACAGATCGATGTAACTGGTGTGTTTATGTGAGACAGGATGACGGACTCTGCACGCTGCCAATTTTCGTGGACTAGCCCGTGCATCTGATGGATTTGATAGATCAGGTGGTCCTCAATGCCAAGGTGCTCAACACTGGCCAGGAGAACTGCAACAGGATGGTGGCCGCCACCTTCCAGTCCACTATCCAGTTGTGGAGCGTCATGGTCAACAATGATGGCAACCTCGTCACACGTGAGATAAGTCAATCAGTGAGATAGGCGTGTCATGAGAAAAAGGTTCTGGAGAGAATCAGGTCACTGTTATATTCTCCAGGTTTCTAAATGGCGCATCATAATCGCAACACCATGTCTGTAGAGGGGTGCTAAAATTTAACAAATGTTCTATTGAAATAATTGTTTTTCTCATAAGCAATTTATACATTGTTTATGAAAATGTTTCCTCTTTGTTCACTGCTGTTCATGGGTTAAGGTCAGGTCAAATATTGTCAAGTCACTCTTTCTGTTGTTTTTTTCCATACTTTTCTATCGGCCGCCCCCTCTCCATCTTTCATCTTCCCCCGATCTTCTCATATCCCACCTCACGCAGTCTTTCGATCTTAGCTGTTCTCTTCCACTTTTCTTGCATCATTGACGTTTTTCCACCTATCTCTTCCAATCTCTTTACTAGTATGTCTCCATCCATCCTTACCATGTGGCCTGCCATTCTCACCTTGCTTCTCACCAATCTTCCTGTTGAACTGTCTTGTTGCATCACATCTGTCCTCAGTTAATTCATCCTTCTTTTGTCAACCCTGTTTTGTTCGCGTTATTCGACGAAACCAGAACCAAACATGCAGCTGCTGTTGTTGTTCTGTCAACGCCACTGTCTCCAGATACAGATTCAGGTATGCCTGTGTGACACAAGCTCTCAGGACTTTCCTTTTCAGCTTTTTCAAAACGTTTCTCTCCAACATGACTCCCTCTACTTTTCGCCGAGCATTCGCTCCCTGTTGTATCCGACATCGCATTTCTACCTCTGAATGCCCATACTCATTAACCATTCCTCCAAGTTACACAAAGCCATCCACTTGGTTGATCTCCTTATCATCCAAACTACTGATCAAGTCCTCTCTCTGATGTAAACCCCACGTCACTTCTGTCTTCTCCCGGCTCATTATCGGTCCGTGCTTCTTGAACACCCCCTTCCATTCCTCCAACACTTCCTATAGTTATTGTTCTTGTCTGCTATCATGGCCATATCGTTTGCATACATCTCCTTCCTGAGAACATCCTTCATGCTGATCTTCCTGCTGATTAGTGCCAGCACCATGATAAATAGTAAAAGGTCACTTCCTTGCCTCTAACCGATTTTAACTGGAAACTTTTCCGACAAACCAGATCCAACCACAACTCTTCTTTTTGTTCCCATGAACAGGACAGGTATGGGTGTGGCACGCCATGACACAGAACTGGCAGTTAAATCTATCACGGTGGCTGTGCTCAGTAGGGCAGGCAAAGTCGGGGTGTGGCATTCCATGGCACTGAACTGGCAGGTAATTCTCTCACGGTGGCTGTACTCACTAGGCAGCCATACTGATTATCTTTATGATGACATAGAAAACAAAATAAAATCTTTTTAAAATTTAATCCCCACCCCCGGAGGCCCATATGGACGGTTTCCCATTTGACCCTCCTTGTTCGTCAGAAGGGGAATAGGACACAACAGACAGACCAATATAAACTTCTTTTTATGTTATATAGACTACACAGAATATGTGTATGCAGACATTGAAAACTTAAGCTGATTGAGTGTTGTTGCTTCTACGTCGTACCTACAGACATGCAGAAGTTCCCGGTGGGTATGAAGGAGAGATACCATAGTAGGGACCGTGTTACAGCTCTCAGTGTCTATCTCGCCGCCACATCGGGTGACTCTCCATGCTTGCTACATTTGACTAGAATGTTAGAACTAAAAGTTATGAATTCAGACTAATTCATAGAAACTACACTTAAGACTAAGGTCTCATTTAGATGTGTTCATTATATTTGTTACGCTAATGTGCAAGTTGCTCCTTTGAAGCAGGGCTGTTTTGGTATTGTACATTGCTTGTCTGTTTTCAGCCCTGAGAGGGAAATGTATTAAAATAGCCTACTGGACAATTTTGGGAGCTGCGCAGGTGATTCTGCAGCAACCAGAGTCAGTTGGACAAGGCCACAGTTCTTCCAGATGTTCTCTGTACACGCCAATCCCATCACCAAGGTGATGTTGTCAACGAAGCATTGCGTCTCTGGTAGGTCCAATTATCAAGTATATTTCTATGGAAAATATTCAAATATACATGTAAAAGCTTTATTTTATGATAGTGACCATGCCACGTTTATGGGTTGATTTTTAGTGGGCCATCAATTACATATACTGTGACATCCTCAGTTATATAAAATATAGAAATAAAAGTTTGGTTTCCTTTTCAAGTAATCCAAATTGAAGCATTGATTATGATCATATCAGCTTTTGTTTGATATAACGCGGCTTATCAGTATCAGGTCCTTGAAAAATGGAAAGTGAACCACTGCAGCTCACTGGTGTGTTTGCAATGTGCTCTGAGTACAAATATGTACATACGTGGAACGTGACCTGATTCCTTGGCATGACCAGCACACAGCCCGGCTCAGTGGCCTTGGCATCATTCAAGTTTATCTCCATACAGAGGTTGGAACCACACCTTCAGTATATCCAAAGTAACAATTTTGGTAAGTCACATTGACAAGATCTAGAATAACAATAACTATATATTTCAGTAAATTATATTATAGATTAAGTTAAGTAATGATTTTTTTTATTGGAAAACTGAGCACCCATTTTTTGTGAGACTGGGCCCGAACGTTATGAGAAGAAGAATGTTGTTATTTAGGAAAAGAAATAAAATTCACATTCGAGGAGCCACCTAAAATTTGCATTTAATCAAGTTACTGAACCAGCAAATTAGATTGCTCACTGATTATATATTAACTTACTATCAACTAAATATAATTCAATTATACGCTTTCATCTGCAAAGACAGCCGAAAATCAACTTCAGTAATTGCACAATTTGCAGACATTCTGTGTGTAATGCAGTAGCAGAACAATATCCAGGATATACTTCTGAAGAGATATTGTCTCATCAACGGTATTTCTGGAATATTGTCCGTGGAGTTAACGATGAGATATTGTCCAGATAATATTGGTAGGTATACAATCAGAGAGATGATAACTTATATGAATCGTACATTCCGTGGTTGTGCGACTGGCTTAGCGAAAATACAATGACTCGTGCAACTCTTCTGCTCATCTTTGGAATTACATGCATTCTGGTTATATGGTTATATTGAGTAGTATAACTTATTACTATTTTCTGAATTGTATCACATGTAAACAAAGGAAATAGGAATTTGTTTTAATTTTACAATGACACTAAACATTCAAACACTACCACAGCCAGTCACTGTGGAAATACGTGCATATAACACTTTTATAACATTTCACCAATTTATGAATTCGAAGGTATATTTTATGTGCTAATTCCATTTTTACTTGACAACTGTTATAGCCTGTGTACTATCATAATATTTGCATGTGTGTATGTATATTATTATTCAGGCAATGTTCCGTCCATATTTATATGGACGAACCAATATGGTACATAACTCCTTGTTTCGGTATTTTATGCATGGTTAGAGGTTTAACATTCAACTTGTTGCTGCGTTTGATCAGAATCGTCCAGACATAACGTATATTTGATGTCCTCGACAGTCAAAAGAACAAAATGCCATGGTTGGGCAACCTAAACTGACTTTGCCATGTTCTGTCAGGGCTATCAAACATGACATAACTAACCGAACTGCACCAGGTATACGGGTGGCTGTCTTGCCCCAGGGTGCACCAAGATGGCTTTTAGGGGTATTTTTACTGCTGCAAATGTTCATTCTTTTATGGTCGTCGGCACACTGCTTCAAATGTTCATCCTATCATTCCACTATTATTCAACAGATGTGTAATATAGATGTAATGTTTGGTCGAGTTAGAATTATATCTATATTTGGAATGGAACCATTGGTTGATTCAGACAGAAAAGGAAGCTATTTAATTAGACAGGTTTTCTTACACCTATGTGTAACAAGATATTTGTAAATGGTGTTTGTAACAGCCTGCATTAATAGAAACTGTAGAAAATTTGTCCCATTCATTTATTGGCCTTTGTGAGGATGAAATGACGACGTCTGTTAATATCATTCCAGACACAATGGGTCAGCTGTGGACTCCATCTCTCGTGAGTAGGGCATCACCACGAAGAAGTGAGTTGGTTGTTGTGCATCCATCAGCTGAGATTTTCCCAGAAGCATATGGTAAGTGAGTGAGGAATATGTATTTAGATTTCGTAGTTTATTCTGTTCTGTGATCATGTGCTGGAGCTTCCTTAGCTAATGTAGGTGAAAATTAGTTAATTTGCTTTGGCTATAATTGATGAAACCATGAAAGAGACGAATCAAGTTCCATCTAATCGTATTTTAACGCCTTTGTTTTTAAATACGTCTGTCCAGATATACAGATTATTGGCGGTTTCATTTAAATTCTCTCAATCCCGCTCAGCCTAAAAAATTGTATGGTAATTAGACTGAATTAATATTACACCATTAATTATTTCAATACTATGCGGGAAAGTTCATTTTGGCAAAAGCTGTACGTGAAAACGCCCACATACAAATGTATTTATTGTTACCGTTGTTACATTTAATGTATGCAAATGTTATAACTTATTATATAATTTAAAAAATAACGTTGCAGTCAGGGGTCCAACAAAATAAAGATATTGCCACATGGTTTCTCCTGGAAGTGTTTAAGGACAATCAGTGCATACTGTTCTGGCGACACAGCACATGATCAAGTGTTGACTGAATTTATACCATTCAGTGAACCATGTGTAGGTGTTAAATTTATTATTGACCAGACTTGAGCGGATCTACGCACTGGGTAGTGGGTCCACGATGTGTATGGAAGGAGACAATTTCCTTGTTGAAGCTACCTGATACCATTGGTCACAGGACAACTTGTTAAAAGTGTGTCAATATGGTGTGGCATATCTGGAACAGAGCTGGTTCTCATAATATTTAACTGATAGATACAAAAGAATGAAGATAGCGAATTGTTTCTCAGCTGCCCTCCCTACTTCACGTAATGTTCCTCTGGGTATTTCACTCTCTACGCTACTCTACTTGGCTCAGTTATCCAATGTCACAACTTGGATCACTAAATGTATACTAATAGATCACATACCTAAGCAATTTTGGCTACACGAGATACAAATCACTTCCAAAACTAGATCAGAGATTTTCTCCACAAAATCTTCCACGGGATGACAGAGACCACATTAAAGTTAATGCAAGTAAATCCGAGTTTGTTATTATTGATGAGGTAAATTTTGCATGTTTATTTGAATGGATTAGTTGTGCACAATATGTTGCAAGACGTTTCCTGATGTGTCAGACTTTAGATTGCATGTAGAGAAGCAGAGTAAAATCAAAACGTGTGGAAAGCATTAGCTTAACAGTGTCACCTGGCTGTTCTTCGAAGAGAACAAATTTGCATGTGCGCTGGAGTGCCATAAAACACTAACATTATATAGCCTTTTTGTTTTGGGAGTGACGTAGAATGATGTAATGAAAGTATTGATTTACTAAAATGCAAGGAAGGACATCAACATAATAATTGACATGCAATTGATTACGGATTGACAGACGTTTGCTACGATGACAATAAAACTGATGCCGATTGACCAACTAATGCGAATCGAGAATAATAACCTTCATCTGAATATGTAATGATTGATGTTCTTTTGTTTAAAAAATAAGAGACCAATGACGTGAGTGACACTTAGCATTACATGCTATTTGGTTGCACCTCCTATCGGTCGGTGGAGAGACCAATCCACAGTCACCGAATCTCTTATAGTTGCATTCGAGCAGCTCTCAGGGGAGAGGTTTGTCGGCCCCCAGACCATGTAGTTCTCCACCCAAACTACTGACAACCCCTATGTGTTGAGCTAGCAACCTCTTATGACAAAACGACTACCCGTTTATATAGTAGGTACATCCTTTTTAGGTGAATTTATGGTGTGAACTCTTGAAACATGTTCACTTTACATTTAATTGACATAACAAATACTCATTAAAAAATCTAGTTAATTAGAATGTTTTTTATATGTCATAGTTCATGTTGTAATGCAGCAAAGTGTATAACATGCATAAATAATATTGCTAGTCTATGTTATTGATATTGAATTATGCAGATCTAGTGGTGAAAATTATGCGCATGCGCCGGAAGTGATCACTCTAAGATGGCGTCTACTAGAACGTTGGCCGTGTAATTGATATCAACAACCCTACAAAACCCTGTCTTAGGAATACAACACACTTCAAGTGGAAAAGGTTTATTATATTGGCAATAGTATCATCGAACAGTTGTGTTAACTGATATGTCTGTTTATTATCTATGCATCTAGCAATTCCCACCGCCGTTACTTTGTTGAACAAATGCACATAACAGTTACGTTAGCCAACAATAAGCCAAAACGCCTAGAAAGTGTCTCGTCTCCTTGCCAGCAACAGTCTAGCCAAATTTTCATGCGACTAATACACAGTCATGAATTTCATCAGAAGCAGAAAAACATAGTTGTCACTAATTAGTAATCTGTCCCAATACATTATTCAAAACTCCATATGAAATGATCAATCGTTTGTAGAATGAATAAAATATGTACCAGAATTAATACCATATCAAACATGTGTACTCCGTAGTATAGATATTATTTATCTACAAAGCCAAATAATGTTTATACACAAACCTTCCGCATTCTGGTAGGTCAAAAAGTCCCTAATATAATGCACCTTTTGTTAGTAGCTGTCTCGAATAATCTCTTTCTTTACCAATTTCGTCCGACTGGCTGTCAACGCAATGCATTTCTACCTATCCAGATGAGATCAGCTTTTACAGAGAACACCACAGGAAGCACGCAGCGTGTGCTATAGATATACAATGTATGTTGAAACAGATAACATACACGCCAACACGGATGTAGCACACGAAATGCTATCTTGCACACTCCTCCATATTTCTCCAATTGATCATTCTTCAGTCATGGTAGGCCGTACACCGTATACCAATGTTTGGAAGAAGAATCACCAACTTCGCATGGATTGCTATATAAGACACGTTAAATGCAAGAATTCCCCGCATGCTGGCTGGTAAACAGGAATGAACCCTTGTGGTCTGTTGTCTGTGCTGGCGGAGGTAATCAACGAACCACGACAGGCATTGTCCATGCGCTCGGACGGCGTTGTCCTGTTTGCATCAGATAATCTTTTGCAGCACCACGCTTTGACACCTGTCAACGCCCTGAATGACGTTGTAATCCTCACTTAGAAGGGCAATTTCTATGTCGCAATTATTCTGGTATCCCAATTGTATCGACACTGCGTGTTGTTCTATTGAGGATACGTAATCGTTATGTTTACAGCAATTTTCTCAACACGGTTACACAAAAAAAATAATACTACGCATCAGTTGGTGTTCGTTTAATGTTCTGCTGTAAATGTGATTTAAATGTGGCAGAAAAGGACAGCTCCTTACATTGGATAAAAATGTATCGCAACTTCTCTGGGAAGCATTTATCCTAATTGTATCGACACATGCATGTTGTAATGTCGGGAATACGTAATCGGGGATGGAAGCAGACAGGGAGGGAGGCAGACAGATACGTATCGTATCCAGTCCTTTGTACTGTTCAAAGTGTTTTACACTTCACCCACTACCACACCTGTTCGTTCTAACTTCATCTCGACTTCTCAAGGAAGCACTCAGTCATGCCACAGTTACTGCACGAAGACCATTCTGAAGATTTCCCTCGACAAGCGATAGTCATGAAAGGTTAAAAGGCAACAGTGTTGCTCTTTGTTAAAAATGCAAATCAATAGATGTAAGTACATGTTTTGGTTAAGACAATGGCTGTGTACACTATAAAAACATCTGCTGGGAATTTGTCTATGTTGATGTTTGAAACATCTGCTGGGAATTTGTCTCATGTGAAGTTAGAAAGTTCATCAATTTGACTGTTTCATCTCTTTCAATATGCCTATGCTTCGAAATATGAAAAAATTATTTATTCATTATATTTCTACCACACAATGTTAAAACGCCAGACTCGGCTGAGGGAACCCGTGTTCAAATCCAATTGCTGCCGTTCCAAAGCTTTGCCAATTTTGTTCCACCACTTTACCACAGTTCACTCAGCTATAAATGAGTACCCAGGTACAGACGAGTGTGGAAATGTGAACGAATAATCTTCGCACAGTAATTGTATCATTGCTGAATGCTTCCCAGAGAAGTTCAGAAGGTGTTGGAATGAACTGGTCAGCCAGGGGGTGAACTGTTAAGCACGTTGAACAATCCCAAGGACTGGATACAGTGCTGTTTATATATAAACATACCTTAACTTGAAATCTTTTTACAGGTGCTGCGGCAGCCAGGAACAATTTTGGTGAACCAAGAGTGAAAAATATCAAGGGTCACTTCAATCAGATCGCTCTTGCCTATCCCCACTTTGTGTGTTGGTACAGGTTGGTGTCATAAGTAGACATAATCGCCTTGGAAGCAGGCCAGTCATGGTTCTCTTGGAAATTAATTGGATTATGAGTGGAACAGACATTGCAATAAACTATAACGACGAATTGTGGGGGAGGGGAGAATGTCACATTAAATTGAGAAACTAACTTTTACATTTGTTCTAATAAATCAACATCAGCGCTGAGTAGTAATGGCTTTTGTTTTGGTAACCAGCTTGATTTGTTTAATGTTATTTATTATTTCACTGTACATCCTTCTTGTCAAAGGATATTTTATTTTATGAGCATGCTGTATTCAAGAAAGGTACGTCATTTATATGAATACGACCACCTGGGAAAATGCATATGTTGCTCAAACACAGATACATATGATATATTGTTGTCCTTTGCAGAATATCAAAGTGTGGGTGTGCGAACTGTTTCATTGATGGAGATCTATAGATCAATGTAACTTTTCTGATGGATTTGATAGATAAGGTGGTCCGCAATACCAAGGTACTCAACACTGGCCAGGAGAACTGTAACAGGATGGTGGCCGCCACCTTCCAGTCCACTATCCACTTGTGGAGCGTCATGGTCAACAATGATGGCAGCCTCGTCACACGTGAGATAAGTCAGTCAGTGAAATAGGTGTGTCATGAGAAAAAGGCTCTGGAGAGAATCATGTCACTGTCATAGGCACCAGTTTTCTAAATGGTGCATCATAGTCACAGAACACCATGTCTGTAGAGGGATGCTCAAATTTAGCAAATGTTGCATTGAAATGATTTTTCTCATAAGCAATTTATACACTGTTTATAAAAATGTTGATTATATTCTTGGATTTATTAAGCATAACTTTTTTTTTACCAAACTAACGGTGCTTTTCCTCTTTGTTCCCTGCTGTACATGGGTTAGGATCAGGTAAAATATTGTCGCGTAACTCTTTCTGTTGATTCTTTCCATACTTTCCGCCCCCTCTCAATCTTTCATCCTCCTCTGATCTTCTCGTATCCCACCACAGGCATTCATTCCATCTTAGCTGTTCGTTTCCCCTTTTCTTGCATTCTTGATGTTTTCTACCTCTCTCTTCCACTCTCTTTACTAGTTTGTCTGCATCCATCCTTATCATGTGGCCTGCATATATCACCTTGCTTCTCACCAACCTTCCTGTTGCGTCCCATCTTTCCTCAGGTTGTTCATCCTTCTTCCGTCAACCCTTTTTGTTCTTGATATTCGACGAACCCATAACCAAACTTGCAGTTGCTATTGTTGTTCTGTCAACACCACTGTCTCCAGATACAAGCTCTCAGGACTTTTAAGCTTTATCAAAATGTTTCTGTCCAACATGACTCCCTCTACCTTTCCCCGAGCATTCGCTCCCTGTTTTATCCGACATCGCATTTCTACCTATGAATGCCCATCCTCCTTAATAATTCCTCCAAGTTACACAAAACCATCCACTTGGTTGATCTCCTTAAAATCCAAACTAATGTTCAAATCCTCTGTCTGATGTCCAACCCACATGACTTCTGTCTTCTCTCGGCTCATTTTCAGTCCGTGCTTCTTGAACACCCCCTTCCATTCCGCCAACACTTCCTGTAGTTCTTGTTTGTTGTCTGCTGTCATGGCCAGATCATTTGATTACAACACCTACATGAGAACATCCTTTATGCTGATCTTCCTGGTGACTAGTGCCAGCACTATAATAAAGAGGAAAGGGTCACTTCCTTTCCTCTAACCGATGTTAACTGGAAACTCTTCCGACAACCCATATCCAACCACAACTCTTCTTTTTGTTCTCAGGAACATGACAGATCTAGGTGTTGCACGCCATGACACAGCACTGGCAGTTAAATCTATCACGGTGGCTGTGCTCAGTAAGAAAGGCAAAGTCGGGGAGTGGCATTCCACGGCACAGAACTGGCAGGTAATTCGCTCACGGTGGCTATACTCAGTAGGACAGCAAATTCGGGGTGTGGCATGCAATGGCACATAACTGGAACGCAATACTCTCACCGTGGCTGTACTCAGTAGGAGAGGCAATGTCGTTGTGTAGCATGCCATGGCACAGATCTGGCAGGTAATTCTCTCACGGTGGTTGTACTCAGTAGGAGAGGCAAGGTCGGGGTGTTTTATGTCATGACACAAAACTAGCAGGTAATTCTCTTACGATGGCTGTACTCAGTAGGAGAGGCAAGGTCGGTGTGTTTTATGTCATGACACAAAACTAGCAGGTAATTTTCTCAAGGTGGCTACACTCAGTAAAACAGGTACGTTCGGGGTGTGGCATGCCATGACACAAAACCAGCAGGTAATTATCTGATGGTGCCTGTACTCAGCAAGACAGGCAAGGTTTTTGTGTGGCATGCCATGACACAGAACTGGCAAGTAATCACATAAATAAAACGCAGTTTGCATGCTCTTTTTACAATAGAAAGTCAGAAAATATTAATAGCATACTGTGTTATATCCGTCCAAGATAATTTGTTAGTTAAATTGTTCCTTTATTAACCATGATTTAACCAGGATTGACGTAAACACTAGTACATGTAGTGCTCTTTGTGGAATGCAGTATCATTCGTTCAGCTTCTGCAGAGGAAATGTATTGTAGGTAAAGAACATGGTTCCAGTGACAAGGTATGACACGGTTGGGTCATTATCTATTCCAGGCTGGTAACAACGGATTGATATGCTACGTAGGTAGGTGGTGTTAGACTTTGAAAAGGGCAGGCAAAAAGCACGTTGCCGCTCTTGAGGTGCGATGCTATAGAAGATTATTGGTTATTAGCTGGATTGAAAATAAATGACTATGTAAGTAAAATCGAAAACAATTGTTGACTATTGAGAACAGTGATGACAAGAAAGCTTCGGTACTTTGGCCAACTTACAAGGAAGAAGATGTTTGATTTTTACAGATATGGTGCTAGAGGATGCAGAAAGCCAGTTTGGTTGACGAGAAACTGAGAACAAGGCTGAATGGATCAGAATCCACCAAAACTTCCCAGGCCCGGAGACAGTGGTGGTCAACAAGGACTCTCACCACGGCCACACTTTTAATATAAGCTGGTGTACTGACAAGACAGTAGTTGGTGTAATGCTGGTATCGATATGAAAAAGGCAGCCATAATTATTATCTTTATGATGACATAGAAAGCAAAATAAAGCCTTTTTAAAATGTAATTCCCACCCCGAGGGCCCATATGGATGGTTCCCCATATGACCCTCCATGTTCGTCAGAAGGGGCTCCTGTGTCACATTGTACAGTTTCATCTAGATTGGCCCACAAATACGTCCGTGAATAGGACACAACTGACATACCAACATAAACTTCTTTATAGATTAGATAGAGTAGACATAATATGTGTATGCAGATATTGAAAACTAAAGCTGATTGAGTATTGTTTCTGCATCCTACCTACAAATATGCAGAAGTTCCCGCTGCGTATGAAGGACATATACCATAGTAGGGACAGTGTCACAACCCTCAGTGTCTATGTCGCCCCCACAACAGGTGAGTCTCCCTGCTTGTTACATTTGTCTAGAATGTTAAAAGTAAATGTTATAAATAATGATTAAATTCATAGAAACTACACTTAAGACTAACGTCTCATTTAGATGTGTTGATTATATTTCTTACGCTAATGTGCAAGTTGCTCCTTTTTAAGCAGGACTGTTTTTGTGTTGTACATTTTTGACTGTTTTCAGCCCTGAGTGGGAAATGGATTGAGATAGCCTACTGGACAATTTCGGGAGCTGCGCATGTCGTTCTGCAGCAGCCAGAGTCAATTGGACAGGGCCCACAGCTCTTCCAGACGTTCTCTGTACACACCAGTCCCATCACTAAGGTGATGTTGTCATCGAAGCATCTCGTTTGTGGTAGGTCCAATTCTCAAGTATATGTCTTTGGAAAATGTTCAAATATACCTGGAAAAGCTTTATTTCTTGATGGTGACTATGTTACATTTATGGGTTGATTTTTAGTTGGCCATCAATTACATCTACTCTGACATCCACATTTATATAAAATATACAAGTAAAAGCTTGGTTTTCTTTTCAAGTAATCCAAATTGAAGCATTGATTATGATTATATCAGCTTTCGTTTGATAAGACGCGGCTTATCAGTATCAGGTGCTTGAATAAAGGAAAGTGAATTACTATAGCTCACTGCTGTGTTTGCAGTGTGTTCTGAATACAACCATGTACATACGTGGAACGTGACCTGATTCCTATGCATCTCCACTACACACCCCATTTAGTGGCCTTGGCATCTTTCAAGGTTATCTCCGTAGAGATGGTGTAACCACTCCTTCAGTATATCCACAGAAACAACTTTGGTAAGTCACATTAACAGGATCTAGAATTACAAGGATTACATATTTCAGTAAATTAGATTATATATATTAAGTTACGATAGTTGAGATATTGTCGAGATAATATTGGTAAGTATATAATCAGAGAGATGATAACTTATATGAATCGTACATTCCGTGGTTGTGCGACTTGGTCAGCGAACATACAATGACTCGTGCAACTCTTCTGTTCACCGCCGCTTTCGGGGCATTGTTTTTGGAATTACATGCATTCTGGTTATATGGTTATATTGAGTAGGATAACTTATTACTATTTTCTGAATTGAATCACATGTAAACAAAGGAAAGAGGCATTTGTTTTAATTTTACAATGACACTAAACATTCAAACACTACCACAGCCAGTCACTGTGGAAATACGTGCATATAACACTTTTATAACATTTCACCAATTTATGAATTGGAAGGTATATTTTATGTGCTAACTCCATTTTTACTTGACAACTCTTATTGCCTGTGTACTATCATAATATTTGCATGTGTGTATGTATATTATTATTCAGGCAATGTTTCGTCCATATTTATATGGACGAACCAATATGGTACATAACTCCTTATTTCTTTATTATTCCTGGAACGAAACTAGCATTGGCATCGCATCAAAGAGACGTCGGAGTCGTGCATCAGTGCTTTACTTGACCTGAATGGAGGCAGAGTCTTGTAAGAGCAGTTGCTGTAGACGTGGGGGAATGGATGAAGATTGGATGACGTCGAGCAAGGCAAATATGTACTTGGGCAGCGGTTGATGCTGCCGAGCGCCGTCGTCATGTAGTTCGTTCGTAGATGAACTGTCGCATCAAACATACGACCACATTGTCGCCGTTGTCGAAGCCTCCTATTTTCGAGGCGCCGACGTCGGCGCGATCGCCGACGTAGAGACGCAATCTCCACTCGTCCTCGGCGTGTTTCAACAGTTGCCTGCAAACTTAGCGCCAGATTATCGCGAAGTCGCTCTGGTGTTGGAATTACAGAACCACAGTGTCGTATACTCTCCCTCTCCCTCTCAATGTCCCTCTCCATTTCCCTCTCCCTCCCCTCCTTCCCCTTCCTCCCTCCCTCTCTCCTACCTCCCCCTTCCTCCCTCCCTTCCTCCCCTTCTCCCTCTCTACCCTTCTCCCCTTCTCTCCCCCTCTCCGCTATCTTCCTCTCTCCCTCTACCCCTCTCCCTCTCCTTCCCCTCACCCCCTCTCTCCCTCTGTCACATTAGATCGATAATGTAACTTTTACAGTTGTTCAAATAAATCAGTATTAGCGCTGAGTGGTAATGGCTTTTGTTTTGGTAACCAGCTTGATTTGTTAAATGTTGTTATTTATTCTTTCCCTGTACCTTGTCAAAGGATATTTATTTGTTATTAGCATGCTGTAGTCAAGAAGAGTACGTTATTTATATGAGTACAATCATTTCGTAAAATGCATATTGCTCAAACAGAGATACATATGAGATATTGGTTTTGTAATGTTCCTCAACAGAATACCAAAGTGTGGGTGTGTGAACTGTTTGATTGACGCAGACCTTCAGAATTGAATTCGAGAAGTTGCATTTGATGGACTTCAAGCGATCGCAGAATGCGAAACATACTTTTGTTGTCAGCGATTTATAAACGTTCGTGGAAATATCCCATTTTTCTTTGAATTATCAAGGCATAACACTCACCACGTGAATTAACATACAACTGACAATGTACCTCTAGCTTGGTCCTCCTCCACAGATGGTCTATTTTGCGTCTTCTTTTGCGGGCATCTGCTATATCCGCATCGTACCACGGGTGGGGAATGTTGTTTCGAGTGCATACACTGCGCCACGGAGCGTGTTTATCGAGACACATCGTTAAGTTGTTGTTATATGTCGCCACCAGTTCTTCCACCTGCTGATCTTAACCACACGTTGTCATATCTACACAAACATACTCTATTTCACTTCTGAGTGCAACGTTGTCAGTGTTCCAAAATTGCAGTCAAAATTGCGAGCGTAATTCACAGCAACATGACATCAACACACATGAAGACCTCCAGTTGACACATTATTTTATTACATTGTATGTTATTTCCTTACAGCTTATCACATCTATGATCAGAGCTGCCATGTTGTGTCGACGAACATGCGAAAGATATTGGCAGGATCCAAACACTGAAAAACGTGATCGCGTATAAGTCTCGCCGCTCACACATTTGGGTGCTGCCGATGTATATCCTATCTTTTGGGGAAGGGATGCAAAGTTGAAGGCCTTCATATTAGCATATATTTATAACAAACGCGAACACATCTATGGTAAGGTGGAGTTTTATTCGACATAATTGCCAACTTCAATAACTGCCATCGTTGGAGGTTCTTTCGGCGTCGTCGTCATCTTCTTCTTTATCCGACGTCAACGGTTTGTCCGATTCATTAACGCTGCATTGCTGCGTTTCTTGTATCGTGCCGTTCTTAATCCAATGTTTAAGACTGGTGTTATTTTCCTCCCTGTGGCCGCTGATGTTGTTAATGCGTCGTAATCTAGGTCTTACTCTAGGTCTGTCAATTTCAAAGTAATCACATTAGAACAGGTCTGGCACTTATTCCCTCTGACACACGGTCCCGTATATTGTGATCCACGTGATCAGTGACGTCATGTCCACAGGTCCACCACAAATTCCACATTCCGTCAATTCATTTGTACCTGAATACTAGAACCAAACACTTAAAAATGGTATTATGTTACTTTAATTTATGGTTATGACGCCTTCAGGTGGCATGGGTAATTTCATGCCTTCGGGTGTGATGGGCCTAGTAGCTTTAATCGTGATTATTAAACCATACAGTGGCGTTGAGGTCAAGATTTTGGTTCCTATAGTACATAGGGCAGATGTTTTTCACTTTACTACTCTCCTGTGCACCATACGGTGTAAATGGTCGGATTGTTATATTGGTCCCTATGGTGTAAAGGGCATGTTCATTTTCATTTGTTCTATTCCGCCATACGGTGTAAATGGTCGGATTGTTATATTGGTCCCTATGGTGTAAAGGGCATGTTCATTTTCATTTGTTCTATTCCGCCATACGGTGTAAATGGTCGGATTGTTATATTGGTCCCTATGGTGTAAAGGGCATATTCATTTTCATTTGTTCTGTTCCTCCATACGGTGTAAATGGTCGGATTGTTATATTGGTCCCTATGGTGTAAAGGGCATGTTCATTTTCATTTGTTCTGTTCCGCCATACGGTGTAAATGGTCGGATTGTTATATTGGTCCCTATGGTGTACAGGGCATGTTCATTTTCATTTGTTCTATTCCGCCATACGGTGTAAATGGTTGGATTTTGTTATATTGGTCACTATGGTGTAAAGGGCATGTTCATTTTCATTTGTTCTATTCCGCCATACGGTGTAAATGGTCGGATTATTATATTGGTCCCCACGGTGTACAGGGCATGTTCACCATACGGTGAAAATAGTTGGACTATGAACGTGGTCCCTACATTTTACAGGGCACGTTAATTTTAATTTTCTTATTCCGCCATACGGTGTAAATGGGCGGACTAGGGGTTTGGCCCTATGGTGTACAGGACATTTTTAATTTTTGTATTCCGCCATACGGTGTTAATGGTCGGACTAGAGGAATGGCCCCATGGTGTACAGGGCATTTTAAATTTTATTCCGCCATACGGTGTAAATGGTCGGTGTATAATCTTTGGCCCTATGGTGTACAGGGCATTTGTATTTGTCTTATTACGCCATACGATGTAAATGGTCGGTTTATGATCTTTGGCCCTATGGTGTACAGGGCATTTTTATTTTTCTTATTCCGCCATACGGTGTAAATTGTCGGTTTATGTTCTTTGGCCCTATGGTGTACAGGGCAGGTTACTTTTAATTTTTCTGGTTCCGCCATACGGTGGGTATGGTGGCTGTGATGGTTTTTCCCACAGTGTACAGGGCATGTTAATCATTAATTGTCTTATTCCGCCATACAGTGTGAATGGTCGGTTTATGCTATCGTTCGAACGCTAGGTAGTGCATGTTAATTTTAATTTCTTGTCCCACCATACATTGTAACTTGTCTGACGATAATATATGTCCCCGTGATGTTCATGGCATGGTAATTTTATTATTCCGCCATTTGGGGTAAATGACCGGTTTACACTATTCATCCCTACGGTGTACAGGGCATTGTAATTTTCATTTGTCTGATTCCACCATACAGTTGGATTACCGGAGCGGGTAACGTTGTAGTTTGTGAGTGGATAATGTTGGTCAAGGGTTAACCGTGGTCCCTAGTTTGTAATGACACAGCGTACATAAGGTTCACATTACTACGATTGGGTGCAGTGTTCAACTTGAACAGTAAATGTTACAGCAACGGAGCAACTTCATCTTCTCTTAAGGCGCGTGCATTCTGCTTGACTTTGTTGAGAATACTCACAGTTGTGTAGTAATTGGCATTGTCGCTTGCCAGATCGTCTAGCTGCTTACTGATAATACCGCAGACGATCAGATCGGTATAATAAGCCGTGAACGCATCTTCCAGGTTCGCAAGATTTTATTAACGCAGAACTGTTGATTGTACAACATAGACTGGTTCTCTACCATTGTTCTTGTGTCTCCCATTTAACATTTAAAAGTCTTCAATAAATTTTGTTTTCTAATGGTAAGGTAGGTATGGGCCGGCGTGGCCCATCCTTGCCGATAATTTTGAGTCCAAATTGAACGAGGTGCGTGGTAATTTAGATCGCGCGCACCCGTTGTTTTATGAGTCTTGTCTGGTTATTTATACCAGAGCTTTCAGTGGAGGCGCGGTTAACCATTTTAGGAAATCGAGAAAGCCGTTATTGGCCGATGTCCAAATACAATCGTCATCCCCGTACATGCTGGAAATGACCGTCGTATGCAAGGTATCGGGTCACCTTCTGAACCCCCAGGACTGGGAGACCTTCTTGTGTCCTTGGGGACGGTCAGTTGCCAACTAAACTAGTTTCTTATGGCCTGGATTCTAAATCGGGTAAACATTTCTCCCGTTTGACAGTCCAGTTATTATTACAGTCGGGGCGACTCTACCCCTCCCTACTGTGTATACTAAAAAATAAGCAAAGCTGCAAACTGGCCAAAAACTAGCTTGCCTTACATAAGTTGTATCAACTTGGGTTTTCTTTATGCAACGTTAAATCATTAATTAAACATGTCTGCAATGACCGCTATCTCTGTTCTTACAATTTTAGGCTGACCAAACCTTACAATGAGATGCGCGTGATGCGGAAGTTGTCACGTGTAGCGCTGCAACTGGTAAGTCCTACGGGTGGTCACGACGCGGTTGCGTCAGCCTATGTTGATCGCCAGGTGGCGGCATCATCCGTAGTGACCCCCCTCGAGTCATCCGGTCGTCCGGCAAGCTTCTGCCGTTGGTCGCCAGGTGGTGGCACCTACTGCTCCAGCGCCTGTGCCGTCGACGAGTGGACAAGCCGATATTCACTCTGCCTCCAGTGCTCGTCAAGCGGCGACTTCCGTGGCTCCTGAGCCAGTGCCCTCATCGAATCATCAGGATACTGGCATGGTGGATCCTCCTTGGCCGACAACCGACCGCTTGATGGAGACATCCACTGACCTTCCTGTCCCAGTTTTTTCTATTTCATGCGGTGTAAACGAGGAAACTGGATTAAGCCATGCAGTAAGAATATTGAAAATGTAACTAATCTATGCGGGGGAAGTGGAGCAGTTTTGTCAACCCATGCGGTGAGTAAGCGGATCTAAATTTAGTTAGTCCATGCAGTGATAGGGAGAAGTTTTTGCTATTTCCATGCTAGGCCATGTGGTGTAAATGGCACAATTGTATTCCATACGTTGAAAATGGAAGGGTTTCTGTATTCCATGCGGTGAAAACGGAAAGTGACATGGAGAAGTTTTGTTATTTCCATACGGTGTAAATGGAAATTAACTCTTGCTAAGCCATGCGGTGTAAACGGCACAATTGTATTAAGTGCGGTGTAAACGGAGCAATGTCGGTAGTACGTGCGGTGAAAACGGAAAGTGATATGGAGACTGTTATTTCCATGCGGTGTAAATGGAAATTAACGTTTGGTAAGCCATGCGGTGTAAATGGCACAATTGTATTCCGTTCGGTGGAAACGGAGCAATTTCTGTAGTCCGTGCAGTGAAAACGGAAAGTGATATGGAAAAATTCTGTTATTGCCATGCGGTATAAATTGAAATTAACTTTTGGTAAGCCATGCTGTGTAAATAACACATTTATATTCCGTACGGTGTAAACGGAGCAGTTTCGATAGTCCGTGCGGTGTACACGGAGATGGTGGGTTAACCCATGCAATAGGAAATTTATTGAAAATTTCACTAATCCGTGCATTGCAGGCGGAACAGTTTTGTTAACCGAGGCAGCGAGTAAGCGGATGTACATTTGGGTAAAACATGCAGTGATATAGAGACGTTTTGTTATTTACATGCGGTGTATATGAACGCTAACTTTTGTTAAGCCATGCAACTAAATGACACTAGTGTGTTCTGTGCGGTGTAAGCGGAGAATTGGTACGGAGAAGGTTTATTTCCATGCGGTGTAAATGGCACAATTGTAGTCCGTGCGGTGAAACGGAGGAGTTTCCATATTCCATGCTGTGTATATGGAAAATTGGGTGAATCCATGAAGTGGACAAATTACTGAAATTTTACTAATCCATGCAGACGAGGCGGAACAGTTTTGTTACCCCTTGCAGGGAGAAAACAGATGTAAATATGTTTGTTTTGTTAGGTCCATGCATTGTAATTGGAGTATAAGTTTTATTAAGGCATGCAGTGCAAATGGCACAATTGTAGAACCCTTTATATTCCGTGCGGCAAATGGAGAAGTTTTTGCATTCCATGTACTATTTAAGCCATATAGTGTAAATGGCACAATTTTCATGATAATATAGGTGACCGTACGTTAACGTTTAGTTATGGTTTAATGGTAGTTCGTGATATGTAATGACACAGTTGGTCGTGGGTACCACAATTAATAATTATAGATGCTGCCACAAGTGGCAATCAAGCAGCGACACCGATGGCGCGTTGAGTCAGCAGGGGCTGCAGCAGCTGCATCGACACCACACCTTCAACAATTGGTCAACAGGCTGGCTAGGTTGTTCCCCATGGATGGCCTGCTGGAAGCGGCCATAAATCTACACGTATCAGTACTGTCGCTTATATGTTGTAGGTGCATAGTGAGACATTCTCGCCGATAATCTGGAGAGTGGCATAAATTATAGTTTAATAATTGTAATTGTTGCTGGTACAATCAGTCGACAGCTTAAACTGGTGTCAGTATGTAGTGGTATTATGGTGGTTGCAATTAAGCACAGTAGTAAGCGGCGTGTAAATGACCAGCGTGTTGTAGGCACACCCATGGCTGGGCGATCGAGTACCCCAGCCTTTCTGTTTGTACATGTATGTGTATGGTTAATTCACGGCGGAGTGACCCTCACCGATACCATGTGAATTGTATATAAGTCAGTAGTGGTACAGATAGTACTGGTAGTGGGTAGCTGATAGGCATGATTTACTAATTATGTGTAAACACCTTTTGGGGGCCGGCATGCTTGCTGAGATTATTGGATGTATCTTATTTTGATGGTGTATGCTTGCCTAATTTCCTGCTCCTTAATTAATAAATCTAAATGTCATTCTTTGGCCTATTTCAATCTACGCTGGACTTGTGTTGTTATTTTGCATAAAAGGTGTTATGTTTCCCAAAAAACTAGGGCACCAGATGAGTGCAATTCGAGTCATTAAAATTTCTATCCGGGACAGCTCTTTATAATACACTGGAAAGAATTGACAAATGAATAAATCTTTCATTATGTATGCCGTTGCGGTTTATTTAAACACAGGACGAAATATGTTCAATTGTTCTGAAACAGTTAAGGTAACAGCATATTGATATCTGATAATTCCCAATGTCTCGTATGTATCAGTCTTCTGGGATCCCATACATATTACACATAAACAAGATAAGACGATTACAAAAGAACGCAGCAAGTTTGATTGAAACAACTATGAAGGCATACTCGGAACCGTAATTAATCTCATATAAGAACACAACTAGTCATCACGTTGAATTATCACACTGTCTTTAGTAACTTCGAATTTAAAAATGACATGGAAAAACATCTAGCATTTTAATCCAACCTGCACACGCCTGGCTTAAATGCTTCAAGTTTGCTACTACTAGGATGTGTCTGGTTGTGTGTTGATAACGCAACTGGAGTGGAAACGATCTCTAAGGAAGTGTAGAAAGGATATGGTGGAAACCACAAAGCATGTTTTGTGGAATAACTAGTTTCTTGTCATAACAAGATAGGTAACCAGATTCTTGATTATAACAAGAACAATTATCTGCTGAACATTGAAAAAATATTAGGCAGATTTTATATCGCCATCTTATAACCCTATCATCAGCTCATCCTATTATATACATCATTACATGTTGCCTTTCAGTATAAATTATATTCATAGATTATTCAATTGGCTGAATATCTTTAGCTATCCAGTTATGCCCCTACCTCCCCATGGGGTATGTAAAAATGACGTTGTCTCAAGCCATAAGTTTCTGCCTGCTAGCACTAACAAATGCATAGAGTACAACCATTCGCGAAAGGTCAGGATATTTAATATGCATGCATACATTGGACAAACACGTGGTGCAGTTCATGCAGAAATTACAAAGAAACACTTTACAAGGTCCGAATCAACTTTGAACATTTGAAACTGCCGGGTCTATGGGAGCGTAAAAAACACAACTGCACACTTGGAATTCAAAACGCACAATGAAGACCCAACTGCCCGTTTTCACTACATAATATAACGGGGACGCTCCACATAATGACCATAACGACGTGTCCACCTTCCCACGCTGTTAACGGTCAAGCAATTCGAAGTGATCATTGCGCTACTAGGACCGCCCATCCTCGCGGGGTGTTTGTAATAATGAAACTGAGCTAGCTCAGATGTGGAAGTAGAGAAGCAAGGAATATAATAATTTTCATTGCTACAAAAGCAGTTAGCAAGGATTGTCAGAAATGTATACTATTGACATTATACAAAATGGATTATAATGTGAATTGCATATATTAAAGCTATCTGATTTTGTAAAACTAAAAACTCCCAATATAATGTGTGAAACAAACAAAAAGCTGTTACCAAATAATATGCTGTGGTTATTCAACAGTTTATGACACAACACGTGAAAACTTAAGACAGTTATTTGCAAGAATTACTCTAAAAGCCAAATGTATATCTGTACAAGGTATACAATTATGAAATAAGCAAATTTGGACATATGCAATATAAAATGCGAGAACATGTACTGTCCATGTGAATACATTTATTCAAGTAGTTGTCACATGATGGTGCGACAGCTACTATGTTATGTAATGTAATATTCTACATTCTTATGGGTTTGATGGGTTTAACATACAAAACTACTATCCCACTGGAGAAAAAATTAGATAACAATGAGAGGAAGCGTGTAACTTGTTATGTTCATTACCTTGTTGCACTAACCAACATTGTCTAGGCTGTCAAAGAAGTACCTTTTGAAATACCAGAGACAGCAAAGGAGGCTCAGTTGTAGACCATTCCGAAGACATGACAATGTTCCTTCTGCACATCATTGTTCACAACAGCAAATATGGGTCGGACTGCAAACGTCAATAATGCAACCGAGCCAAATATGTGTTTCCTTCATAACAATCAGGCTGCATATCACCATCATTTAAGACGTCAAGCTGAATGATGTGGTAGTCTAATATTTAGTTGGTATCAACCACACTTCCCTTTTGACACAAAACCGTGTACCTACCATCTCGAGTCAGCAACCGATGACTTCACTGACCACCAAGCCACTATAAAACAAACACAATATCCACAGTTGACAAAATAGTGTCAGTATGCGCTGTTCTTAGTTCACACGACAGCAGTTTGCTGTCGTGATCCACAGTAGGAACCACGAGAAGGTGACACGCGCTTTTCCCACCACAAGTATTGTGTGCATGCAGTATAGGTGTGAAAAGTTGTGCCTGAAACTGAACCATCTACATCATTAGCTAGGATACCGCTACCAGTGGTCATTGGGGCCCATCTCTGTATCCTTTCAGAATATGGTCGAAGATGTTAGCAACATATCCTATAGAAAGATACATTTCATAATATTAGTATTTTCGTTTACTTTAACATGTTCTCAAGAAAATTGTACTTCTAAAACAAATGGAATTTTTTTTGTCGAATATAAATTAATTAAATATAATTTTGGAAGAGCATAACATGTCACCATATATAGGCTTTGTCAAAGCTGGTGTGTTTGGTCGCAAAATTATTGACAAGACTGCAAAAAACCTAACCCTAACCCTGGTCTGGTGAGTTTCCTGACATCTTGCAGCACATTCTTGAGTAACAGTTCCTCCTGCATTATTACTGCAGCCTTAGAACCTGAAAATAAAATACTACAAATATTACATATTGCAATATTTTGAGGATTTATTAGGAGTATGGAGATATGAATATTATAAGATTTGTCCAGTTAATTTCAAAATGGGTTATTCTGTATGAGAAAATATTTTCTGTATATTCTAAGCTAAAACTTGAAAAAAAAACTGTACATGTCTCTGTTAATTTGTATTCAGTAGTGGCTTCATTACCTGGAACAAGCCACTCTGGTTTGGTTTGTACCAAAAATAATTTAATTGTTAATTGAATTAAAGTTAATTGTTAATTTAATTGGACAATTTGGGAGGTTAATTTAATTGGAACATTTCTGATTGAATCGTAATTTAATTAATTAACTTTTCAAGTTAATTGCCCCATGCAAGGTAGTTTATGCAAAACTATCAGTAACTTTAATAAATGCATTTGTTGTATGTAAATGCATCATTACAGTTGTAGATTTTAGTGATAATTACTATCGTAGGTAGACCTTGAATATATGGCATTAAACTACGCTGAATCAATATTATTGACCCCTAATGGTTTTGCTAGTTGGTGAATAAATAATATTTGCATGGGATCTTTTACTTCGCCTGGCATAGACACCAGATAGAAGGGACCAATGGCTTTTACTGTCTCTTCCGAAAGACACAGGCAAAGTGGGGTAAACAAAATTGCCCAAGCTATGAAACGGCGGAGTGGTATCAAACCCCGGTCCCTTCGACCAAAAGCTCGGCGCTCTATCACACGACTACCGTGCCACACTAATGTTGTATTGAAAATCTCAGAGGAATGGAAAACCAAAAATGTACACAATAATACTAACTCTTCATCAATGGACTCCTCATCATTGGTCTCTTCTGCAGCATCCAGAATAAAGAGGTCAGATGGTTTCTAGTCACTGGATGACTGTACTGGTGACGACAAGATGAAGGGAGAGGGCGATGGTGGCTCAGCTAATGGGACATCATCACCTGGAGTCTTCTTGGGTTTAGACATTAGACAGGGTGGCTCAAGTTGAATGTCGATAGAGGTATCATCCAAGCTGTACTGTGACCCTGTGTCACATGTCACCACCATGTCTGTCTGAATCTCTGGAATGTAGAATAATCATTTATGCAAAAAGAAAGTTCATAATAATTATGTATATTTGCTGACATACAGACTACACGCCAAAGATAAAGTGGTAATAATGCTGAGAGAAATACAATTGTGATCTATTTTCTTGTATGGTATATAATAGTACTAATACTTATGTTGGTAAAGACAGACATTCATGACACAATTCTTTACAAATATTAATGATGTTTTCATTCACATTTCCACTGTCTTTTGGCTTCATATATCAGGCACTGTCTTATTTTTAATAGACTTGTCTGGTTTTTGGTCTGCAGGTGGTATAAATCTACCACAGTTGCTACAGGGCTTTCACAAAACCATAAAATTATGATATACTGATGGTCTCACCAGGCTCGAGCACCCTCCCTAAAATTGCATGCCATAAGTTGTGAACATTTTTAACAGTTAGCTTGAAAATTGTAGAATTTGGGTCATCTTGCCCATGTTAATTTCCCTGCCCTTTCCGCCTGCAACTATAGATAAAATATTATGTGTCATTTTTGTAATAGTGGGTAGCAAAAATTCGCAATTGAATTGTTGCACAATTATTCTGATATTTGACACATGGCTGGAAATTCCACACACATACATATAGCTGGAGACACCACACACAGACAGATGGCTGGAGATGCCACGCACAGACAGATGGCTGGAGACACCACACACAGACAGATGGCTGGAGACCCCACGCACAGACAGATGGCTGGAGACACCACGCACAGACAAATGGCTGGAGATACCACACACAGACACATGGTTGGAGGCACAACACACAGACACATATCAGGCTGGAGATATATGGCTGGAGGCAATTCACACAGACTGATGGCTGGAGACACCACACATTAAAACATGGTTGGAGACACCACACACAGACACATGGCTGGAGACACTACACACAGACACATAAATGGAAACCCCACACATTAACACATGGCTGGAGACACCACACACTAACACATGGTTGGAGACACCACACACTAACACATGGTTGGGACAGACACATGGTTGGAAACACCGCACACATACATATGGCTGGAGACACCACACAAAGATACATGGCTGGAGACACCACACACAGACACATGGCTGGAGACACTACACGCAGATATATGGCTGTAACCAGTTAGTCGTACTACATAAAACATAAAACAGGATGGCATAAACCGTAACCAGTTAGTCGGACCACATAAAGTCCAGTATTGATGATTGGTCAACATTACATTAATGCAAGTAACGATACCTTTTGACAAGTTTGTACAATTTTGAAGAATTCATATAACATCTTAAGATGTGCCTTACCTTAATGACATCTTCACCAAAGTAACCTTCAAACGGCCTGTATTTGAACATTGTGACAACCCAGGCTAGCTTGTATGTTGCAAAATCCGTACCACATGTGTTTGGCAGTGACACCTCCAGTATAGTGACTGAATCAGAAATTAGTTTGGTGAGTTTATTCCACAGAGGGTGCGTTATATCGCAGGGCTGTGAGCAGTCTTGTTCAATGAGGTTGATGATCTTTACTTGGCGGTACAGCGTAAGATTACCATGTTGAGGTGGATCAAACTTCAGTGATACATCATCAGTGTTGTCAGGATTATAAGCAGGAAGGATGTAAGCCATATCTGGGGAAGATGAATACTTCCCACTGTTTTCTTGCATTGTTACCATGGTGACAGATGATGGGGAAAGACACCACATCCTCTCTCAAACATCTGAAGAGTAGGAGAATCTGATGTATTCCTTATGATGACTAACAACTTGCCTTCAACAAAGAGTGCTGGCTCCTCATCAGTCCTGTGTTCCCACACAGTGAAGTAGCAGTTTCCCTGTAGCAGTTGGCACACGGAGTATAAGTCAACATGCCATCAAGAGCCAGACTCAGTTGAGAAACATCTGTCACACAAACACAAACACTTCAGCTGTAACCCACATGTCACACAAACACATCAAGAAAACTGTTATGTTGGAACTTAACCATGGCACTTAACCATTGTTATATTAAATCAATGGTAACCTGACTGACGAATTGGTAAAGAAATTTAATGGATGAGAAACTCTAACAGTTTAATAATCCAACATTACAATAATCAATATATTCATCAATGAGTTGTTCAAAAAAGTTATCCATCAACGTATTAAAACAATCAATCAGCTAGCCAACACACGAAATTACCCATTCTGTTGGTGAATGAATGTATCAGAACCTCTGTTATTGGATAACTATAACTGTTCAATATACCAGTGCTTCTCATTTCAAAGTCTCCTTTACACAAGTTGTGCAACTTTATTTTAACATCTGTCTAAAAATGTGCTGTATTATGGGGGATATCTCTTTAGCAGTTTTCTTTAGTATTTTTGCAGGAATGTCGGATGGCCCTGGCGCTTTGTTGGAGTTTAGAGCTACAAGCTGTTTTATGATGCCGCTCCGATTTCTAGGGTTTGAATGGAGGGAGATGGTGATGGGCCTTTTGTTGGGATAGGAAGTTGTTCATTTGCAAAAAACTGATTTGAAGAGGTCATTGAGAGCATTTGCTTTGTCATGGTCGGCTGTTTTCAAGTCGTTATTTACTTTTAGTACTGGAATGCCAAGATTTTTTGTTTTATTTTGTTTTGTCTGATGAAAGACCAAAATTGTTTTGGATTTGTCGTCAAACTTTTTCCCATATTGTTAATGTAACTGTTATAGGATTTGGTCACTTCTTTGGTGGATAATTTTCTTAAATTTTCCCAATTTTTTTTTTGGCTTTAGCATGAGTTTTGTCCCTTTTTCTCTGTAGGCTAATAATGCTTCTTGTGGTTCAGTGTAGGTGTTGTTTAGATTTTGTCATGGGGCTAGCGATAGATTCTCCTATCAGGTTAGTGTAGTGTTTATGAAAGAATTCCCAATTTGAGTTTACATCTTGTTTATCTGGTTTTCGAGTAAAGTACTGCTGAGCAAGCTGGGTGCATTTCGCTTCAAGGGATTCTTAGTTTGCAGATATGTAGTTGTATACTTTGTGTGGTGGTTTGTTTTTTCTGAGAATGGCTTCATGATCACTCATGCCAGCCACTGTGTTTATGGTGGAGATAAGGAATGGGTTTGATGTAAGTACTAGGTCTAATATGTTTCCGGAATCTAATCGGTTGGGTTCATTTACTATATTAACTAGTCCAAATTCCACAACTATTTCAATTAGTTTGTTATGTTTCACAGTTGTTTGTTGGTTTGTTGCACACACATTCTCTCAGTCAATGTCAGGAAGGTTTAGATCTCCAGCTAGAATGACAGATGGGGTATCTTGTAGCTACGGTATAGGATGGAGAGAGATTCATGTAAGGCTTCTAGAGATGTGTAGTCATTTGGAGGTCTGTAGTAGGATGCCAGATAGATATATAGCTTTTTTTTATGCACAGAGTGTATTTTTGATCAAATAATTTCACAGGTTGTGTTTAGTTTGTCTTGGGGGCTGCTATAATGTCATTTCGGAGTGCTATAAAAACACCTCCACCGTGGATGTTACGATATTTTTGGATTGCTTAAGAATTTGTGGGGAGCACATAGTATGTGGGGATACTTGAGTTGAGTTTGGTTTTAACTAGAAAGATTATGTCAGGGTTTGTTGAGTTTATTGTTGCCTGCCATAGGGATACTTTGTTAGTGCTCTTGATGCTGAATGCAGTTTATCAGCAGTTTAGGTTTACTTGTTATCTTTGCTCGGTCAGGAGTAGATGTATTAGCTGGATTTGGTGCAAATGTAGGGTTCGTATCATCAGAGATATTTATGTAGTCACTGCTGTCTGGAAGTGACTCAAGGTCTGAGTTAGGGTTTGGAGTATTAATGTTGCTGGTGAATAGATACACAGAATAGTTTGGCAATCCACAGCAAGAACAGAACCAAAGCACACTACGATATTTTAATTGTTCTTATGTGGTGTCATTAATTTGGACACATGCAGTATGGTACGAACTGTCACATTGATCACACTGTATGGCATGGTGGTGATCATGTACCTCATGGCTGCAGGTGCCACATGGATATTTTGGAGAGGGACCTGGGGTGGGACCAGAGTTTGTGTGAATGTACCCTGCTTGTATTATAAGGCCACACATATATATAATAGAGATAGGGTATAGGGCTTAGTTGGCATCATTTTGTTTTTTCTTTGTGGTTGAGAACGTTGGGAATGGTGGCAGGTTTCTTGTCAGCATGGCTGAGAATGTTGTTGTGGAATCCTCATTGTTGGTGGCAATTTGATACAGGTACAGAGGCGAGAGTGGTGTAAAATAAAGTGGTTTTGAATTTTCTTGTGAAAGTATGTATTAGTAGATGTTTGCTATAACTTGCCTTTAGAGGGCTAAAGTCACATTAAATCAAATATGTACTAAACTGTTTAAAAGTGCATGTGCACGGTTTGGGCTAGTGTGAACATAGACAGATAGTCAGTAGGAAATCTAGATGTGTGTTATGTCTGTGGTCCTCGGCTGACTCAGGAACTCTGGGTATATGAAAATACAGGGGTGGCAATAAAGCACCCGAAGAAGGGCCTGTTTCTTAGTACAAGATGTGATAAAAACAGGGTAGGATTAGAAATTCTAAGCTAAGTGTATCTAGTTTATATTTATAACTAATACACAGTATATTGGAATTTAAATACATGCACTATTTTTAATTGTGTTGGGGATGATTTGGGTTTCGCGAGTTTTAACGACTACAGTTTACATCCGTCATCTTGATTTGTTCAATGTTAAGCAAGGTAAACGCAGCTGATTGAGTAAATTTGGTTTAGGAACGTGTGATCTCTAACGTTATAACACGATTATATTCTGATTTTGACACTGTTGCATATCTGTAAGATTGGGGTGTAAAGAGCCTTTAGAAATGTCACGAACCTGTCACTATGAGACAGGATATGAAAAGACAGACACTAATCTGTCATTATGAGACAGGAGTTGACCAGACAGACACTAATATGTCACTATGAGACAGTAGATGACAAGACAAACACGAACCTGTCACTATGAGACAGGAGATGACATAACAGACATAAATATGTCACCATGAGTCAGGAGATGATAATAACACTGTTCCTAAGATGCAATAACTAAAGTAATTTCCTTAAAAAAAAGCTTCACTAAAAGGGGGTAATTTTATTCTATTTAATTGACAAATTCCAAATTAACTCTCAATTAAGTGCTCATTTAACAGTAGGTATTACTGTATAGTTCACACCCATGTTACTCAGGCATTTCCAAAAGGCAGTCACCATTCCAGTGATTAGTCTGACAGAGATAAGGTTAAGGTATGTATGAATGGGAGGGAGAATATCTCTCGACATTAATACTGTCTGTACTAACTGGAGTTACTGGTCATTCAGGCACATGTGAATTGGAGGGAAGGCCTAGACAATAGAATGTCCTCTTTTAGTGTGGTAAGTTGATGACAAATGGTGGCTACTGCAAATCTGCAAAATACTTCGCTGGTAACCTGCAGCCAAATGGACCTATACATTAGACTATGTTTCTATATATTTTCGGTATGTCTGCAAGCATACATATATCATGCATAGAAAAATAAAATAGCTTCAGTTTGGGATCTTTTTACAGCGCCAACTGGTATCAAAAGCAAGCCAATTCAAGTGATACATAAAAAAAATTGTGTATAAATATTTAAATACTAGTGTATAAAGGGAAAACCTAATGAGTTAGCATTAACACATTGCATAAATAACACTTTGATGCATATAAATTATGTATGTAGTTACCCGGTTTTGTTAATTTGGTGGTGGAATACTGGAGGAAACTCTACACCCTGCAAATCCTCAGCCACAAATTTACATTCCTTTCAGAAAAGAACATTAATTTTAACAAGCATCTACAACTTTTAAAATGTGATCTAATACCCCATAAACGAATGTCTTGGTATATGAATATTGTATAAGCACATCTTTTTCCAACAAAGTTACAAAACATATTTCTTTTATAAGTCAATGCAATGTTCACATTTGTGTGATGATAATAACACTGTTCCTAAGATGCAATAACTAAAGTAATTTCCTTAAAAAAAAAATTAATTAGTCACCATGAGACAGGAGATTAGAAAATAAACACTAACATGTCACTATGAGACAGGAGATGACAAGACAGACATTCACCTGTCACTATGAAACAGTAGATGTGAGTCATGGGTTAATTTCAATTGTTAATTTAAATAACTCAATTAATTAAATTTAATTAATTGATTAACAAGAAAATGTAAAGGCTAAATTAACTTTACAAAACAGGGGTAATTATATTTTATTTAATTGACAAATTCCAAATTAACTCTCAATTAAGTGCTTATTTAACAGTAGGTATTATTGTATAGTTCAAACCCACGTTACTCAGCCATTTCCAAAAGGCAGTCACAATTCCAGTGATTAGTCTGACAGAGATAAGGTTAAGGTACGTATGAATGGGAGTGAGAATATCTCTCGACATTAATACTGTCTGTACCAATTGGAGTTACCTGGTCATTCAGGCACATGTGAATTGGAGGGAAGTCCTAGACAATAGAATTTCCTCTTTTAGTGTGGTAAGTTAATGACAAATGGTGGCTTCTGCAAATCTACAAAATATTTATCTGGTAACCTGCAGCCAAATGGACCTATGCATTAGACTGTGTATCTATATATTTTCGGTATGTCCGCAAGCATACATATAACATGCAGAGAAAAGTAAAATAGCTTCAGTTTGGGTATTTTTACAGCGCCAATTGGTATCAAAAGCAAGCCAATTCAAGTGATACATGAGAACATTTAAATACTAGTGTATAAAGGGGAAACCTAATGAGTTAGCATTAACACATTGCATAAATAACACTTTGATGCATAGAAATTATGTATGTAGTTACCCGGTTTTGTTAATTTAGTGGTGGAATACTGGAGGAAACTCCACACACTGCAAATCCTCAGCCACAAATTTGCATTCCTTTCAGAAAAGAACATTAATTTTAACAAGCATCTACAACTTTTAAAATGTGATCCAATACCAAATTTTTATCTGACCCTTCTCCTTCTCTCACATCGAATGAGGCGTGATAACGTTCCAGATAGAACGTCAGGCTCGCAGTTGTGAAAACCCTAGCTTGAACCGTCTTTAACGTATACTAACTGATGCGTACTATTATTTTTTTGGTGTAACCATGTTGAGAAAATTGCTGTAAACAGAACGATTACATATCCTCAATAGAACAACACGCAAGTGTCGATACAATTAGGATACCAGAATAATTGCGACATAGAAATTGCGCTTCTCAGTGAGGATTACAACGTCATTCAGGGCGTTGACAGGTGTCAAGGCGTAGTGCTGCAATAGATTATGTTATGCAAACAGGACAACGCCGTCCGAGCGCATGGACAATGCGTGTCGTAGTTCGTTGATTACTTCCGCCAGCACAGACAACAGACCACAATGGTTCATTCCTGTTTACCAGCCAGCATGCGGGGAGTTCTTGCATTTAGCGTGTCTTATATAGCAATCCATGCGAAGTTGGTGATTCTTCTTCCAAAAATTGGAATACGGTGTACGGCCTACCATGACCTAAGAATGATCAATTGGAGAAATATGGAGGAGTGTGCAAGATAGCATTTCGTGAGCTACATCCGTGTTGGAGTGCATGTTATCTGCTTCAACATACGTTGTATATCAACAGCACACGCTGCGGGCTTCCTGTGGTGTTCTCTGTAAAAGCTGATCTCATCTAGATAGGTAGAAATGCATTGCGTCGACAGCCAGTCGGACGAAATTGGTGAAGAAAGAGATGATTCGAGACAGCTACTAACAAAAGGAGCATTATAAACAGGGACTTTGTGACCTACCAGAATGCGGAAGGTTTGTGTATAAACATTGTTTGGCTTTGTAGATAAATAATATCTATACTATGGAGTACACATATTTGATATGGTTTTAATTCTGATACAGATAAAGATTGATCATTTCATATGGAGTTTTGATTAATGTATTGGGACAGATTACTTATTAGTGACAACTATGTTTTTCTGCTTCTGATGCAACTCATGACTGTGTATTAGTCGCAAGAAAATTTGGCTAGACTGTTGCTGGCAAGGAGACGAGACACTTTCTATGCGTTTTGGCTTATTGTTGGCTAACGTAACAGTTAACAAAGTAACGGCGGTGGGAATTGCTAGATGCATAGATAATAAACAGACATACCAGTTATCACAACTGTTCGATGATACTATTGCCAATATAATAAACCTTTTCCACTTGGAGTGTGTTGTATTCCTAAGAAAGGGTTTTGTAGGGTTGTTGATATCAATGACACGGCCAACGTTCTAGTAGACGCCATATTAGAGTGATCGCTTCCGGCGCATGCGCATAATTTCACCGCTAGATCTGCATAATTCAATATCAATAACATAGACTAGTAATATTATTTATGCATGTTATACACTTTGCAGCATTAAAACATGAACTATGCCATATAAGAAACATTCTAATTAACTAAATTGTTTAATTAGTAGTTGTTATATCAGTTAAATGTAAAGTTAACCTGTTTCAAGAGTTCACACCACAAATTCAGCTAAATAGGTTTACCTACTATATAAACGGGTTGTCGTGTTGTCATAGGAGGTTACAAGCTCAACATATAGGGATTGTCAGTAGTTTGGCTGGAGAACTACAGGAAGGTCTGGGGGCCGACAAATCTCTCCCCTGAGAGCTGCTCGATATGTAACCATAAGAGACCCGGTGACTGTGGATTGGTCTCTCCAGCGACCGATAGGAGGTGCAACCAAATAGCAGATAATGCTAAGTGTCACTCACGTCATTGGACTCTTATTTTTTAAACAAAAGTACATCGATCATTACATATTCAGATTCAGGTTATTATTCTCGATTCGCATTAGTTGGTCAATCGGCATCAGTTTTATTGTCATCGTAGCAAACGTCTGTCAATCTGTAATCAATTACATGTAAATTATTACGTTGATGTCCTTCCTTGCATTTTAGTAAATCAATGCTTTCATTATATCACTCTACGTCACTCCCTAAACAAAAAGGCTATATAATATTAGTGTTTTATAGCACTCCAGCAAATATGAAAATTTGTTCTCATCGAAGAACAGCCAGGCGACACTGTTAAGCTAATGCTTTCCACACGTTTTGATTTTACTGTGCTTCTCTACAAGCAATCTAAAGTCTGACACATAAGGAAACGTCTTACAACATATTGTGCGCACCTAATCGATTCAAATAGACATGCAAAATTTACCCCACCAATAATAACTAAGTCGGATTTACTTGCATTTAACTTTAATGTGGTCTCTGTCATCCAATGGAAGATTTTGTGGAGACAATCCCTGAGCTAATTTTGGAAGTGATTTGTATCTCATGTAGCCAAAATAGCATAGGTCTGTGATTTATTAGCATACACTTGGTGATCCAAGTTGTGACGTTGGATAACTGAGCCAAGTAGAGTAGCGTAGAGAGTGAAACACCCTGAGGAACATTACGTGAAGTAGGGAGCGTAGCTGAGAAACAATTCGCTATCTTCATTCTTCTATCAGTTAAATATTATGAGAACCAGCTCTGTTCCAGATATGCCACACCATATTGACACACTTTTAATAAGTTGTCCTGTGACCAATGGTATCAAATGCGGCAGATAGCTTCAGCAAGAAAATGGTCTCCTTCCGTGCACTTCCTGGACCCACTACCCAGTGTGTAGATCCGCTCAAGTCTGGTCAATAACAGATTTAACACCTACACATGGTTCACTGAATGGTATTAATTCAGTCAACACTTGATCATTTGCTGTGTCGCCAGAACAGTCTGCATTGATTGTCCTTAAACACTTCCAGGAGAAACCATATGGCAATATCTTCATTATGTTGGACCGTCGACTGCAACGGTATTTTTTGTAATAATACAATAAGTTATAACATTTATATAAATTAAATTTAACAAAGGTAATAATAAATACATTTGTATGTGGGCGTTTTCACGTACAGGGTACACTTATGCCAAAATGAACTTTCCCGCATAGTATTGAAATAATTAATGGTGTAATATTAATTCAGTCTAAATATATATTCCTTGCTCACTTACTATATGCTTCTGGGAAAATCTCAGCTGACTGATGCACAACAACCAACTCACTTCTTCGTGGTGACGTACTACTCAAGAGAGATGGAGTAAAGAGCTGACCCATTGTGTCTGCAATGATATTAACAGATGTCGTCATTTCATCATCCCAAAAGCCAATAAATGAATGGGTCAAATTTTCTACAGTTTCTTTTAATGCAGGCCATGTGAATATGTTACACATTTTTTTTACAAATATCTTGTTACACATAGGTGTAAGAAAACCTGTCTACTTAAATGCTTCCTTTTCTGTCTGAATCAACCAATGGTTCCATTCCAAAAATATATATAATTCGACCAAACATTACATCTATATTACATATCTGTTGAATACTAGTGGAATGATAGGATGAACATTTGAAGCAGTGTGCCGACGACCATAAAAGGAACAACATTTGCAGCAGTAAAAATACCCCAAAAAGCTATCTTGGTGCCCCCTGGGGCAAGACAGCTACCCATATACCTGTTTTTAATGCAAAAGCAAGAGAGCTCTTTACACTTCTAGTAAGCTGTAATGTCCGTAAAAGACTAACCGGGTTGCGAGTGCAAAAATCACTTTACACTACAAGTCAGCTGTTATATCTGTATAGAGACTCACTGGTATGTGAGTGCAATAATTTTTTGACACTTTGAGTCAGTTGTATGGCCTATATAAAGACTTACTGGTATATGAGTGGAAGAATAATTTTACAATTCGAGTCAGCTGTAATGTCGGAATAAAGACTGACTTGGCTGTGAGTACAATAATCACTTTACACTTCAAGTAAGCTGTAATATCTGTATAAAGACTGACTGGGCTGTGAGTACAACAATCACTTTACACTTCAAGTAAGCTGTAATGTCTGCGCAAAGACTGACTTGGCTGTGAGTGCAATAATCAGCATGAGCCAAGTACTTACGCTGTCGATGTTCTCATCCTTGTGTGGTTTGTCCCAGGTGACACCGACGCCGTCCTGTCGTGACGTCTTTACTGCTGGTACGTCAATTGTTGTGTAATCGAAAGGCTCTGTGTCGTCCACTGATGTAGTCATGTTGTGTACTGACTTTTGTGACTGAGGTTTGATGGTGGCACCTGGAATGATGACATCAAGTCTATACAGGCAATACATATCAGTCAGTGTTGTAATTTGATCATTATAATATTTTACAGAGAAATTACAAAATAACTTAATTTAGAATTTTTTTAACTGACAGAAAGCTGCTTGACCATTTAAAACAATATATTTTCCAGAACAAAGAACGATGCTTTGGCAGTTCATTTAGAAGCATTTCCTTGTAATAAACGATTTGTCCTAAGATGGTGATGGGCCTTTTGTTGGGATAGGAAGTTGTTCATTTGTAAAAAACTGATTTGAAGAGGTCATTGAGAGCATTTGCTTTGTCATGGTCGGCTGTTTTCAAGTCGTTATTTACTTTTAGTACTGGAATGCCAAGATTTTTTGTTTTATTTTGTTTTGTCTGATGAAAGACCAAAATTGTTTTGGATTTGTCGTCAAACTTTTTCCCATGTTGTTAATGTAACTGTTATAGGATTTGGTCACTTCTTTGGTAGATAATTTTCTTAAATTTTCCCAATGTTTTTTTTGGCTTTAGCATGAGTTTTGTCCCTTTTTCTCTGTAGGCTAATAATGCTTCTTGTGGTTCAGTGTAGGTGTTGTTTAGATTTTGTCATGGGTCTAGCGATGGATTCTCCTATCAGGTTAGTGTAGTGTTTATGAAAGTAGTCCCAATTTGAGTTTACATCTTCTTTATCTGGTTTTTGAGTAAAGTACTGCTGAGCAAGCTGGGTGCATTTCGCTTCAAGGGATTCCCAGTTTGCAGATCTGTAGTTGTATACTTTGTGTGGTGGTTTGTTTTTTCTGAGAATGGCTTCATGATCACTCATGCCAGCCACTGTGTTTATGGTGGAGATAAGGAATGGGTTTGATGTAAGTACTAGGTCTAATATGTTTCCGGAATCTAATCGGTTGGGTTCATTTACTATATTAACTAGTCCAAATTCCACAACTATTTCAATTAGTTTGTTATGTTTCACAGTTGTTTGTTGGTTTGTTGCACACACATTCTCTCAGTCAATGTCAGGAAGGTTTAGATCTCCAGCTAGAATGACAGATGGGGTATCTTGTAGCTACGGTATAGGATGGAGAGAGATTCATGTAAGGCTTCTAGAGATGTGTAGTCATTTGGAGGTCTGTAGTAGGATGCCAGATAGATATATAGCTTTTTTATGCACAGAGTGTATTTTTGATCAAATAATTTCACAGGTTGTGTTTAGTTTGTCTTGGGGGCTGCTATAATGTCATTTCGGAGTGCTATAAAAACACCTCCACCGTGGATGTTACGATATTTTTGGATTGCTTAAGAATTTGTGGGGAGCACATAGTATGTGGGGATACTTGAGTTGAGTTTAGTTTTAACTAGAAAGATTATGTCAGGGTTTGTTGAGTTTATTGTTGCCTGCCATAGGGATACTTTGTTAGTGCTCTTGATGCTGAATGCAGTTTATCAGCAGTTTAGGTTTACTTGTTATCTTTGCTCGGTCAGGAGTAGACGTATTAGCTGGATTTGGTGCAAATGTAGGGTTCGTATCATCATAGATATTTGTGTAGTCACTGCTGTCTGGAAGTGACTCAAGGACTGAGTTAGGGTTTGGAGTATTAATGTTGCTGGTGAAGAGATACACAGAATAGTTTGGCAATCCACAGCAAGAACAGAACCAAAGCACACTACGATATTTTAATTGTTCTTATGTGGTGTCATTAATTTGGACACATGCAGTATGGTACGAACTGTCACTTTGATCACACTGTATGGCATGGTGGTGATCATGTACCTCATGGCTGCAGGTGCCACATGGATATTTTGGAGAGGGATCTGGGGTGGGGCCAGGGTTTGTGTGAATGTACCCTGCTTGTATTATAAGGCCACACATATATAATAGAGATAGGGTATAGGGCTTAGTTGGCATCATTTTGTTTTTTCTTTGTGGTTGAGAACGTTGGGAATGGTGGCAGGTTTCTTGTCAGAATGGCTGAGAATGTTGTTGTGGAATCCTCATTGTTGGTGGCAATTTGATACAGGTACAGAGGCGAGAGTGGTGTAAAATAAAGTGGTTTTGAATTTTCTTGTGAAAGTATGTATTAGTAGATGTTTGCTATAACTTGCCTTTAGAGGGCTAAAGTCACATTATATCAAATATGTACTAAACTGTTTAAAAGTGCATGTGCACGGTTTGGGCTAGTGCGAACATAGACAGATAGTCAGTAGGAAATCTAGATGTGTGTTATGTCTGTGGTCCTCGGCTGACTCAGGAACTCTGGGTATATGAAAATACAGGGGTGGCAATAAAGCACCCGAAGAAGGGCCTGTTTCTTAGTAAAAGATGTGATAAAAACAGGGTAGGATTAGAAATTCTAAGCTAAGTGTATCTAGTTTATATTTATAACTAATACACAGTATATTGAAATTTAAATACATGCACTATTTTTAGTTGTGTTGGGGATGATTTGGGTTTCGCGAGTTTTAACGACTACAGTTTACATCCGTCATCTTGATTTGTTCAATGTTAAGCAAGGTAAACGCAGCTGATTGAGTAAATTTGGTTTAGGAACGTGTGATCTCTAACGTTATAACACGATTATATTCTGATTTTGACACTGTTGCATATCTGTAAGATTGGGGTGTAAAGAGCCTTTAGAAATGTCACGAACCTGTCACTATGAGACAGGATATGAAAAGACAGACACTAATCTGTCATTATGAGACAGGAGTTGACCAGACAGACACTAATATGTCACTATGAGACAGTAGATGACAAGACAAACACGAACCTGTCACTATGAGACAGGAGATGACATAACAGACATAAACATGTCACTATGAGACAGGAGATGACAAGACAGACATAAATATGTCACCATGAGTCAGGAGATGATAATAACACTGATCCTAAGATGCAATAACTAAAGTAATTTCCTTAAAAAAAAAATTAATTAGTCACCATGGACAGGATATTACAAAATAAACACTAACATGTCGCTATGAGACAGGAGATGACAAGACAGACATTAACCTGTCACTATGAAACAGGACATGACAGTCATGGGTTAATTTCAATTGTTAATTTAATTAACTCAATTAATTTAATTAAATTAATTGATTTACCAGAAAAGGTAAAGGCTAAATTAGCTTCACCAAAAGGGGGTAATTTTATTCTATTTAATTGACAAATTCCAAATTAACTCTCAATTAAGTGCTCATTTAACAGTAGGTATTACTGTATAGTTCACACCCATGTTACTCAGGCATTTCCAAAAGGCAGTCACCATTCCAGTGATTAGTCTGACAGAGATAAGGTTAAGGTATGTATGAATGGGAGGGAGAATATCTCTCGACATTAATACTGTCTGTACCAACTGGAGTTACTGGTCATTCAGGCACATGTGAATTGGAGGGAAGGCCTAGACAATAGAATGTCCTCTTTTAGTGTGGTAAGTTGATGACAAATGGTGGCTACTGCAAATCTGCAAAATACTTGGCTGGTAACCTGCAGCCAAATGGACCTATACATTAGACTATGTATCTATATATTTTCGGTATGTCCGCAAGCATACATATATCATGCATAGAAAAATAAAATAGCTTCAGTTTGGGATCTTTTTACAGCGCCAACTGGTATCAAAAGCAAGCCAATTCAAGTGATACATAAAAAAATTGTGTATAAATATTTAAATACTAGTGTATAAAGGGGAAACCTAATGAGTTAGCATTAACACATTGCATAAATAACACTTTGATGCATAGAAATTATGTATGTAGTTACCCGGTTTTGTTAATTTGGTGGTGGAATACTGGACGAAACTCCACACCCTGCAAATCCTCAGCCACAAATTTACATTCCTTTCAGAAAAGAACATTAATTTTAACAAGCATCTACAACTTTTAAAATGTGATCTAATACCCCATAAACGAATGTCTTGGTATATAAATATTGTATAAGCACATCTTTTTCCAACAAAGTTACAAAACATATTTCTTTTATAAGTCAACGCAATGTTCACATTTGTGTGATGATAATAACACTGTTCCTAAGATGCAATAACTAAAGTAATTTCCTTTAAAAAAAAATTAATTAGTCACCATGAGACAGGAGATTACAAAATAAACACTAACATGTCACTATGAGACAGGAGATGACAAGACAGACATTAACCTGTCACTATGAAACAGTATATGAGAGTCATGGGTTAATTTCAATTGTTAATTTAAATAACTCAATTAATTAAATTTAATTAATTGATTAACAAGAAAAGGTAAAGGCTAAATTAACTTTACAAAACAGGGGTAATTTTATTTAATTTAATTGACAAATTCCAAATTAACTCTCAATTGAGTGCTTATTTAACAGTAGGTATTACTGTATAGTTCAAACCCACGTTACTCAGGCATTTCCAAAAGGCAGTCACAATTCCAGTGATTAGTCTGACAGAGATAAGGTTAAGGTATGTATGAATGGGAGTGAGAATATCTCTCGACATTAATACTGTCTGTACCAATTGGAGTTACCTGGTCATTCAGGCACATGTGAATTGGAGGGAAGGCCTAGACAATAGAATTTCCTCTTTTAGTGTGGTAAGTTGATGACAAATGGTGGCTTCTGCAAATCTACAAAATATTTATCTGGTAACCTGCAGCCAAATGGACCTATGCATTAGACTATGTATCTATATATTTTCTGTATGTCCGCAAGCATACATATAACATGCAGAGAAAAGTAAAATAGCTTCAGTTTGGGTAATTTTACAGCGCCAATTGGTATCAAAAGCAAGCCAATTCAAGTGACACATGAGAACATTTAAATACTAGTGTATAAAGGGGAAACCTAATTAACACATTGCATAAATAACACTTTGATGCATAGAAATTATGTATGTAGTTACCCGGTTTTGTTAATTTAGTGGTGGAATACTGGAGGAAACTCCACACCCTGCAAATCCTCAGCCACAAATTTACATTCCTTTCAGAAAAGAATATTAATTTTAACAAGCATCTACAACTTTTAAAATGTGATCCAATACCAAATTTTTCTCTGACCCTTCTCCTTCTCTCACATCGAATGGGGCGTGATAACGTTCCAGATAGAACGTCAGGCTCGCAGTTGTGAAAACCCTAGCTTGAACCGTCTTGAACGTACACTAACTGATGCGTACTATTATTTTTTTGGTGTAACCATGTTGAGAAAATTGCTGTAAACAGAACGATTACATATCCTCAATAGAACAACACGCATGTGTCGATACAATTAGGATACCAGAATAATTGCGACATAGAAATTGCGCTTCTAAGTGAGGATTACAACGTCATTCAGGGCGTTGACAGGTGTCAAGGCGTGGTGCTGCAATAGATTATGTTATGCAAACAGGACAACGCCGTCCGAGCGCATGGACAATGCGTGTCGTAGTTCGTTGATTACTTCCGCCAGCACAGACAACAGACCACAATGGTTCATTCCTGTTTACCAGCCAGCATGCGGGGAGTTCTTGCATTTAGCGTGTCTTATATAGCAATCCATGCGAAGTTGGTGATTCTTCTTCCAAAAATTGGTATACGGTGTACGGCCTACCATGACCGAAGAATGATCAATTGGAGAAATATGGAGGAGTGTGCAAGATAGCATTTCGTGAGCTACATCCGTGTTCGAGTGCATGTTATCTGCTTCAACATACGTTGTATATCAATAGCACACGCTGTGTGCTTCCTGTGGTGTTCTCTGTAAAAGCTGATCTCATCTAGATAGGTAGAAATGCATTGCGTCGACAGCCAGTCGGACGAAATTGGTGAAGAAAGAGATGATTCGAGACACCTACTAACAAAAGGAGCATTATAAACAGGGACTTTGTGACCTACCAGAATGCGGAAGGTTTGTGTATAAACATTGTTTGGCTTTGTAGATAAATAATATCTATACTACGGAGTACACATATTTGATATGGTTTTAATTCTGATACATATTTTATTCATTCTACAAACGATTGATCATTTCATATGGAGTTTTGATTAATGTATTGGGACAGATTACTTATTAGTGACAACTATGTTTTTCTGCTTCTGATGCAACTCATGACTGTGTATTAGTCGCAAGAAAATTTGGCTAGACTGTTGCTGGCAAGGAGACGAGACACTTTCTATGCGTTTTGGCTTATTGTTGGCTAACGTAACAGTTAACAAAGTAACGGCGGTGGGAATTGCTAGATGCATAGATAATAAACAGACATACCAGTTATCACAACTGTTCGATGATACTATTGCCAATATAATAAACCTTTTCCACTTGGAGTGTGTTGTATTCCTAAGACAGGGTTTTGTAGGGTTGTTGATATCAATTACACGGCCAACGTTCTAGTAGACGCCATCTTAGAGTGATCACTTCCGGCGCATGCGCATAATTTCACCACTAGATCTGCATAATTCAATATCAATAACATAGACTAGTAATATTATTTATGCATGTTATACACTTTGCAGCATTACAACATGAACTATGCCATATAAGAAACATTCTAATTAACTAAATTGTTTAATTAGTAGTTGTTATATCAGTTAAATGTAAAGTTAACCTGTTTCAAGAGTTCACACCACAAATTCAGCTAAATAGGTTTACCTACTATATAAACGGGTTGTCGTGTTGTCATAGGAGGTTACAAGCTCAACATATAGGGATTGTCAGTAGTTTGGCTGGAGAACTACAGGAAGGTCTGGGGGCCGACAAATCTCTCCCCTGAGAGCTGCTCGATATGTAACCATAAGAGACCCGGTGACTGTGGATTGGTCTCTCCAGCGACCGATAGGAGGTGCAACCAAATAGCAGATAATGCTAAGTGTCACTCACGTCATTGGACTCTTATTTTTTAAACAAAAGTACATCGATCATTACATATTCAGATTCAGGTTATTATTCTCGATTCGCATTAGTTGGTCAATCGGCATCAGTTTTATTGTCATCGTAGCAAACGTCTGTCAATCCGTAATCAATTACATGTAAATTATTACGTTGATGTCCTTCCTTGCATTTTAGTAAATCAATGCTTTCATTATATCACTCTACGTCACTCCCTAAACAAAAAGGCTATATAATATTAGTGTTTTATGGCACTCCAGCAAACATGCAAATTTGTTCTCATCGAAGAACAGCCAGGCGACACTGTTAAGCTAATGCTTTCCACACGTTTTGATTTTACTGTTCTTCTCTACATGCAATCTAAAGTCTGACACATAAGGAAACGTCTTGCAACATATTGTGCGCACCTAATCGATTCAAATAGACATGCAAAATTTACCCCACCAATAATAACTAACTCGGATTTATTTGCATTTAACTTTAATGTGGTCTCTGTCATCCAATGGAAGATTTTGTGGAGACAATCCCTGAGCTAGTTTTGGAAGTGATTTGTATCTCATGTAGCCAAAATAGCATAGGTCTGTGATTTATTAGCATACACTTGGTGATCCAAGTTGTGACGTTGGATAACTGAGCCAAGTAGAGTAGCGTAGAGAGTGAAACACCCTGAGGAACATTACGTGAAGTAGGGAGCGTAGCTGAGAAATAATTCGCTATCTTCATTCTTTTGCATCTATCAGTTAAATATTATCAGAACCAGCTCTGTTCCAGATATGCCACACCACATCGACACACTTTTAATAAGTTGTTCTGTGACCAATGGTATCAAATGCGGCAGATAGCTTCAGCAAGAAAATGGTCTCCTTCCATACACTTCCTGGACCCACTACCCAGTGTGTAGATCCGCTCAAGTCTGGTCAATAACAGATTTAACACCTACACATGGTTCACTGAATGGTATTAATTCAGTCAACACTTGATCATTTGCTGTGTCGCCAGAACAGTCTGCATTGATTGTCCTTAAAGACTTCCAGGAGAAACCATATGGCAATATCTTCATTATGTTGGACCGTCGACTGCAACGGTATTTTTTTTAATAATACAATAAGTTATAACATTTATATAAATATAATTTAACAAAGGTAATAATAAATACATTTGTATGTGGGCGTTTTCACGTACAGGGTACACTTTTGCCAAAATGAACTTTCCCGCATAGTATTGAAATAATTAATGGTGTAATATTAATTCAGTCTAAATATATATTCCTTGCTCACTTACCATATGCTTCTGGGAAAATCTCAGCTGATTGATGCACAACAACCAACTCACTTCTTCGTGATGACGTACTACTCACGAGAGATGGAGTAAAGAGCTGACCCATTGTGTCTGCAATGATATTAACGGATGTCGTCATTTCATCATCCCAAAAGCCAATAAATGAATGGGTCAAATTTTTTACAGTTTCTTTTAATGCAGGCCATGTGAATATGTTACACATTTTTTTAACAAATATCTTGTTACACATAGGTGTAAGAAAACCTGTCTACTTAAATGCTTCCTTTTCTGTCTGAATCAACCAATGGTTCCATTCCAAAAATATATATAATTCGACCAAACATTACATCTATATTACACATCTGTTGAATACTAGTGGAATGATAGGATGAACATTTGAAGCAGTGTGCCGACGACCATAAAAGGATCAACATTTGCAGCAGTAAAAATACCTCAAAAAGCCATCTTGGTGCCCCCTGGGGCAAGACAACTACCCATATACCTGGGGCAGTTCGGTCTACAACTCCTTCCCGCGTGTTTTTAATGCAAGAGCAAGAGAGCTGTTTACACATCAAGTAAGCTGTAATGTCCGTGAAAGACTAACCGGGTTGTGAGTGCAAAAATCACTTTACACTACAAGTCAGCTGTTATATCTGTATAGAGACTCACTGGTATGTGAGTGCAAT